>CP106710.1:143858677-144298677 GCA_025503065.1 Gossypium bickii
AGATGCGGACTCTCGGCTCGTATCCGGGTTATATACACCGCAAGATACGATCCATCCGCTCGAGTTCATCTATGCCCTGCATGGGACATGATTTTTCGGCCATGATTAGCACACCGCCTTCTGGACCCCCACCGGAGACGGACGAGGATGTTGGGTCGTCGCGAGTACGCGGGACGACGTGAACGTCGACCACCCCAGAAGTACACACCGAGGACTACACCATCGAACCATCAGTTTTAAGGTGTTTCTTCCGGTCTTGATTTTCTTGTATTTTGTATTTGTAAATATTACGATGTTTATGCTTTATTTGTATAAAATTAACTTGGTTATTTGTAGCTATAATTACTTAATATTGTTATGATTTTTGATGATTTGGAGCTTTAAAATTTCGTAGCAAGATTTTAAGACATGACACCAACAGCTCACTGTACACCAACAAATAAATTGAGTTGTTTACTTTACACATGGGATCTAGTTGCAATTTAACCATATTTCTATACTCCACATTTCAATATTCGAAACATACAACGAAAAAATAAATTCAAACCTGGGGTAGTTAATATACATGATAACAATCTAAAAAATGTTGAAATTAATGAAAACTAAGCTCAAATACCTGTCGCTCGTGACGATTGTCCAACATGATAGTTTCGTTGAGGGCATTTACTTCGATTATGACCACCTAACCTGCATATTCCACCGCTTACCGTCGATTTCTCTCCCAAAGTCCATCTCATTACGGATTACGGAAGATTGCGGACGCCCTCTCGGATTCTGCGCAGAGCGCTGCATGCGGGACAAGCTCGAACGACGCGTCAGAGGCACCTCCCATGTAGACATGTCGGGCGGGACAGGAACTCATTTTCCCAGACACGCAATGTACGCTCAAGCGTGTACACATCATCGACAAAATGTTCAACACTAAGGTTCGCTTTAGCACACGCTGCCACAACATGTGCACATGGATAATGAAGTGTCTGGAACCTCCTGCATTCGCATCGCCTGCATTAGAAGGTCGACTCCATAAGACCTAGGTGGCAAACCGGTCGACGACCTATAGACTCAATAACTCGAAAAGTTTCCATTTGTCGTGAATATATTTTCTACGATCATCGACCTGCGCAATCCGTGGTTTGCAATCAATGCATCCCTGACATCTTCCACAAACACGTGTCCCGCATCCATCTGGTTGACTTGTTGTTCACCCATTCTAGGCATCAAGGTTGCCAACCTGTAGAATGTAGCCAAGAAGACGGATGAAATCGGTAGATGTCGTGTTTTCAACAACACAGCGTTGACCCCCTCCACCAAGTTTGTGGTCATTTGACCATAACGAAAGCCCTCGTCAAAACTTTGAGCCCATTGCCACGGCTCCATTGTACCCAACCACTCCCGAAAAGATTTGTTCGCTTGACCTTCCATGTCACTCTCGAGTTGAGTCATCATTTGGCGAAAAATATGTGGCTCTAACTCGTACGCTGTACATGTTTCAATAAATGTCAGTTTCGGTATCTGGATAACACAAAAACATTAAACTATACATATTGAAAACATTAAACTATACATATTGAAAATATAAGGTTATCCTTTACCCATTTTCACCACTTCTCTCTTCCAATTTGGATTCTTATACTCTCGAAGAAAGTTAGCCGCAATGTGACGGATACAGTAAACGGATCTCCATGGCACACCGGAACGCCTAATTGCGGCAATTAATCCTTTCCCTCTATCGGAGATGATGCAGATATTATCGTTGTTAATAACATACCTCCGCAGGTTGGTTAAGAAGAATTCCCAAGATTCCATATTCTCCTTATCTACTATTGCAAATGCTATTGGGAGCACGTTCCTATTGCCGTCTTGAGCAACCGCAATAAGTAAGATCTGTGTATATTTTCCGTATAGCCATGTCCCATCCACTTGCACAAATGGCTTACAGTGTGGAAATGCCCGTATACATGGATCAAACGTCCAGAACATCCGATGAAAAATTCTTTTCCCCGGCTGTAATTGGTCATTTGGGCCGTAAAAAGGTCGTGGTTCAGAACTCAATCACCGCTCGGTATGTACTCCCGCATGGCAAACTATCCATCCTTTGTAGCTCATTATACGATGAATCGTAATCTCCGTACAATTGTTCCATTGCCATCTGTTTAGCTATCCACGCTTTCGATATGATACTCGATCATCGAATCGTGCTTGTATTTCAAGCAATCAAGCAGAAACTTTAATAGTCGGCATGTCCTTCACCATTGGTATGATACACGTACATATAGTTTTGGAATCAAGTTTTCCATGATCTTCTGTCATACGTGTCGATCTGCATGTGTGAGGCCCAACCAATTTTCTTATCTCCCACATCTGCGATTTTTGAATGAATGCAGCTCGTATCCGCCAATTGCATCCGTCCGCTGCCTTCCAACACTCTGCAATATATAGTGTCGATTTAGACTCTGCGACTTTGTAATCCACTGATATATCCATGCTATACCGTTTAATCGCAGATACGCACTCTGCTTTACTTCCAAATCTCTGGCCTACGAATAACTCCTCATGATCAGAATTTATGGTGAGCCGGTGAGCAGGATATATTTCAGGGTACTCTGGAAACTCGGTTGCACGCGCTGCGCCGGGGTCTATGAGTGACATGTGTGGCCCAGGATTATTGTGTATCGTAATACATCGCATATGGTTCCCGACAGAAGACGCACCAATGTTCCAATCGTCATTCACGTCTTCATCGTCAATATCATCAGGTATATCATCCATATCGGGATCACTGTCAATATCGACCTCTTCCCCACAATTATCACTACTGTCGTGTCTATCATCACCAACCACATCAATATCGGGTGTAATATTAAGATCGATACCAATCCGACGTATATTCGATTCGTCATCAACATACGATCTTGGAGGCACCATGCACGGTTCTTGAGCTCCATGTTCTTCACCATATGCATTGGTGTCTTCATTTTCCTCAATACCCCGCTAACTCAAAGCCAAATAAGTGAATCGGTGTATTTACCATTACTCCCATTCCCACAGTAAAGCGCAATCATTGTCTCCACGTCTTCGTCGTCTACAAGTTCCATTTCTGTGAATTTGATCGGATCTGCCGAAATTGGAAACTTGTAGAAAATCCTCGATATCCTTTTCCCACACCGTCTAACGATTTTTGCGTTTATCCTTCGCTTCATATCATCCAACGATACATTTCTATTAAATCTCATTGCTATTTGTTGCCGACATTCAAATATGCATCCAACGGTTGTTGTCAGTATGATTCCATCGAAATAAACGCATACGAAAAACTGATCATCCATCTTCAGTGGTCAACTGGTTCAAAAATAAACAAAATTTCTCAAACAAAATTTAAATCATAACATTCACAATAAAAAATTAATTAATATAAACACATAAATTACTAACAAAAATTACTAACATTCAAAATAAACAAACAAAATATCTTTAAAACAAAACTAAAAATTTTGGCACTATTTTCGCACTATGTTCGTTCGTATTTCCTAAGTGTTCAAATCTTATAATTTTCAATAAAATACTATTAGATTTAGTAAAATCACTTATTTTGACCATTTGCTTGTATTTTCCTTTTCTCAAATTAAATTACTTTCAAAATATATATTATTTATTTTCAATCATAATGTTTCATGTATTATTTTTATGTTCTTTTATACTAACCATACTTATAATATTTATTTACTAACAATAATAATATAATACTAAATAAAATAACATTTACCATTTTTAATAACAACAATATTACACTAACAATAATAATAACAATTTTATATACTAACTATAAACGATTATCATTAAGGTTTAACTAATAACAATATACTAAAGAGTTATAAAATAACATATTAATATATACTTTACTAACTCAAAATAATTTTTTAGGGTTTCTAACTAACTAACAATAATACTATAACTAACTTACTTATTAACTAAATTACTACACTTAACCTACTAATCCTTACTCACAATACTTATAATATAAACTAAAGTAAAGTAACTAACAACATATAATTAATAAAATTATAATTAATATATAATTAAATAATATAATAACAATTCAAAAACAACATAAATATTATTTAAAAAAATCTACCTATTTTTAAAACTTTTTTCCCGTAACCTCCCTTTCTTCTTTCTCTTTTTCTTGCTGGCGCCACCACCTTCTTCTTCTTCTTCTGCTGCTGCTGCTGTTTCTTCTGCTACTGCTTAGAGGTTCAAGTTTCCCCCGGGGGGGCGAATTTAAGCAGCTTATATTTGCCTTTTGGTGCCGCCTATGGGATCACATTGTATTGGTGCCGCCTATGGGATCCCATTTTTCAAGTTTGGTGCCGCCTATGGGATCCCATTGTTCATGTTGGTGCCGCCTATGGGATCCCATTGTTCAAGTTTGGTGCCGCCTATGGGATCCCATTTTTCACTTTCCTTTACATTCATTGTTTGAGAAGCGGCAGCAGGTGGTGCCGCCTATGGGAGTGGCGTGACCACCCTGTTTAACCTATTTTGGTAAATAATGGGGGGGCCATCCTATTTTGGAACATAATTTTTTTTTGGTCCTAATTTAGTAAAAATCCCCAAGTGTCGCGAACAAAATCAGCGCGATAGATATATTTTTCCTCACGCCGCCAATTTTGCAGATCCTTGTAATAAAATTCAATAAAAAGTGTTTTCTTGTTTTTTGTCTAGTTCATCAATAAAATATAAAAATAATAATATTAAACACAACTTTCTTCACTCATAAAAATAATCAAAGAATAAAAAAACAAATTAAAAAAAGTACATATGATTATCTAATTTTGATTAATAATTTAAAATATTTTTTTCTTAAATATAATAATATATACTTATTATAATTTATTTATTTAAAGCCGCAATTTTGGACAAATTAAAACTAGTCACTTTTACTTTTAGTAAGATTTAGGTTACGACAGAATCTATCACACCACGCTCAAAAGTAAGCCAAATGTTACAACCTTTTTTCCCTCGCGCACTCAATTTTCCTTGTAATAAAATTCAAAAAAAATGTGATTTTGTTGTTTTTTTTTCCTTTTCTATTAATCAATAAATCAAAATATTTTCCTCTTTTGAGAAAAGTAGGTAGAAATTAAACGTATAAATTATATTTTTAAGAATAATAAACGTATCATGGTTTATTAGTGTCTATATAAACCCAAAATAAACAATACTTAGATGCTCGCTATTCATAATATAATATAATTAAGTTGCTTTAGCAGCAGTTCTAGACCACAACTAATTCTTCTGTTATTTTCTTTTTCTTAAGACCACAACTAATAAAAAAACCAACTTACCTTGCGGTGTTTTAACCTAAATGATGATAAAAGGCTGTAGTGTCCAGTATATTTATAAACTATACTATTATATGACCAAAGGATAAGTCGCGCATCTGTGTATGTTTTATTACAAGTAGCGATAGCGGCAGAGTGGTAGCACCACATCTTGCGAACTAACCACATATTATATTATATTAAAAATGAACGAATGCTTTAAATGAATCCAGCATAAAAATTGATTGGACTACAAAATTATTGTCACGAAATTTGAACTTTATATATATACAATCATTTTTAGGAGGGTTGAATTTAAGAGTTCTAAAATCTTAATCTTTTAAGCCATTATACGTAACATTAATCTTATTATTTAAGACATATATAAAAATTAATTGGTTCATTATGTTAATTTAATAAATTGATCTTTTTTTAATTTGTTGTACTTCATTCATTGGTATTCAAAACTTTACGTGTAAACGGAATGCACTATATGATAATCCATGTCATAACTGATGAGTTGGCTTAATCAAATATATATCCCAAAACAAAAAGTGTAGCAAGAAAAGTTGGTAGCTGTGATCAACTCACCTCTCTCTCTCTATACAATTTTTGTTTATATTTTTAAAATATTTCTGAATTTTAAAAAGTTTTTAATATTTTTATTTTCTTTAAAATTATAATTTTTACATTTTTTGTTTTTTATCTAAAATATAAAAAAATTAAAATGCTTATGTACTTTAAAGGGTAAGAATCAAATTGATAAAGAAACACTATAAATATTGAAGGCTAAAAAAGTTTTTTTGCCTATGATATCGTTTATTTTAACAGAAAAATTAGACGGAGGATCAAGATTTTTAAATAAAAGAAATATATAGATCAAATGTCTCAGAAATTAAAATATAGGGACTAAATTTTAAATTTTAAAAGAGTATATTTAAATTTATAAATGTCTAAAAAAAATATTGATGTCTAAATAAACGACTGTAGCGCAATCTTCTACCATATTTTATCATGCATGCATGACTTGAAGTCTTTGAGGTTGCATCATCTTGCGATAGCTAAGATAGCGATTTAAGAAAACATATACGTCCGATAGGTTATGTAAGAACATTCAACTCTTCCAATAACTAATCCTTCTATCTCCACATATACCATATTTATTGTTTTTTTTCTTTGTTTGATCGAGCAAAAAACCCTGATTTCTTAACTATATATAAGCTTAAGCCTGGAGGGACTAACTTCACAAACAGAGAGCTTGATAAAGTCCAACCAAATTGCGATCTCGTAAAGTCTAACAATTGGAGAGCTGAAATGACAGAGATATTCAAAGTGGTACTCGACAAAATAAAGAAAGAAAAGCTGAGGTTTCATCATAATGGCGGCGCACTCCCTGGGGGTTCAAATGATCTGCAGGTGAGAGATGAAAATGAAAGATCATGGCAATTCAACTGCAAGAGTGAAGGAGGCAATTACTTCTCCATCAGTGGTCATGAGTGGAGGAGTTGGGCTAGCTCAAGGGTTAATGCTAAAGTCACTCTTTATTGGGAAGAAGATGAGCACGTCTACACCATAGGGTTAGAAATTGAGGTGAAATGAACCTCGTGTATTTCAGTTTGTTGATCTGTAGTTATGTTGGTTATGGTGTGCTGGTGAAATTTGAAACTATTTGATGTTATAGTATAATTCACACGTGATAAAATAGCCGTTAGCACGTTAGCGTTCTGTTATGAGCTAACAAATTATCTGTTAGGCATGATTGCCTATATAACCTCTATATCAAGACTTGTTAAAGGCAAGGATTTATTTTACAAATAATATCATCATTTGTTATTCAATATTCTTTCACGGTATCAGTCGCTCGGTAACTGATCCTGGTGTGCACATCATGTCCACGCATACCACTGATCCTGCTACGCATACCGCTGATCCTGTTCTTGTTGATACGTCTGATTCTTCCTTCTTCGATGATCGATTAGTTAGTTCGTTTCCTCAACATGAGATTGTCAAATTGGATTGCAGTACGTTTCTGCAATGGCAAAAGTAGGTTCGTCTTATTCTTACTGGTTATGGTTTAGAAGGTTTTCTTGATGGATCGGTGACGGCTCCTGCCAAATATGTTCAAACAAACGATGGCTCTCGACTTATCAATCCAGTAGTTATAGCCTTCAATCAACAAAACAGTTTGCTTACCTCGTGGCTGCTATCTACTATCAGCACCTCGCGTCTTCCGTCATTCAACCATGTTGAGACGGCCTCGGATGTATGGACGACGGCCACGAAGCTTCTCGCTGTAGATACTCGCGCCAAACAGTCTCGGTTACGTCTTGAACTTCATTCACTTCGAAAAGGTAATCTCTCGATCTCCGATCTTGTTGATAAGATGCAGGGATTATGTGCACTTTTGGAGGCGTCGGGATCCTTTATTTCCGAGGATGATCAAACCGACATACTCCTGGCGAGTCTTCCCCCTGAGTTTGATGCCATAGTCTCGTCGGTTTCTCTATCTCCGATCTCTTTGCCCCTTGAACGTGTGGTGGACACCTTGCTCGAGTTCGAACAGCGTCAAACGCGTGCTGTTTAGGATGTTCTTATCGCGGCGAATTTGGTCGAACACCCCTCCTCTGACACGGCGGAGGCTCCTGGTCGTGGCGGTCGCTCCTTCGCCCGTGGACGGGGTCGAGGTTTTCGCCCTCGTGTCCAGTGTCAGATCTGTAGTCGCTATGGCCATTTTGCCCAACGCTGCTTCTACCGGTACCGTCGTGATGATCAGTCTCCTGACAATCCCAAAACTTGGCCTGGCATTGATGTGAATTCTAGAAGAGAAAATATTCACGATGCCAATGGGAATGGTCAAAATTGGGGCACATATGGTCAACCGAAATTTTTAAGTCCAAGAGAGGGGTTCGGTTCTCAAAGAGCTTGGCCGGTGATGGATAACTTAGCTACACGTGGGCCCTCTCTCCCTACACGTGGGCCAATTGGTACAAGACCAATTTCAAGTGGATTTCCACTTTCTTAACATGCAAGACGTGATTATGGTGGGCCCTATGGTGATGCACGACGTGAGTATGGTGGAGATCCTAAGGCTCAATTTCATGCTTCATTTCATGGACAATCTGGTGGGCCCCCTAATGTGCATGTTAATGCTTACTTTAATGGACAATCTGGGCGGCATGATTCTGGCTCTCATGGACCGCATGAATTTGGAAATAATCCTGTGCCTCGTGGACCGGTTCAAACACGGACTTCGGATGAACAAAATTATTCTACACCTAATGCCTATTGTGCTACTATTCATCCGTCCCGGGAAGTTGGTGATCCTGATATTCCATGGCGCACAAAACCGAGAGCTCGAGTCTTTCCTGTTGATTCATCTCCGTACGACTCCACTGTCATGCATCCGATTATTCTGATGCCACAGCTTATGATTTGAATTTCAATAATACAATTTCGTATGATCCGCTGTCAGTAGAAAATGTAACCTGGTGCCTAGAATCGGGTGCCACTCACCATGTGTGCCAGAATACATCTGCTCTCAATTCCTCCAACCCGCATATAGGTACATCATTACTTAAAATGGGTAATGGCGCCTCTACTAAAATTGCTTCTGTTGGGAATTCGATGCTTGCTACAGAGAAGAAAGTCTTACACTTATCAAATATTTTGTGTGTACTTAGCATTCGCAAGAACTTACTTTCTGTGTCTAAACTGCTGCTGATAACAAAGTTTTCTTTGAATTTCACCCTTCTTATTGTGTGGTTAAGGATATCTAGACGCAGGAAATATTGTTGCGGGACCGAGTTCGTGATGGACTTTATTATTTTTCGGCCAACTTGACGGATGAATTTCCAGTGGTGCATAATGCCTCCATTCGAGACACTACCTTGAGTAATAATGTGTTTACATTGTGGCATAGGAGACTAGGTCATCATTCTCCTACTATAGTGAAAAATGTTCTTAGTAAATGTCACATTACGTTTAATAAAGATTGTTTTGATGAAGTGTGTGTAGCATGTCAGTAAGGGAAATCACATAAACTACCGTTTTCATAATCACTAACAAAGTATGATGATTTTTTTGAGCTTGTAGTTTCTGATCTCTGGGGACCAGCTTCTGTTTCATCTGACGAAAATCGTTACTATATATCTTTCATTGATATGTGTAGTCGTTTCACGTGGATTTATTTGATTAAACATAAATCTCAAGCTCTTGATTATTTTATACAGTTTAGACAGATGGTTCAGACTCAATTTGGAAAATGTATTAAGAAATTTCAGAGTGATTAAGGTGGTGAATTTCGGACGTTTGCCTCTGTCCTAGCCCGTCATCGCATTCTTCACCGAGTATCTTGCCCTTATACGTCGGAACAGAATGGGGTAGCTGAACGTAAACATCGTCATATTGTGGAAATTGGTCTTACCTTGTTAGCTCAGGCTAATGTACCGATGAACTACTAGGGTTATGTTTTTCGCAGTGCTGTGCATATCATTAATCGACTACCCACGTCGGTATTAGGTGATCAATTTCTGTATCAACGTTTGTATGGTCATCCACCAGAGTATGAGCATCTTAGAGTTTTTGGGTGCTGTTGCTTTCCCTGCTTACGACCATTTGTTCGACATAAGCTTGACTATCGCTCTCAACCTTCTACGTTTCTTGGGTACAGCTCCCAGCATAAAGGTTATTTCTGTTTACTACCAGATGGGAAGGTCATTATTTCTCGTCATGTGATTTTCGATGAACAAAAATTCTTGTTCTCGTCTTCCGGTTCTCTTTCTGATCACCAGTCTCCACCCGTGAGTCTTCCTACATATGTTCCCGTTGTCAGACCACTGATTCCTCAAAGTAGTGCAGCATGTTCTGGAGATCGTGGAAATCAATCGATTGACTCTATAAATGCTTAACCATAACCCAGTGCAACCAGTGCTCCATCATCTACCTCCAACCCATCTACTGCCTCCAGGTCGTCTGAAAACACCAATATTTTGCGAACTGCATCAAGCCCTTCAGTAGATGGCTTCCTGGAAGAATTATCGACTGTTGCAGTTGTTCCTACTGTGAGAGAACGTGAGCCTGTTAACACTCATTCAATGGTAACTAGGGCTAAAGCGGGAATATTTAAGCCAAAAGTGTTGCTGTTGATACAGCTGATTTTGAGCCTAACTCGGTTGAAGAGGCTCTTGCTCATCCTGAATGGCGCCAGGCAGTTCAAGCTGAGTTTGATGCTTTGTTAGCTAACTCCACCTGGGCTCTTGTCCCTCTTCCGTATGGTCGCAAAGCAATTGGTTGCAAATGGTTGTTTAAAGTAAAAAAGAATCGTGACCGGTCTATTGATCAGCGGAAGGCTCGGTTAGTTGCCAAAGGATGCTCTCAAGTACCGGTATGTGATTTCACAGAAACATTCAGTCCAGTGGTCAAACTAGCAACTATACGTATTATTATTTCTGTTGCTGTGTCTCGTGGGTGGCAACTCAGGCAAGTTGATGTGAATAATGCATTTTTGAACGGAGATTTAACCGATGAAGTTTTCATGCAGCAACCCCCGGGGTTTGTTCAATATGGTTCGCATTGTGAACAGCTAGTGTGTCGTCTGACTAAAGCCCTCTATGGTTTACGACAAGCACCCCGTGCCTGGTTTGACAAGTTGAAGACATATCTTGTTGGTAATGGCTTTACGATTTCTAAGTTTGATGCTTCGTTATTTGTGAAGGTTCTTAACAAGCTTACGTTGTATGTTCTTGTGTAAGTGGATGACATCATTGTAACTAGAGATTCGTCTGCTGAAATTGCTAGCTTTATTCAGCAACTTAACAACAAATTTGCTCTTAAAGATTTGGGTGAGCTTCATTATTTTCTGGGGGTTGAGGTAAGCAAATCTACTTCTGGTAGTCTTCATTTGTGTTAACAGAAATATATTAAGGAACTCCTTACTTGCTGTTCTATGAATAATGCGAAACCTGTTCATACGCCAATGGTTAGTTCGCCTGTGATGTCTAAAGATGAAGGTGAACGACTTGCTGATCCAACTGAGTATCGGAGTCTAGTTGGAGCTCTTCAATATATTGTCTTAACTCGACCGAATATTTCATATGCGGTAAATCGAGTCTGTCAGTTCATGCATGCTTCCACTACAGTACATATGATAGCTCTGAAACGTATTCTGCGATATCTACGTAGCACACTATCTCATGGTCTAGTTTTTCGTCCATCTGATAGACTTTCTTTGGTCGACTATGCGGATGCAAATTAGGGGCTTGATTTTGATGACCGTCGATCCACAACAGGATATTGTGTATATTTTGGAAATGTTCTTGTCTCATGGTGTTCCAAGAAACAGCAAGTTGTCTCTCGATCTACCGCTGAGGCTGAGTATCGGAGTCTAGCTGGAGCAACTAGTGATATTGCATGGCTCGTTTCTCTTTTGTCCGAGTTAAAACTCACTTCTGCTGATGTTCCTACTGTATGGTGTGATAACACTAGTGCTGTTGCTGTTGCAGCTAATCCGGTTCTACATTCCAAGTTCAAGCATGTTGAACTTGATTTGTTTTTTGTTCGTGAAAAGGTGGCTAATGGAGAGTTAATTGTTGGTGAGGTTCCGGCCAGTGACCAGGTGGCGGATATTCTTACTAAGCCTTTATCTGTCTCACTGTTTACTCGTTTTCGTCATCTTCTTCAGATTGTACCATTAGAAGAAGCTAGGTGAATGTTATAGTATAATTCACACGTGATAAAATAGCCGTTAGCACGTTAGCGTTCTGTTATGAGCTAACAAATTATCTGTTAGGCATGATTGCCTATATAACCTCTGTATCAAGACTTGTTAAAGGCAAGGATTCATTTTACAAATAATATCATCATTTGTTATTCAATATTCTTTCATTTGATATGTATCTTTAGTTTTGTTGTATACTGTTTCAAATATTAGTGTGTTGTAATTTTACCCATAAATATATTTTATTATTACTAAAATTATTCTCGTATGAATTAATTAACTACAAATTGCACCAAAAGTCGAGAATCCACGGCATGAAAGTGAGAGAGCAAAATACTAAGAAATGTTTAGTTTAAAAAGTCAAAGTGAATGAGATGTTGGGGTTAGTGTGGGCTGCCAGTGAATCCGTTAGCAGGTCAAAAGGTAGAACGTGAGAGTGCGAACAAGTAACATCACGGTATCATTATCGCAAGGAAATCCTGAGATATTTCCCCTCGCCACATAATTAAACTAATAATTCTTTAGTCTTACCATCTGGATTTTATTCCAATTTTTTTTAAAGAAATGGCAACTAATAATCAATATTTATTGCAAAAGTAGACATTAAATGTATTAAAAATTATTCAAAAACAATTGTTTAGTGAGGTCTATAAACACACATTAATCAGTTTCTTAATTTAATTATGAAAATGAAAAAGTGCTGTATATATATATTTCAAATTGGAAGAGAAAGTTGAAACTTTGGAAGAAGTGGTCAAATTAAATTTCATAACATCTAAATTTTCATGCTATCTTCATACATAATTATTTAATTATGTTTATCTTTTCAATAATATAAACCGAAATTAATATATATTGTTAAAGAATAATAATTATATTGTTTCGCACAAAAAAAACCCGGATCGCTCGACTTTCGTCCAAGAGTCTATTATACGTGGCCATAAATAATTAGTTCCAAAACTTGGTCGAATGTTTGGCGGGATCCTATGTGAACATAAATAGTTATGTTCATCTGGTTTAATTAAAAAAATATAAATAAATTAAGTTGGTGTTGGATATGAGTGATACGTAGTTATTAGATTTGATATAGAGAGATGTTGGGATTGGGGGATCGCCTGCCTGTCATTCTTTTACGTGCCGCCATGCATCATTTGTTTCTACTTGTCGACATTCTTTTATGTACCGCCACGCAACCCCTGAGTGTATAAATATTTTGTTAGCAGAGTAGTAGCGCGACATCGTGCGAACTAAACTCATATTTTCTGCCTGAGAAATAAACAAATATTTTATTGATTATTTTTCTTTTAGATTCCGACTCTCTATATAACTAGCAAGGGTTCTTCATTTTGTTTCATCATCTTCACTTTGCACTCAAAAAATAAAATCACATTCTCTCTCAGGCAACAAACCTTAAGTTAGTGTCCAAATCAAAGCCACAACAATGCTTTCTTTGTTAGTTGATCAAGCAGATCAGAAGCAGCTCATAGTTATATTGGAAGGAGAATCTAAGGCCCCCACTGAGTTGAATGTCAGATATGCCAGTCTTGGGTCATTGAATTTGAAGTTCAAGCGTATCATGACCGGAAACAAAATGATCTTATCAGGCGAGCATTGGTCGAAACTCCGTTCAACCTCTGGCATTGGAGACGGTTACAGAATCACCATTGAGAGCATCTCTGACAATGTGTACCAGATAAAAGAAGTGCGGAACCCATGATAGATGAATTGCAAGCTATCTACATCTATTAATGCATGCATATTATGTCAGGCTATGTGTGGATTACAATTATAAGTAAGTTATTACGTGGTTCCTTTATGTCATATTCTAGTTTCATGTTTGAAATTTATGCTTTGTTTAAGGATGAATAGATCTTTTCTTATATAAAAAAATATTATGTTATAATCTGTGTCTTGTAAGTCATTTAAGAGTTGTAAACTGTTCTTTGCCCCATCAACCATTTTCTTTTAGAACAACAGATTTGAAGTTCAAGAAACTTAGTAATAGTAGCTCAATCTTGAATAATATCAAATGACATCACAGGCATTTGACCTATTTTATCAATTATCATGCATGCATGCATGCATGACAACTTTGAGGTTGCACTTCAATTCATCTTGCGTGCGATAGCTAACAAAGGCGATGAAGATAATATCACTTTCCAAGATTGTGTAAAGATTTAAGCCCCTGCTCGCGATTTATCATATTTTATTAGTTTGATTTTCATAATCGCAAGATTACAAAAACAAAGGAATGCTTTGATTTTCTAACCTAACAACCGATTTACCAACTTAAAACAAAAGAATAGGAAGCTGCTCACGCTTCATCACAATAATTTATGACTCAAAATTTCTAACTAATCATTCTTCTGTTATTTTCTTTTCTTATGAGCACAACTAATAATTTTCCAACCTAATAAAAAAACAACTTACCTCGCGGTGTTTTGACCTAAATGATGATAAAACTCTGTCGTGTCCAATATATTCATAAACTAGACTATTATATTTCCAAAGGATAAGTCGCGCATCTGTGTATGTTTTATTACAAGAAGCGATAGCAGCAGAGTGGTAGCACCACATCTTGCGAACTAACCAGATATTGTCTGTCTCAGAAATAGACAAATGTTTAATTTATTTCTTTTTCATTTAGAGCAAAGCATATGGATTCCGAGACTCTATATATAGCTGGGTTACTTGCTATTGTTCCATCATCTTCATTTAGATTCTCTCTCAAGCTACGACCTTATATATCAGTACCAAAACAAAGCCACAACAATGGCTCTTTTACAGAAGACAATAGAGCAACGTGATTTAGAGCAACTCACAGTTACCGAGCAATATGATTCCAATATATGTTGAGACTCATTGCTTTATTATTGATCTAAACATGATGTATTAACCAAAAGTTGATCCATCAGACATGAAAATTAGTGTCTAATAAATTTTAATTTCTCGTGTTGAATTAACTTTTTGTTTTCGTAAAGTAAAAGGATCAAAACTAGTAATAAATTAAAATAAAGGGATTCACTTTGCAATTTCCCAAAATGGAGAGATGAAACTCACGATTTGACCGACTCGCTATGGCCCGCGAAATGAACTTAAAGAAAAGATAAAAATAGAAGCAAACAATTGTGCTTGCGTTTATACATGGTCATGCACGTGCAAGTCAAATGCAAATGCGATCAGCTCAGTCGAGCCAACGACGACATTTAGAAGGAAAATTGTCTCGATCGATGTGCATAATATCTCGATTCTCGCGTACAAACATGAAAATTGTCTCGATCGATGTGCATAATATTGCTCTTATTATATTATATTATGCATGCATTAAAGCTTTAAGCGTGCAATTCAAATTATCATGCGATAACTAGCAAAGACAATTAAGAAAATATATATTCGAAAGATTATGTAAAATATTGTCACAAGATTTAAGCCTTTGCAGCCTCGCGATTAATCAACATTGTCGATATAAACCATGGATCAACAACGAGATATATTATGGCCATGATTTATGTGTCAAGTTATTATCTCATATTTTAGTGTTATGTTTGAATTCCAAATTTTGTCGAATAAATTTTTAAAAACAACTATATTTATATTTGTTTCTTGTAATAAATCGTTTATACGTAGACAGCTATTTATTCATGTCTTATTATCTTTTTTTTTTTAAATTGGTTTTAAGTTTTTTAAATATATATGTAATTAAGTAGTAAGAAATATTTTATTTTTAATCAGGATAAAAATGTATTAAAATTTAATATACGTTTAAGACTTAAATGACTGAATTAAAAAGTAACTTCAAAAATTTGAATCGAGTATCAGACTATAATTAACCAAAAATTCACGCGACTTCAAAATTACTACCAAGAAATTTTAACTTCATATACAATCCTTTTTAGGAGGGCTCAATTTAAGAGTTCTAAAATCTTAATCTTTTAAACCATTATATGTAGCATTAATCTTCTTTATTCAAGACATTTATAAAAATTAATTGGTTCATTATGTTAATTTAATAAATTAAATCTTTTTCGATAGAGCGACAATTCTTTAATTTTGGTTCTAAACCGTGGTCTTAGTTCTACAACGTACTATCTCTGAATATAGGTAGAAGCAAGGCTTAAGCACAAAATATTCGTAAATTTTGTTTGGTCGACGAGCATCTCGCCTACAAACATGAAGATACAATTAATTGCTTAGATTTACTGATTTTTGGGAAGAAAACGACATGTTGCTCTTGTATTATATGGTATCTACTGAAACAGCAAAGAGAAAATATTATAAATTTATAATCATTTTTGTGGGACAAGTTTAAAAAATCTCATATTTTTTTAATTACAAAACAGTAGTAGCGCAATCTTCTACCATATTTTATCATGCATGTATGACGTGAAGTCTTTGAGGTTGCACTTCAAGATATCTTGCGATAGCTAAGATAGACGATTTAAGAAAACATATAGGCGCGATAGGTTATGTAAGAACATTTAATCCTTCTCTCTCCACATATATCATATTTATTCTTCTTTTTCTTCGTTTGATCCAGCAAGAAAACCTAATTTCTTAACTCTATATAAACTTATTAAGCCCCGGAAGGACTCACTTCACAAACAGAGAGCTTGATAAGGTGCAACCAAATTACGATCCTCTAAAGGCTAACAATCGGAGAGCTGAAATGACAGAGATATTCAAAGTGGTACTTGACAAAATAAAGAAAGAAAAGTTGAGGTTTCATCATAATGGCGGCGCACTCCCTAGGGGTTCGAATGATCTACCTGTGAGAGATGAAAATGGAAGATCATGGAAATTCAACTGCAAGAGTGAAGGAGGCAATTGCTTCTCCCTCAGTGGTCCTGAGTGGAGGTGTTTTGCCAAGTCTAAGGTTAATGCTATGGTCACTCTTTATTGGGAAGAAGATGAGCACGTCTACACCATTAGGGTTAGAAATTTTGATGAAACCCTTTCGGTTTGTTGATCTATTTTCTATGTAGCTATGTTGGTTATGGTGTGCTGTTAAAATTTGAACCTGCATTTTTTGTTTTGTTGTATGCTGTTTCAAATATTAGTGTGTTGTAATTTTACCCAGGTTATTATAAATATATTTTGTTATTACTAAAATTATTCTCATATGAATTAATTTACTACTAATTGCACCAAAATCGAGAATCCGTGGCATGAAAGTCAATGAGATGTTGGGCTTGGTGTTGGCTGCCAATGAATCCTTTTGGTTGTCACTAAACATAGTATTCTACATATAATAAAAAAGTCAAAAGGTAGAACCGACGTGAGACTGCTAACAAGTAACATCATGGTATCATTATATCGCAAGGAAATCGTGAGATATTTCCCCTCGCGACAAAATTAAACTGATCTTAAGTATACCACAAAATAAAATAACAGATTGTGGTCTTAATTGTACAACATTTTTCAGTTCTTCAATCTCAAACTCTTAATTTCTCTCTCACAGCAAGCACTGGTATGTGTGTATATGGCGATGCATGTGCAAGGCAAATGCAATCGCTTCAATCAATCGAACCACGACGTTCAGTGCAAGCTTCTTTTTGGAAGAAAGCGACATATTTCTTTTTTTGCTCGGCAAGAAATATTTATTAGAAATAACGAGTGTTAACAAATGCAACGCAGCGAGAACCAGAACAAAAAAAAAAAAACCCATTGACAACCTCCCCAAACCTGCTGCAAATACCGAACGACCATTGACTTTATCCACAACTCTCATAACAATTTTCAATGTTCAGCACTTACCGTCTTAATTCTTAAATGATAAGCAACGTTGCAGCAGAATAATAAGCTGCTCGCGCTTCATTTCTATATTTTATGACTACAAATTTCTAGTTATGTCGATATGTTTGTAATCAATGAATAAAAAAGGTCAAATTAATTAAATTTAAGAATTCTATGTTGATCTGGTTTAATTAAAAAATATAAATAAAGTAAGTTGGAGTTGGATATGGGTGATACATAACTATTAGAATTGATATAGAGCCGCAAAGCAATTTTGAAAAGATCCACTCAAGTCCCAGAGATGCTGGGATTGGGGGATCGGCTGCCTATCATTCTTCTACGTACCGCCCGCCAGGCATGATCTGTTTCTAGTTGTCGGCATTTTTAGTAGGACAAAACCTATGACATGAGGCTCTAAAATATCACGCAACCCTCGTAATAAAACTCAATAAAGTGTGTTTTTGTTGTTCATAAAAAAACTATTTTATCATTTAACAAGACATTGAATGTATAAATATTTTGTTAGCAGAGTAGTAGCACGACATCGTGCGAACTAAACTGATATTTTCTTCCTGAGAAATAAACAAATATTTTATTGATTATTTTTCTTTTAGGGCAAAGTTTATCGATTTCGATTCTCTATATAACTAGCAAGGGTTCTTCATTTTGTTTCATCATCTTCATTTGGAACTCAAAAAAAAAAAAAAAAATCAAATTCTCTCTCAAGCTACAACCTTAACTTAGTATCCAAATCAAAGCAACAACAATGGTTCTTTTGTCAGTTGATGAAGCAGATGGAAGGCAACTCAAAGTTACATTCACAGAACCATTCCTTCGTGCTCATGAACTGAGGTTCAGAGATGCCTGTCTTGGGCCATTGACTTTTAGGTGTGCCGAGAGAGGAAACAGAATGACCTTCTCAGGTGCGGATTGGTGGAAATACCAACAAAGATATGGAATTAGAGGCGGTGACAAGATCTCCATTGAGGGCATATCTAACAATCAGTGCGAGACATTTGAAGTGATCAGAGCAAATAGATGAATTTCAAGATAGTTGAAGTGTGGAAACCATGATAGATGAATTGCAAGCTATCTACATCTATTAATGCATGCATATTATGTCAGTTATGTGTGGATTATAATTATAAGTTATTACGTGATTCCTATATGTCATATTCTAGTTTCATGTTTGAAATTTGTGCTTTATTTAAGAATGAATAGATATTATATATATATATTATGTTGTAATCTGTCTTGTAAGTCATTTAAGAGTTGTAAACTCGCTTTATATCTTCCCCCATTATATTAACATTAACTATAACTCTATTATTTGCTTATGTGTTTATATCAAAGCTGTGTCATAGTCATAAAGTTATTTATATCTTGAATTACAAAATTAAGATCCCCTTGTTGTATTTGAAATTAGACTCAATAAATACAATAAATTATTTAATTCTTCTCTTGTTCGGCTACTAAACAGCTCAGACTCTTCTTCACTAAAAATTTATTATCTTTTAGTAAAAAAAGTTTTTTGTTTGTTTTCTTGAAAATAGACTCACTAAGATTTTATTCATATAAATTTCATAGAGTAAACATTTTTGTACAGTTTACAGCGATTTTTCGAAAGTTAAAATAGAAGAACTCGAAATCATTTTGACATTGCCTTATAAAAATTATTATATATCATAATCTACAATTTTATTACTTACACCGTTTTTCTATGCAAAACTAGACTCAATAGGTGTTAATTTAATATTTGATTCAACCTTTAATTTTCGATTTTTATAATTTTTAGTGAATTTTTAAAGTTTAGTTACTTCTACTGTCCAAAAATTATTTTAGTAGAAACATTTTCATCTCATCACATTATACTTTTAGTTATCACTTATATTTATATGTTGATAGTATATTCATTTCTTTACCTTAATACTTATATAGCGACAAGTTTAAGGGTTTTAAAATCATAGCTTTTATGGCTTTATATAAAAAGGGTACATTAATTTTCTTTAATTAATTATTTTGTTTTAATTTATCAAAATTTAATATTTATATTTTATAAATATTGTATTGTTAAAATTTGATGTTAATTTGTTAAATAATATAAACCGAAAATAATATATTGTTAAATAATATATATAAGTGGTGAAATTAAATTTCACATAACCTATGAATTTTCTCGCTATTGCTCCAGCTTTATCGGAAGTTCTTCGTACGTATATATATATATTCACTTAATTATTTAATTTTGTTTATCTTTTTAATAATATATATTTTTAAATAATAATTATATTGTTCCGCACTGAAAAAATGGATTGCTCGACTTTCGTCCAAGAGCCTACATACGTGGCCAGAAATAATTAGTTCAAAAACTTGGTCAAATGTTTGACCTAAGTTTATCATCTAAACCAGCATGCATGAAAACTTTAAGGTCGCACGTCAAGTGTCCTTGCAATAACTAACGAACGCAATTAAATATATAGAATCCCTGGAAGTTCTCGAAAACATTCCAATGTCGAAAGATTTAACCTTTTTGTTCGCCGCCATATTTTTTTTTTTTTAAGATTATGTGAAACATCTAGACTCTTGAAAGATTATCGGAAGATTGAAGCCTTTGCTCGCGATATATCATTTTTTTTTTTCTTTTGTTTGATCGAGTAAGAAAAGCTGGTCATCCATTGAACTCTATATAAACCCCAAGGAGAAGGACCAAATTTCACAAACAAAAGAAAAAGAGATTGATAATCGCATATCATATTACAGAAATGGCAGAGATCTTTACAATCAATCTTAGCAGTGGCCATGAATCAGGGTTCACGTTTCGCTATTTTGGCGGCGGACTTCCAAGTGATCTGAGTGTTAGGAATGGAAACGGTGGTTCTTGGAGCTTCGAATGCAAGAATCAAGGAGGCGGGTGGTTCTCGATCAGAGGTCGTGGGTGGGGGAGTTTTTTTCGTTCTCACCGTATGGGCGATACTGTCTCTCTTTCAATGGAAGACGGTGACAATTTCTACACCATTAGTGTGAACTAAAAAAATCAATACCTCTTATATAATTGGTGTGGATATAATATATATATATATATCATCGTTTGTTTTTCTTTTTAAATTTGGTATTTTTAGAACATTACTACTGTTTAGTTAGTGTGTTTCGATTTTCATTTTTCAAGTTATTATATGAAATATAAATGGATCATATGGTTTAGTTTCATCAGCTTTTTTATTTAAAACAAAGTACTCTCCTCCATTAATCATCTCAACTCCCT
The DNA here is from genome assembly GCA_025503065.1 of Gossypium bickii. Lineage (NCBI taxonomy): Eukaryota > Viridiplantae > Streptophyta > Magnoliopsida > Malvales > Malvaceae > Gossypium > Gossypium bickii. The sequence goes on from CP106710.1 coordinate 143,879,709, forward strand.
CACTTTCACTGTCCAATTCCGACTGTTGTTAAAATTAATCGTCTTGAAACTCTAACTAATTAAATTAAAGAAAAACATAGTACGACTTAAATCTCTGACACCTCTAAAAAATTGCAATAACGTTGAATATGTGCCCTTCAATCATTTATTGGAGGGGGAAGAATCCGACACCCATTTATTTCAATGTTATTTCCCTATCATCTACTTTTTTTTTTTTTTTTTTTTCAAATTATTTAACAAGAGATTGCAAAGTATATACCTATATGATAATAAATAAATAAAATTTTAAATATTAAGCATTATTGTTAATTTAAATGGACCAATAAGAGTGAATTTTATTACGCTATGTTATGACAAAGAATAGAAAAAAAATATTTAAACTAAAAAAGTATATATGATGCATAGTTATTATGGTTTTTTAAGTTATATATTAACCATAAAAAGATAGAACTTTATATACCATCATCTTTAAGAGGGTTTAATTCAAGATTTAAGCTTTTATATGGAAAAGGGTACATTAAGTTAATTTAATATAAATTTGTCTTTTTTCATAGAGCGACAATCCATTAAGTTAGTCTGTAACCAACGAATAAAAAATTTATGATTATCTGGTTTAATTAATAAATATAAAATATACTTTACTTAGATATGGATAATGCATAATTATTGTACTTTATTTATATAGAGCCGCTATTAAGCCCAGATATGCTGGGTCGGCTGCCAATTCTTCATTTACTTACTGCACGCAATTTTCTAGTGTTGGACATAAAAAGAAAGTCAACTTTTAGTCCTATTTAGAGTTAGGGTCACGAAACTCAAAAACACCACGTTGACTAATCCAAGTGTCGCAAGCAAAATACGTCCCTCAATTTTCCTCATCCTTAGATACTCGCGATTCATAATATAATAGTGCTTTAGCAACTGTACTAGAAACATAACTTGGACCAACTTTCTTGTGTTGTTTTCTTTAATCTTATGATCACTTATCCCTTTCCATCATAATAAAAAAAAAACAACCTCGCGCAGTTTTAACCTAAAACGATGATAAATGGCTGTCGCTCCAATCAATAAACAGTAGAAATATTACAGTTTTCAAAGGGTGGTAGAGTGGTAGCACTACATCTTACGAACAAAGCTGATCACGTCTACAGCATTAGGGTTAGATAGTGACCCGAAATGAACCCCTGCTGTTTATGAAACCCTTCAGCTTTAGACCAAAATAAACACAAAATAAATAAATCTTAGATGCTCATTATTCATAATATAATATATAAATAATAAAGTTGCTTTAGCAGTAGTTCTAGACCACAACTAATCATTCTTCTGTTATTTTCTTTTTCTTATGACCATAATTTTCCAACCTAATAAAAAAAGCAACTTACCTCGCGGTGTTTTAACCTAAATGATGATAAAAGCCTGTAGTGTCCAATATATTTATAAACTATGGTATTATTAACCTAAATGATGATAAGTCGCGCATCTGTGTATGTTTTATTACAAGAAGCGATAGCAGCAGAGTGGTAGCACCACATCTTGCGATAACCAGATATTGTCTGTTTGAGAAATAAGCAAATGTTTAATTTATTTCTTTTTCATTTAGAGCAAAGCTTATGGACTTCGAGACTCTATATATATCTGGGGCACTTGCTGTTGTTCCATCATCTTCATTTAGATTCTCTCTCAAGCTACAACCTTATATCAGTACCAAAACAAAGCCACAACAATGGCTCTTCTACAGAAGACAGTAGAGCAACGTGATTTAGAGCAACTCATAGTTACAGAGCCATATGATTTCGAACCATTCCCTAATGCTGCCAGTTCTCGTTCTCTGACGGTCATAGATGAAAGGGCGCGTCGCCTTATACGTTCAATTACAGGGTTAACAGAAGAGGAAGGGTCTTGTCTGGTCCCCATTGGCAGAACTTCATTAGAGACAATAATGTTCAAGTTGGTGACACGGTATCCATTGAGAGGAACCATGGGCATGGCTATCCAGCAGAATACAGTATTGAAATAAGAAGAAACCAGCGCTAATGTTAAACAAATTAGAGATCAATGGCAAGATTATTATGCAATCTACACCTACTGGTTATGAGTGGATTATTATATATTGTATTCGTGTCGTGTTTATATGCTATTTTAGTGTAATGTTTGAAATCCATACTTTGTTTTAAAATGAGTAATTTTGTTGCTATTTGTGTCTTGTAAGTCATTTCTTTGTATAAATGTGTTATTATTTTGCATCGGCTTTAAGTTGGTTATATAGCACGCATATATATCCAATATACGTTGAGACTCGTCGCTTGGGGCAAATGGGCATTGATCTACCCATGGGGTAAATGGGCTGCTGAGATCCGTGACCCAAGGAAAGGGGATAGGGTCTGGCTAGGCACTTTCGATACTGTTGAAGCTGCTAAGAGAGCTTATGATGCTGAGGCACGGAGAATTCGTGGTAAGAAAGCTAAGATTTAACCTTTTTGTTCGTCACCATATGTTTTTTTTTTTTAAGATTATGTAAAACATTCAGACTCTTCAAAGATTGTCGGAAGATTTAAGCCTTTGCTTGCGATAAATCATATATATATTTTTTCTTTTGTCTGACCGAGTAAGAAAAGCTGGTTATTTATTAAACTCTATATAAACCCCAAGAGAAGGACTAATTTTCACAAACAAAAGAAAAAAGAGATTAATAAGAACAGAAAAAGAGATCTTTATAATCACTCTTACAAGTGACCATAAATCAAAGCTCAGGTTTCATTATGTCGGCCCCGGACTCCGTGGTGGTTTAAGTGTTCTCAAAGTTAAGAATGGATACGGCGGTGCTTGGCGGTTCAATTGCAAGAGTGAAGGAGGCGGGTCGTTCTATGAATTGGTGTGGATATAGTATATATATCATCGTTTCTTTCTTTTTCTTTTTTTTTTTTTCAAATTTGGTATTTTTAGAACATTACTACTGTTTATTTAGTGTGTTTCTAGCAACAACAAAAAAAATGTGTGTTTCTATTTTCTTTTTTCAAGTTATTATATAATATATAAATGGATCACATGGTTTAGTTTTATCATTTTTTATTTAGAACTTCTGATTTTCAAAGGAGCCTCAAGCCCTCAACTAATAAAAACTTTAACTATGTCGGGCATCAAATCGGGAAAAAAATTATTACAAGTCTCTTGCATTTATCATCTTAACTCCCTCACTTTCACTGTCCAATTCCGACCGTTCTTCACTCTCTTCATCACTTCCACGTTGATGGGGGTTCAGCATCGAATCGGGAAATTTTTGTTACAATAGTCTCCTCCATTATTATGTCCGCCCGTAGCGCCAAGCTGGATCATCACTTCCTCATTTCAATCCATAAACAAGCATCCCTCCCTTCTATTCACTTGGGTCGATTCAACTACAGTACCATCTAACTCCTTATGGCATAGTGTTATCCTTTGCTTTTTATTATATCAACAATTCGTTGCGCCCATCAACGGCGTAGCAGCCGGAAGAGAGAGAAACGTTGCGCCTGCATTCCATGTAGGTGCCTCCAGCTCCAGCGTCTTCACCCACCGCAGCTTGGTGGTTCTTCTGTTGTGTTTCGGCCTTGCTTTGAGCTTCTTGACGGTCATAGTGTTTTATTTACCCCTCTGATAATTGAGACATCAATTTACTTGAGAAACAATTAAAAAATAAATTTACAATGTTATATTATTGTGAAAATAATATTTTATTTAAATCTAAATATGATATACAAATTGAAACAATGTTCAAGTTTACCATTTTAACCAGAATTTTATTCACTTGCATAAATATAGCCACGATGTAATTTTACTTATAAAATTCACGATATTAAGACTCACTTGTCTGGGATATTAAATCCATATTATATTACCTTTGGTTTTCATTGGTGAGAGGTAATATCCTAGCCAACTTTCCCTTCTCTTGGGAAATTGGATTGACCATGTATGCATGATAAAAGATACATCAGCATTCAAATGCCACTTCAACCAAATGGCTATAAGATATATCAGCATTCAAATTCCGTCCAATTGTTGATATAATAAAGCAAAAGGATAACAGTATGTATTAACCACTGTGCTCAAGATTTAACATTTGGCCATATCTTCTGTATCAACCAACTGGGGATAGAGTGGCAAAAGCTGAAATCTATATAGTCTCTCATCTTGAAGCCAAAAGGATTATAATAAAATGGAAAAAGGCCAATGAAAATCTCACCTCCTCTTGTGTACCTCCAAAAAAATGAATTAGGATGGTATAAGTTGGGTGATAAAAAATTACAATATCATTGAGGTATCGAGGGTTTTCTCCCCAAGAGCTATTTCAGCTTTGTAGGAATAGCAATGACGACTTATAACTTCGATTAAGGTATTCTCTATGTATCCTGCCGTTTAAGAGGGACACCTTCATCAAAGCCATCCTCTTCTTCATGCTTTAACGATCGCATTGATATAGAAGTTGTCAAACTTGGACCTGATTGAACATAATCTATCAAAGGTTTAATATGCCAAAAGTGGCATGACCAACAGTATAAAATTCACAATTTAAGGTTTCATGAGAACATACCATCGACCATGTCCTTGGTTTTGTGAAGAAGAAAAGTTCCCGAAAGGATTGTTATGAATCCACACATCTCCGTTATAATCTGAGTTGGAGTCTGCCTATCCCAATCCTGATATCAGAAAAAACAGATAGCGGAGCAGCTCAAAGGGATCAACAGCAATCTCAACCACCAGAAAGCTAGAAAGAAATTCGATTTAATATAATAACAGTAGCAAACAGGGCCACTATATAATATCGAACAAGGGAATTGCAGCTCGGAATTGACAGTATCAAGTAAGCTCTTTTAAACACTATAATTAGTGCCATTCTGATACCATCAATGACTGGAAATTACCTTAAACATGATGACACTAGCCAAAATGGTCAGTGATGTAAACATAACATAGTATATAGGAGAAACAACAGCTGTGTTGAAAGTATCAAGCGCCTGCAATTATGAAGACAAAATAATAATAAGAAAGGAATCAGACAGTGAACTGGAAGTCTTAATTTAGCAAAAATTGACAAGACAAACAAAGGCAAAGGGACACTAATTCACGGAATTAGAAACTAATGAATAGATATATTTAAACTGATTTAAAATTTGAATCAATGATTATAAACACCATAAGCAAAAATACCAGAAAGCAAGATTTCAGGTGAAAATGAAATTTTCCTCTTCCATCTTTCACCACTTATTCGCAACATTTCTTTCATCTCCTTTTCTTTGAAGGGCCTTACGAAAATTAATCAAAATAAAGGCAAAAATGTAGACATCAAAAGAGAAAGAGAAGGTACCAAAAGAAGAAAAGGCAATGTGTAACCATTACCTTGTTTAAATAATTCATTTGGGTAATCACACAAGAAGCCACAACTAAAGTAAAGGCCCAAGTTTGCGGATATAGAAGCTGATTCATTCCTGAAAAGGTTAACTTCAAGGCAATACCAAGTGCTTTAACGCTCATGACCTGTCAAAGAACATCCTTAGAAATAGGAATTGGAGGGGAAAAAGGGAAATACCATTGGACGCACACAGAATTAAGCAAGCAATAAACTAGTACTGATGCATACCGAAATGGAGCCCACGAGAGAGCAAACTCCAATGTAAACCATAATGTGTGTCGGTCCATATTGTGGAACAAAGTGGAATATAAGTATAAAGACAGCTGTTAAGACCAGAGCTATGTAAAATAAAAATCCTGCAAGAAAATCAAGGTACATTCATTTTCACTTGTTTGCAGTTCAACAATTTAGAAAAGAAAATAATGTTATGAGCTAAGAACAATATTATTAAGAAAATGCAACCTGGCTCCGTAGCAAGATCCCAAACTTCTGTTACAGATTCAATCTGACGTTCTTGGGGAGCATGCAACACAATTGTTGTTGAGCCCACAACACACAAAGCACAACCAAGAATCCCAAAAGTATGTAACTTTTCCCGCAAAATGATATGCGCAAGTACCGCACTGCATGAGAAGTGATGATTAACGATGAACGTTTAAATGCCAAACCTAAATTTGAGTGAGATATTTGCATGCCTGATGATGATGCTGAGTGCACCAAGAGGAGTGACCAGTATGGCTGGTGCGAATGCATAAGCAGCAAAATTAGCAATTTCCCCCACGACCACTGTTGCAACAATTAACAATTAGAATTAAGTACTTCTTCGTCTAGATGACTTCCTGATTATTAAGATGTAACATGGAATGTAACTAAGAAAATCAGCTTTCTATAGAAGCACAATATATTATTAAGGTCATCCCATTTTTAAATGGTGTAAGGTAGCTTTTATAATATCATCTTTTAGGGACAATATTTGGAAAAGAAGTAAAGAATGAAAAAATGATTTAGGCTCCAAAGAGGAATGAAATATCCATAAGATACTGAGTTAATGATCAATGAGAAATGGATAAAACTCACTTGTTATCATGCCAACCCACCAAAGTGGCTCAAGCAAGTACGAATACCCTCCAACTCCTGTGTAAAAACCAGAAAAATCAATGACATTTGGATCAATAAAGCATAAGAACAATGAAAACTCCTTGTAAAGAATGAAAAGGTGAAAATCACTAAATGATAGCAAAAGCATCCAAACATTCTTTAGATAATTGAGATAAACACAAAATCGTGTAATTGCAATACAACAGAAAACTTGGTGCAATAAACACAGATATACAATGAATAGAAAAAGCTTGGTTCAATAGCAACAAAACATACAAGCCAACCAAAGATCATCAGAAATTTGAAACACTCAATGCATATCATTTTCTCCAACTGCATTCTATACAGACATATCGTATCTTTCTTTCACACACTATGCAAAATTTATGCACAAAGAAACTTGACAGATTGCTGGATTTCGTAAACAATTTATAATCAACAAGTTAGAAGAGAAGTACAATCAAACATGACATGCAAAACCAAGATCAAAATGATGCATATAAAAGTGATTTAACTTTATGAAGAACTAACTTACTAAATACAAGTTTAATTCCCACATTGATGAATTGAATTCACAGGGCGGGCAAATAAATTTCCATCATTTACAGTTCACTCAAATTCGTTTTTTTTTTCTTTTTTTTTTTCTAAATTGACTAAAGAATTATTCACAGAATCCCACAATTATTTAAACCTAATTCCTATCTTCTACTAAAGAAAAAAGAAAATCCCAAATCAAATCATCAAGAAAGAAGTAAACTTTTGATAAATTGCAATACCTGCCCTGACGCCAGAAGCACCAGCTTTCTTCAAGCCTTTTTTCTTAACAATGAAACTTGCCCCAATAAATAAACTGGAAGAAATGGCTAAAACCAAACCCTTAATATTATCTGAGGACATTCCCTCGCTCCATCTTCGCACAGCTGCCATACTCTTAACCCTACACTTAAATGAAAAATCCTAATAACTATATTCTCTGTCACCAAAACTCGGCAACGATCACCGATTTGGTCTGAACTCGGACTGAGTCTAAAAAAACGAGTCCATGGATCTGGAAAAAAATCCCAATTTCACCAAAAAAAAGAAGAAGCCTGGTGCAGTTTTAAATATCAGATCTCGGCCCTCAAAAAAAAGAGAGCGAAGGTGGAATATCAGTCGAGAAAAAAAGAGAGAGAGAGAGAGAGGAAGAAGCGTATTAGTATTTACAATGGTGCATTGGGAAAAGAATCTTGACTCGGTTGACGCGGAGTGAGTTTGGAAAGGAACGACAAGTCTGAGCTTAGGAAAGAAGAAAATCTGAAAGAAAGAGAGAAATGGTTGTCGGCGCTTAAAATATAGAGGAGGAGAGAAAGGGGAGAAGGAGGGAGATAAGACGAGTTATTGCTGAGTTGGATGGGATGAGTAGTGAGGCAATTAGTAATGAAAAACAGCTGTTTTGGCTGTGACTGTGAGAGATAAAAATTTCTTGGATCGCATCACAGCCTTCTATTGTCTATTGTTTTTTTTTTTTTTTTTTTTTTTTTTTTTTTTTGCAATATTTGGCGCATATCCGATCCCATCTTTTTCCTCTCTTTTTCTTTTTAAGATAAGATATATAAGTTTCCTACCGGGTAAAATTCTAGAAAATACCAAAAAAAATAAAAATTACCGAAAAGGATAGGGTTGAAAAATATTGACCGGAAAGGGCAATTTCCCCAAAACGCACGCCCTCTGTCGGAGCGTTTTTGAGGAAAACTACCAAAAGCGCTCCCGGGGATGCTGCTTTTTAGGCCGCTTTTTTCCCAAAAACGGCGCTGACGGTGAAATAAAATGGGCTATAGCAAGTGGGAAGAAAATGGCACTAAAATTAGGCACCGAAAGTTGATGTGATGTGAAAATTGGTATGGGGTAATTGCAATATTGGTCCCTATTTGAATAGGTACTTTGTAAGATTGATCCCTAAATCTCAACTATAAATAGGCCTAACCATTTCTCATTTTCTTCATCCCACAATTTGCCATTCTCTACTTAAGGCATTGTTTCTCTCTCTATTTGTAAATTTTCACTTGTATTTTTGGAGTGAAATATATTTGTTAGTGCCCAGAAGACGTAGGCAAAATTTGCGAACCTCGTTAAAATTCGGTGTTCATTATTATTTATTTTTCATATCTTGTGAGTGTGATCGTGGTTATTTATTGTGCTATTAAATTACGATTGAGGATATTCGCCAGCTAGGAAAGATCCGGTACTTAAGTGATCCTTGTGATCCACCTCTCTTTCCGGGAATTGAACTTAGTGTAATTTTTCAATCTGATGAATTATACTCTTTTACACCATCCACTTGCAATGAGTGAACGTATTAATCTTTGTTATTTACTACGATGGTGAAGTGCGTGACAATCGAAAATGGTGTTGTTTTCTTATCGGAGAACACAAAGCGATTGAGTTTTAATCGGAACGTCGATTTGGTAGAACCGTAAAAGAATTAGGCGTAAAATATTGGAACAACGCTAATGAAAGTTCAGTCTATTAAGTATAGATTTTGCGCTTCGGTTGATCCGGTGAGATATGACTCATTCGACATCAAAGGTCCTCGGAGCCTTGAGGCAATGGTGGAGACTCATCTTGCCAGTGGTTCACCCTATATCGAGGTATATGTAGAATTTTCTTCTCCAAGTGATCTGGCTGCGACCTCAACATCTAGTATCGTTCGAGGGGAATACACGACCCCAAGTCGACACTCTGTAAGTGGGAGGCAAAACACAGAAGTGCCCGTGTGCGGTGGTAGTATGGAAAACATAACCCCTGCACGACACTCAGTTGGTGGATGGGACATGCATATTCGTCATTCGACGTCGGATGACAGAAATATGTATTAGGGGACGTCATCAACTTCTAGTGGATGACAATCCACATACGATTGGGATCGTTACGAAAGATGTTTAAGGAGGGATGATGTATTACCGACGACATCTACCAGTGAGGGGCCCTCGTTTGTTGCAGGTTATGGAGGATCGGACGTTGAATCCGATGTGGATTCACCTAGGGAGCCAGGGCCTGATGGTGCAGAAGTTGGATTATTTTCTGAACCGGAGCCCGTTCCAATTGTACCTGAAGACTTTGAGGGCGGTTCAGACGAAGAAGAAGAAGATCCGCTATTCAGGGCATACTCACCTCCAGCGCACATGCATAATGTCGATCTATCTCAAGATGATGCATTGGAGTTTCCTGAACTACCACACCGGACACGTGACCGTACAAATTCTTTATTGGATTCGGAGCAATTAAAAGTTGGTAACCAGTTTTCCAACAAGAATACTTTTCTTACTGCATTGAAACAATACAAAGATCGAGAAATGTGGTTAACTACACTATGGTTAAATCAAAGCTCGATAGGTACGAGGCAAAGTGTGCAGTGCAAGATGGCACATGTTCATGGAAAATCATGGCGTCGTTGAGGAAAATGACAGGGCTGTGGGAGGTGAAAAAGTACAAAGGTCCGCATACATGTCTTACCGGTACAGTACCTGTAATACCCAAAAAAAAAAAAATTACAGTAAGATATTATCTTTGATATAATAAGGAAATAAAGCGAAAAAAAAGAAAAATTTAGATTATGTCAATATTCGGAAGTATATTATGATATATTACATTATTAATTCAAGAAAGGACTAAATTGTAAAGTGAGAAAAGTATTGTTGTCCAAGTGTAAATACTCAATTTGAGGGGTTAAAGTGTAAGTATGAAAAAGTTAAGGGACCAATAGTGCAAATATTTTAGGGGTGGAATAATCTAGAAACTAAAGGAAATGGATGAATTAGGACCAAATTGAATAGGTAAAGAATTATGAGGACTAAATCATAATTTTACCAAATTATGTGATGATTCAAGGATGGAATTTTAAAAGATCACAAAGGGCAAAATGGTCAATTAGAAGAGAGAGAAATCTAGAAAGTAATGATGATAGTGATGATATTTTATAATTATTTAATTAGATAAATATTATTTTATTTTGATAAGATATTTTATTATTTATCATTATTTTATTATTATTTATGTAGTATATAAGGAAGGAAAGATGATGAATTATCATCATCTCTTTCCCATGCAAACCAACGTGAGAAGAAGAGAAAGAAAAGAAAGTTTTGCTTTCTTTACAAATTAGTCCTTTCACCAAAAATCCATCATTTTCACTTAGAATTCAAAAGAATTTCCATAGCCATCAAGAGAGAAAGATGACAAGGAGACTATAGGAGCAAGAATATCAAGTTTGATTCAAGAAATAGAAGCTGGAGGAGAGAGAAAATCAAGTTAAAGATTGAAATCTATAAAACAAGGTAAGAACATCATGTTTTCAATATATTTTTAAGTTTGATATTGTGGAAAAAGCATGGAAATGATGTTAATGTAGAGTTTTCTTATATAAAGTTTTATGTTCTTGATATGTTAGTGAAGGAAAATAAGAGAAAGTAATGGGAAATGTTGTAGAGAAGGAAATAAAGGTGTTATAAACTTGATAATTAACATTTTGCATTAAAACAGTTTTGGACAGCAGCAGTAGTCTAACTTTGAAAAATCACCAAAAATTGTAGAAATTGAATTAGAAGTTGAGTGAGATATAGAATTAAATCTTATTGAGTCTATTTTCATATGAAAGAAACATGGAAAGCAAAGGAATTCTGTATTCTGAGATATTTAGATTTTGGTAAGACTGGTTCAGAGTGATTTCGAGATCCCCTGTTCTGACTTGGAAAAATCATCAAATATTGTACAAAAATAATTTGGGAACATAATTTATATGGTTAGATTCCTTAATGAGTCTAGTTTTAGAAGAAATAAACTATAACATCATATGAATTCTATATAAAAAGATAATTAATTTTTAGTGAAGAAGGGTCGGAACTGCCAGACAGTAGAACAGGGGTGACTTTAAAGAATAAACTGTACTAATTGGCTAAATCAAAAATTCTGAAAATTTTATGGCAAGAAGATATGCGAGTCTAGTTTCAGGAAAAATTAACGGTTCTTCATTTGGAGTTTTGTAGCTCTGGAAATAAATAATTTAGTGACTATAACTCAAATGGACAGTTTTGAATATACTTATGAGTAATTAATGAAATTATTGATAATGTTACTTATAGCATGTTATATACATTAAGGATGTGGAATGGAGAGGAGGAGGAGGAAAATATATATGAGTATTTAGCTAGCATATTCTAGGCTCGGGGACTAAATTGAATAAAAGTAAAACTTTATGGGCAATTTTGTAAAATGTCAAAAATGACCAAATTGCATGAAATGGATTATTTTATTATTTAAATTATAAAATTGAATGAAATTATTAATTTAGATCAAGATAGGGTGAAAATATGTTTTAGGGATTAAATTGAAAAGTGTTGAAATTATGGAAAATTCTGATATTTCATATAATTCATGGGCTGTTGTCGATATATATGAGAATAATTAGGCTTGGAACAAGGATTAAATTACAAGAATTTTATTTTTCTGAATCTAAGGATGAAATCATCATTAATTAAAAATTTAGGGGCAAAATGGTAATTTTGCCTAGAGCATTAATTGAATGTATCAGAATATGAAATGAATGAAAATGATGATCAAATTTATCCGGATAACTCAAATACGAGATTTGAACATGGAAAGAGAAGACATCAAATTAGTGAAACTATAAACATGGGCAAGCAACGAAGTAAGTTCATGTAACTTGGATTATATTCTTAAATGTTTGAAATGTATGTTATTGATGTGAATATAATTTGAACGTTCATTGTATGAAAATTGATGAAACATTGATATATTTGATAAAAAGGAAGAAATCCCGGTTGAATGAAAGGAAAATTCGATGGATCGTTGAAAAGGAATTGGACGGTAAAAGGATCTAGCCGGACGGGTGATCCTATCCCGATATAGCCCTCCGAAGAATATGTGTGAAAAGGATCTAGCCCGGACGGGTGATCCACGATATAGCCCTCGAAGAATATGTGGAAAATGGATTTAGCCCTGACGGGTAATCCGAATTGGGGTCCAATTTAGCCTCGGGTGGTAATTCAGATCAAGCTCATTAGAGTAATTGTCGCAGGTGGGATTTTGCCTGGGTGGTAATCCCGACAATACTCTATGAGTTTATATTCTGAGATTTAGCTCGGATGGTAATCCATTGTAAGGATGAGGTTCGCGGAGTGTGCTCTCTTACAGTGGATTTAGCACGGACTCGTAATCCATTTGTAAGGATGAGGTTCATGGAGTGTGCTCTCTCAAATGGAAATGTGCGCACATGAACATGAATTGACGGACTGGATTTGTACACTATAAGTGTACTACTAGAAAATCCATCGAAATTCTGAGAAATTCAACGGGATAAATATAGAAAATGACAAGTACTTGAAATCATGAAATTAAACTTGAAAGACATAGAAATGATAATTATTTGATACATTGAAATATGGCATGGAAAATACATGTATGTGAAATTTGCCTGATAATTATGCATATTCAAGATTATGAACTGTTACTGAAATAAATATACACTAAACTCATGAAAATGATGGTACATGAAATATTGTCATAATAAATTGAACAATTTATATTTATGAAGAAACAATAAGAGAATGATATGTATCATGACATGTAAATATAATACTATCTTTGATACGTTGATACAGAAAATTATGTGTATTAGGACAAGTAATAAATTGAAGCGAGACATGTCGAGAAAATAAGTTTGTTAATATTAAAATACGTTAACCAATGTAGGAAAGTTTTAGGATTTTGCGAAAAATTCCCTATGATCCCGATTTAATTCCGGTTGGCTCTAATGTATGTTTTGGGCTTCGAGGGCCCAATAGAGGGACGTTATGATTATTTTCGAATATGAACAATAAATGACTCGAATTATTCGAAAATGTTGATAAACTCGTAATACCTCCTACTCTATTCCAATAATGAGATACGGGTAGGGGTGTTACATTAGTGGTATCGAGCTAAGGTTTAGTCGGTTCTCGGACTAAATGTAGTATATGTGAAAGTCTAGAAATACATGTCATTATATAATTTATGATAGTGTGATATTTTCCAACTCGATAAGATTTGTTTTACTTATAAAATGAGATGCTTTCCAATCGAGCTAATTCCAATAATCTTTGAAAACGATGCTCAAGTATATGAGTAAAAAGTTGATTATGATAAATCGAATTCATAAAGGTATGAATAAATGTTTTCTAATACATGTCGATGATGAACGTTATGTTATAGGTGTTATTAAAAAAAAAAATTTAAAAAAAATTAAATTGCTATAACAAATATTATACTGATGGTTAAATTACAAAATATACAAAAGTAATATGTGAAGTACATGATAAAGATCATTAGTGAATTACGGATGAACAATGAATTTTTAAAATATTTTACATGTATTAAAGATAATGAAAATATAAGTATATGGATTATTGGAACAAGGGTTATATTGTAAAGAATGTAAACGCATTATGAAAAAAATGTAAAAGTAATATGTGTGTATGATATAATTTGCCCAAGTAGGCGAGATTAGAATTACTAAGACATTAGTGATACGTCATTAATGGACCTTAACACACTTAATGATTAAAGGCACGCTAGTGCTTTTCAAATATTAGCATTTTTTTGCTTTCTGTTTAATAGTGCATAATAATGTACCCTATATCGATTCAGAGTATATTCTAAGTGTCCTGTTTACTCTACTAGGCCTCTGCTAAAAGGAAAACAATTTTACAGTTACAAGGTGAAGAATTATCTCCGATTCATGTTTGAAATATTGAATTAAAAATAAATTGTGAAATGAAAGAATAGAAAATAGATACAAGTGATAAGCTAAGTAAATATATGCAAAAAGGAACTATAGAATTAAAGAAATAATAAGTTCATGATCAAAAGAAAATAAGGAAATTTGAGGACGAAATTTATTTTAAGGGGAGAGAAATGTAATACCCAAAAAAAAAAAAAAAAAAAAATTACAGATAAGATATTATCTTTGATATAATAAGGAAATAAAGCTTAAAAAAAGAAAAATTTAGATTATGTCAATATTCGAAGTATATTATGATATATTACATTATTAATTCAAGAAAGGACTAAATTGTAAAGTGAGAAAAGTATTGTTGCCCAAGTGTAAATACTCAATTTGAGGGGTTAAAGTGTAAGTATGAAAAAGTTAAGGGACCAATAGTGCAAATATTTTAGGGGTGGAATAATCTAGAAACTAAAGGAAATGGATGAATTAGGACCAAATTGAATAGGTAAAGAATTATGAGGACTAAATCATAATTTTACCAAATTATGTGATGATTCAAGGATGGAATTTTAAAAGATCACAAAGGGCAAAATGGTCAATTAGAAGAGAGAGAAATCTAGAAAGTAATGATGATAGTGATGATATTTTATAATTATTTAATTAGATAAATATTATTTTATTTTGATAAGATATTTTATTATTTATCATTATTTTATTATTATTTATGTAGTATATAAGGAAGGAAAGATGATGAATTATCATCATCTCTTTCCCATGCAAACCAACGTGAGAAGAAGAGAAAGAAAAGAAAGTTTTGCTTTCTTTACAAATTAGTCCTTTCACCAAAAATCCATCATTTTCACTTAGAATTCAAAAGAATTTCCATAGCCATCAAGAGAGAAAGATGACAAGGAGACTATAGGGAGCAAGAATATCAAGTTTGATTCAAGAAATAGAAGCTGGAGGAGAGAGAAAATCAAGTTAAAGATTGAAATCTATAAAACAAGGTAAGAACATCATGTTTTCAATATATTTTTAAGTTTGATATTGTGGAAAAAGCATGGAAATGATGTTAATGTAGAGTTTTCTTATATAAAGTTTTATGTTCTTGATATGTTAGTGAAGGAAAATAAGAGAAAGTAATGGGAAATGTTGTAGAGAAGGAAATAAAGGTGTTATAAACTTGATAATTAACATTTTGCATTAAAACAGTTTTGGACAGCAGCAGTAGTCTAACTTTGAAAAATCACCAAAAATTGTAGAAATTGAATTAGAAGTTGAGTGAGATATAGAATTAAATCTTATTGAGTCTATTTTCATATGAAAGAAACATGGAAAGCAAAGGAATTCTGTATTCTGAGATATTTAGATTTTGGTAAGACTGGTTCAGAGTGATTTCGAGATCCCCTGTTCTGACTTGGAAAAATCATCAAATATTGTACAAAAATAATTTGGGAACATAATTTATATGGTTAGATTCCTTAATGAGTCTAGTTTTAGAAGAAATAAACTATAACATCATATGAATTCTATATAAAAAGATAATTAATTTTTAGTGAAGAAGGGTCGGAACTGCCAGACAGTAGAACAGGGGTGACTTTAAAGAATAAACTGTACTAATTGGCTAAATCAAAAATTCTGAAAATTTTATGGCAAGAAGATATGCGAGTCTAGTTTCAGGAAAAATTAACGGTTCTTCATTTGGAGTTTTGTAGCTCTGGAAATAAATAATTTAGTGACTATAACTCAAATGGACAGTTTTGAATATACTTATGAGTAATTAATGAAATTATTGATAATGTTACTTATAGCATGTTATATACATTAAGGATGTGGAATGGAGAGGAGGAGGAGGAAAATATATATGAGTATTTAGCTAGCATATTCTAGGCTCGGGGACTAAATTGAATAAAAGTAAAACTTTATGGGCAATTTTGTAAAAATGTCAAAAATGACCAAATTGCATGAAATGGATTATTTTATTATTTAAATTATAAAATTGAATGAAATTATTAATTTAGATCAAGATAGGGTGAAAATATGTTTTAGGGATTAAATTGAAAAGTGTTGAAATTATGGAAAATTCGATATTTCATATAATTCATGGGTTGTTGTCGATATATATGAGAATAATTAGGCTTGGAACAAGGATTAAATTACAAGAATTTTATTTTTCGAATCTAAGGATGAAATCATCATTAATTAAAAATTTAGGGGCAAAATGGTAATTTTGCCTAGAGCATTAATTGAATGTATCGAGAATATGAAATGAATGAAAATGATGATCAAATTTATCCGGATAACTCAAATACGAGATTTGAACATGGAAAAGAGAAGACATCAAATTAGTGAAACTATAAACATGGGCAAGCAACGAAGTAAGTTCATGTAACTTGGATTATATTCTTAAATGTTTGAAATGTATGTTATTGATGTGAATATAATTTGAACGCTCATTGTATGAAAATTGATGAAACATTGATATATTTGATAAAAAGGAAGAAATCCCGGTTGAATGAAAGGAAAATTCGATGGATCATTTGATCGCGAAAAGGAATTGACGGTAAAAAGGATCTAGCCCGGACGGGTGATCCTATCCCGATATAGCCCTCCCGAAGAATATGTGTGAAAAGGATCTAGCCGGACGGGTGATCCCGATATAGCCCTCCGAAGAATATGTGGAAAATGGATTTAGCTTGGACGGGTAATCCGAATTGGGGTCTCAATTTAGCTGGGACTGTAATTCGGATCAAGCTCATTAGAGTAATTGTCGTTGCAGGGGATTTAGCCTGGTGGTAATCCCGACAATACTCTATGAGTTTATATCTGAGGATTTAGCTCGACGGTAATCCATTTGTAAGGATGAGGTTCGCGGGAGTGTGCTCTCTTACAGGGGATTTAGCCTGGACTGGTAATCCCGCTGTAAGGATGAGGTTCGCGGGAGTGTGCTCTCTGAAATGGAAATGTGCGCACATGAACATGAATTGACGGACCTGGATTTGTACACTATAAGTGTACTACTAGAAAATCCATCGAAATTCTGAGAAATTCAACGGGATAAATATAGAAAATGACAAGTACTTGAAATCATGAAATTAAACTTGAAAGACATAGAAATGATAATTATTTGATACATTGAAATATGGCATGGAAAATACATGTATGTGAAATTTGCCTGATAATTATGCATATTCAAGATTATGAACTGTTACTGGAATAAATATACACTAAACTCATGAAAATGATGGTACATGAAATATTGTCATAATAAATTGAACAATTTATATTTATGAAGAAACAATAAGAGAATGATATGTATCATGACATGTAAATATAATACTATCTTTGATACGTTGATACAGGAAAATTATGTGTATTAGGACAAGTAATAAATTGAAGCGAGACATGTCGAGAAAATAAGTTTGTTAATATTAAAGTACGTTAACCAATGTAGGAAAGTTTTAGGATTTTGCGAAAAATTCCCTATGATCCCGATTTAATTCCGGTTGGCTCCTAATGTATGTTTTGGGCTTCGAGGGCCCAATAGAGGGACGTTATGATTATTTTCAGAATATGAACAATAAATGACTCAGAATTATTCGAAAATGTTCAGTAAACTCTGGTAATACCTCCTACTCTATTTCAATAACAGATACGGGTAGGGGGTGTTACAGTACCACTATGTGTTCAATGATTTCGAATAACACTAATATTATGTAATGTTGCATTATTTAACGTACTTCATTGATGCAGTGTAATGTAAGATCATCCGAGGATGGATTCGACATGTTGGCTGATTTAATAATCCCGACGGTGAAGGCCGATCCCGTAACTACAAATGCGAGTGCCTTAATTGGCAATATTCGTAGCCAAATGGGGTACACGCGCCTCTTACGAAAAGGCTTGGATAGCCAAGCGAAGGCGTTGGAAAAATTGCACGGTCGGTGGGACGTTTCATATAATGAAGTGTGGCGGTGGTGTCAGTCTTTGGAGAGGTATGTCCAGCGCAAAGACAATGAGACTTGAAAGCAGGCTGGCGTACTACAACGATCGTTTGTTCTCGTGGATGCGCAGCGGTGTTCAAGCGTGCATTACGGACATTTAAGCAATGCCGAGATGCTTTTACATACTGCAAGCCATTGGTACAAATTGACGGTACCTTCATGTATGGTAGATATACGCATCGGCTATTGCTAGCCGTGGCACAAGACGGCTGTGGGAGAATCCTTCCGATTGCGTTGGCAATAACACCGGGGGAATCAGCTGATGATTGGGACTTCTTCCTATCTAGGTTAAGGAGGCATGTTTGCCCCCAACCTGACATATGCGTTATATAGGATCGGGGCCCTGGAATACTTGCGACAATAGAACGCCAGGGAAGCATGTGGCATCGCACACACTATCGATATTGCCTGAGGCATGTCGCATCCAACTACTATGGGCAACATCGATCTAAAAGAGAGAAACGGCAAGTGATCGATATGGGTATGAACCTCGATAGCACGGCAGAACCCCAACTCAATTCACCAGCTGCTCTGAAATCAACAAGTTTCAGGAGCCATCTCAGGTGGACGAGGTTTCTAGAGAGGTCCGGCATCAGATAGCCTCCAATTATCTCGAAGTATGTATGCCCGCGCGATACCGTATTCTTTCTTCTTGATCGAACCTTCATTCGGTGCGAGAATGCGTCTCGTAACCAAGCCATATCGATCCGAGCTCCGTGAATTTTATCCGGAATGGCACCCAGAAGCTCGTAGCATACGGCCATCCAATCGAGAGATGTTACGGACCCGGTGACTACCGACCCGCCCACCGGTAATCCCAATCAGAATCGCACATCTTCCAAGGTGATGGTACACTCTCCGCATGGCAAATGGAAAGTGTGCGTCTCGGTCTCCCACCTCTCTATCAACGCTACCGATCAAAGCGGCGCCCAACTTAAACCCCCTACTATCGTGGCCACGTGCCAAAACCCGCTTCCCGCAGGTAATTCTCGATCAATGGCGATGGGGGACCATGCATGTTGCGAATATAACATTGCAACACCCGATCTGCAGACTGTTTAAAAAATTATAAAATTATAAAATTCTAAATTAATTAAAATTGCATAATTAAAAAATTTTAATAATATTGAAAAATTAACATTCAAACTTACCATTTTCTTTTGCTGGACGGCAATGTGGTTGTTGTCTAGGCGACATAATTCCCCGGCCATTGTACTCCGATAAAGAATTTAAAAATTTTCCAAAAAATAGATATATTAAAAAAATTATAAAGGGCTTTTTTATAAATAGTAAAGGACTATTTTGAAATTTGAGCGTAAATTTGAAGGACTTTAAGAGAAACTTGAGAGAAAATTGAGAGCAAATTGAGAGAAAATTGAGAGAAAAATGAGAAAGGATTGAATTGTGAAAAAAATGAAGGGTTGGGGGGATATTTATAGTTTTTTTTCTGACCGTTGGGCCCCAACGATCAAAAAAAATTTGACCGTTGCGGCCTAAAGCGCTCCCCCGGTGACGCGCTTTAGGCCGTTTTCCCCCAAAAACGCGCTGACGAGGACACGTTTTTGGGGGAAATTGCCCTTTCCGGTCAATATTTTCCAACCCTATCCTTTCCGGTAATTTTTATTTTTTTTTGGTATTTTCTGGATTTTTACCCTTTTCTACCTATCTAATCATTACTATTTACGACATTAAAATCCCAACATTTTAAAATTTTACTAAAAGATATTCAGACTTTATTTTCTTATAATTAATAAATGATTAAATTCAACACTCTTTCTTTTTTATCTTCCCACGAAAATTTTTTTTAAGGTAAAAATATTATAGAGTCCGTGGATATATTTTGTTATATTTATTCAAAAAAATGAGTAAATCAATTATTATATATTAGATAAAAGGGTAAATTGATCTTTTTTATTAGATATTTTATCTATTTGTATTGTTAAAAATTGAAGTGATTGACGGAATAACCAAACAATGACACATAGTTTGTCATACGTACCTTATACTAATGAATAATCAATTTTTAACAATAGAAATAGATAAAATTTTTAACAGAAAAATTAATTTTCTCTTTAATTTAATATGTAAATATTAATTTACTAATTTTAAAGTAAAATGGACAAAATATAATTCGACTCTAAATACAATAGCTTTTATGATACTTTTATCAATTTTAAAAAATAAAAACTCGAAGATGAATCACTCTCTCCCATTACATCACATTAAAATTCAAAATAAAAATGATGATAGATTTCTTGAGGTGATTTCGTTATATTTCATGCATGCTAATTGCAAAACACTGACGTAGTTAGGGGGGCTGGCAGGGTACTAATTTTCCCTAAAATGAAAAAAAATTCATTTAAAATTTTAAATTAATAAAAATAAAATTACACTTTGACATCTTAAAAAAATAAAAATTTAATTTAATATTTAAAAATTACATAAATATAAACTATTAAAATAATAAAATTATATTAATAGTGACCTCCCTATTCTCCCGCATTCAAAATAAATTAGTATCGCTCGATTCTCTGCCTATATGGCGCGACGCCTTGCCTTGTTGGCCAATGTCTTTCATCAATTTTTAAAGTTGAAAGTACCAATGCCTGTGCAGTGATAGCGATATAGACTATAGTGTCGGCCTGTCGCTCGATTTGCTTCTCGAGTCGAATGGTTCCTATTTCCATCTTCTACCAAATTTCCGCGCCGTTTAAAGTATAAATAATTAATACGAGTCCCCATCAATGCAGTGACGCTGCTCGATCATCACTTCATACGTGCGTTTTCTCAGTGAAAGCTATAAAGTGGTAGTAATTTGTCAATTGACATTCGATCATTTCCACATTCACAAAATAAAGCAATAAAAAATATATATAAAACATAAAAGAATTTGCGTTATATACTCAGATTGCAAATTTTGGATACCATAAAAGAACCAATACTTTCAGCCCTTTTACAGCAATGAACTTTTTGGTTCTTGGAGAAATATTAAGCTTTGAAATAGTACTCAATGAATTCAACATAAACTATTAGCTAATCCATTCTAATTAGCAACTTAAAAAACTCATAGCTCGATGAGATGCCACATCTGTTTCTGCTCTGTTTTCACTCTGTTTTTGTTGGCCCCTGAATACGAAAATAGTACAACGTTTGTCATTTTCACATCAGCAAAATAACTAAAGAAATAATTTGTTTCTTCCATTTCATGCCACAAAAGTTTACACTAACCTATTTCATAGCTTCTGTTTTATTGGCCCCTGAATACCAAGTCAAGAGATTACAAGAAAAAAATGTACTTAGCATGATGAATTTTAAGATATTCCGACCATTAAATGCATTATATGTTTGAGTAAACCATAGCTTTCATAATTTTATCACTATCCACCAATTCCAATTCTAAAACATCACACACTCTTTTGCAATTATGAATATCCAAAACAGAGTAGCAAGTATGCTATCCATTAATATTTACTAATTTAGTAGATGTACAAAGCATTTTCTTAACCAAAATTACAAGAGATCCTACAACATTGGAAACCATACTCATTACAAAGCTGCTGCTTAGTTATGTTACCAAAAGAAAAACAGGGACTCCCATGACCATGAACAAGGGTCCTGGGTATCAAGACTGTAAATAATACATAAGGTAATAGCTAACTGCTTTTATGATCTAGAACATAACCAAATATTTTAACTGCTCTAACTACTCGTACACGATACATAACAGCTTCACCTTGTTCTTTTTCTTCCTTATCGAACTCAACTTTATCGCCAATAGTAAGCTCTTTGCTGCAAACGAAATCGCGCCATCCTTTGGTAAGGACTGGTTTTAAGTACTTCCTTCCTTTACGAGTGTAAATTTGGAACTCCCAGGGACGCCCACTCTCGTCTCTAGCTTTGAACTTCACCACATGTTTCCCAGCTAACGAAGGGAAACATTTGAGGGACTTACTTGGGATCGTCAATCGTTTCTCGATATCTGTCTTCTTCAGTTGTTTCGACACTATTGCCATTGCTGTTTCTTTTTTTGTTTTGTCTTTGCTACTGCAATTCAATCACGTAGAGTGACACCAAATGGGGGTGGTATATATAGAGAGAAATAGTATTTTGATTATACAGCGATTTGATAAGTAGTAAGGAGACTCGCGATATGGATAGTAAAAGTATGCTTGACACTTAATGGATAGTGCGACGACAATCGATCCTAAGGCGTGCGCTCTGTTGGAAGTTTTGGGTTTTTCTTCTATGATTTCTCTTAGCTTTGGCGACACTGTGTATTTTCCACGCAAGATTATCCGTTTGGGGCGCGCGATTTTGCTCGAGCTTTTGGGTTTTTTTTTTTTTTTTTTTAATCTAAAGTCAATAACATCCTCTAATTGTGAAGGCACTTTTCTTTAGGAAGAAAATAAGTTGAATTATACATTCATTTTCATACATCATGAAATGATTATGGATGTAACCTCATGAATTTTGTAAAATTATAAATTAGTTTAATAGTAAATATTTTTGTTTAAATTCTTTAAAAAAATAAAATAATAAGCATAAATAATAATAAAATTGTATTTTGACTCTTCTAAAAAATAAAAATTTAATTTTGGCTATCCTGTTGATAAACACATGAACTCAAACTAATAATTTTGCTTAATTTTTTTTTTCATATAAATTATTGAATCATAAGATTTTTGCTAATATAAATTACAAAATTGTTGATGTGATGAGTTAATCTCTTTACTTTAATTTATCATTTTATACTTTATAAAAATTAAAAAAATAATTTAATTATTGATAAACATATGAATTAAAGTTACTGATTTTAAACTAATTTTACTACCTATAAATTACTAAACTCTTGCCTTTCGGGTTTACTTGAGCTGTGCAAGAAATCTTGGCCACCACTGGACCAACTGACGATAACTAAAATATAGAATTTTTTATTTTAATGGAAGATACTTTTTATTATTAATATTAATAAATAAATTTAAAACGGCCGTAACATGGAAACTTGGGACCAATCATGTCGTGGCTCGCGAGACTTGGAAGATCTTGTCCAGTTCTAGCGATGTAGTCGGGCGATGCTTGGAAAAAGAAGGCAGAACATTCGAACAAAGCGATATAAAGTCAGAAGTCAAGGAAAGCGTTTGTTAACCATGTGCCACAACTATTACAAATCTGGACAACTTAAGTTCATCTTGCTACTGCTGTGTATGCAATGGCTATGGAAGATTCTGAGAACAAAAAGATCGAACTCGATAGCCACACTAAATACAACATGTTTAATCAACCTATCGCACGACTTTGGGGTTTATAATCATCAAGCGATGCGCAAGGATTGCCGCACGAGTGCGCGCGATTTCTATAGAGACATTGTTGAGCAATGACAGTGTGGACCCACAAGTTATTAATATTTATATTATACTATTGTACATCAAATCTAATATGATATAAAGTATTTGAATATTTATTTTATGTCAAATCATTCAACTTCTGGATTTTGTCAACAAACCTAATTGCTATATAATCTTGGCGATAGCGTTGATGTTAGCCAAGGTCGCGCGAGCTGCCCGAATACATAAAAAGACAAAACAAAGTAGCACTGACAAATGACAATCATGTTTAATAAGTGGGTTTTCAGGAAAAAATAAAACAAGCGCTTTTTTCAGTTTCCCGAGCGCATCGCACGATTTTGTCTCGACAAATTATAAAGCTAACTATATTTTGTTAAACAAATTGCTAGGCAATTGACTCGAAATGTGTTCGAGATAATGGCACTGTGTTCATATGCTCAGCAACTTTTTGATCTGATGGTGCTCGGGGAGGATGTTTCCTTAGCGATTAATGAGTCCAACTCGTTCAAGGTGGAATGTGGTGAGTTAGGAAAGCGAGTGAGTCGACTCTTGGAACTGCTTTGTGACCTGCTTATCACTACAGCTCCTACTTCTCTTTACTTGAGGCCAATTAACTGCATGGTTGATAAGCTCAAGGGGCACTTCGAGGCGGCTCGGCGCATTGTCTGCAATTGCAAGCATCGAAACCTGATTTGGAGACTCTTTGTCAGCCGTATTGCAGCCGAGTTTGAAGAGCTCTTCCACGTTTTGGACGCTTCTATTGGAGAAATGGAGTGGGTGGTTAGAATCTATGAGGCCCAAACCAGAGGCGGATGCTTGAAAACAGTGGATAGAATGTCACCTAAGGTTTCGGTCTGGTCTTGCATTGCCACTGTTGAAATGGGGTCGAGCTTAGATGATCGAATCGAGGCCGTTAATCATCTTGCATCACTCGTTAGACATAAAGATGAGTATAAGCACATCATTGTTGAGGAAGGTGGGGTAGATACATTAATGAAGCTTTTGAAGGAGAATTGTTCCCTGGTAGCTCATATTGCAGCGGCTAATACACTTTGCCTTTTAGCTAATGAGGACAGTGAAGGAACTATTATGAAGGAAATGATTTCCACATTCATAAAAAATTTATCGAAAACATCACCGATATCGAAACAAACGCAAGCTGCCGATCTGGTTGCCAGCATTGCAGAGCATAACCCGGAATCGAAACAACACAATTTGATTCGAGAAAACATAATATGGCAGCTGGTGATCTTGCTATCATCTGAACAATCAACGCTTGAGTTGAAGATTAGCTGTTCCAAGGCTTTATGGAAGCTTGCTCGAGGGAGCGCTTCCAATTGTCAGACTTTAACGGAGACGAAAGGAATGCTATGCTTAGCCAAGTTAGTGGCAAAAGAACAAGGTGAATTACGGTATAATTGCATAATGATCATAAAGGAGATCACATCTATTGCTGAATCAGATGACGGTTTCCGACGTTCGGCCTTCACGAGTTCTTCTCCAGCTGCAAAGGCGGTGGTTGACGAGCTATTGAGGGTAATCAAAGAGCTTGACGATACAAAACTAGGAGTTCCTGCAATTAAGTCCATTGGTTCATTGGCAAGGTCTTTCTCGGCCAAACAGAGTCGAGTGATAGGTCCATTGGTGGCTCGACTGGGGAATACAGATCAAGATGCTGCAATGGAAGCTGCAATTGCATTGAAAAAATTCGTTTCCACCGATAATTACCTTTGTTCGGAGCATTCGAAGTCGATAATAGAATTCGAAGGTGTACCATTGTTGATGAAGTTACTAAATAGTGGGGATAAAAGCACCCATCCGCACGTATTAGCATTGATATGCTACCTTGCCCAACATGACAGCAATAGCAATGTTTTGATAAAAGCTGGAGCTTTAACTGCTCTTCAGACAATAGCTCCCAAGGTCAATACAGAATATACAGAGCTAGAAAAATTGGTTCCTCACACAATATCCAAACTCCAATCCAATCTTACTATGGAGCAACAACAAACAGAGAGCTCAACGGGCATCAAACAGTTTTTTGCAAAACAGAGCAAAGCAATTGTTGCCACTATAGGAAGTCTATTAAAGCTGCTGTACAAAGGGCTTACCGTTTATCTACCAAGGCTAGTAAAAAATCCTAGAAAGAGGATTTTAGGGGCAATACCTCCTTTAAAGACGACGAGGATTCAGCAGTTTTTGAAGGCTAAATGCATGGAACTAGCTTTGATGTCGGTGTATTACCTAAAGAAAAGACTACTGATTAAGGAACCAGCACAAAAGCTTAGGTTGGTGGTGAGAAAATTCGTTATATCATTAGAGAAAAAAGAGATTAGAAGAAACTTTGGTTATATCATACATAAATTGTATGAGAATGTATTTAGCAAAACGAAAAAGAAATAAAATGAGTGAAAATGTACGCACATATCGGCAGTTAATATAATCGATGAACTAAACTTTTTTCATGTTTTGGGCCATGCCTATGTCAGTTCTTTCCTGTTTCTGGTTTTGCCCCATAATTTTACGAGGTTTGGTATGCCCCAAAGCACTGTTTGATATTCGTTTTCTGTTTCTTGGTCCAAAAAGAAAAATGATTAATTGCACCCAATGTCTCCTAACTATTGGTTTAGATTTTAAATTTCTTTAAATTTTAAAATGTTTTTAATTGAGTCTTTAAGTATCATTATCATATTAATCAGGTTATTCTACTAACAAAATTGTTAAATGGCAAACTTAGATATGACGTAGAGTATATTTGAATATATCGACATTGTACTTGGTATATGAACACCTTAAATATGATAAATTAAAAAAGGTTTAGGAGGATTATTTCTTTTCTTTTAACACACTATATCCAACAAATTCATGGATACACATGCTTGAGTATATTTGAAATATATCGACATTGTACTTGGTATATGAACACCTTAAATATGATAAATTAAAAAGGATAGATAATGTTATTAAAATTTAGGAGGATTATTTCTTTTCTTTTAACACACTATATCCAACAAATTCATGGATACACGGCTTGCTGATTAATATATTGTATCTAACTTTAAGAAGCTTCTTCCACGCCCAACTGAGCAATGCTGGACTTGAACCTGCCATACGATATTGATCCACCCAAGCCACGATAACCAAAATCTGCTATAAACATCTTATCATATAAGCCTGATTCCATGGTTTAAGATCATTGACTCCCAAACCTCCCTCTGCTTTGGGATGACAAATCTTCTCTCAGTTAATCCTAGCCCCTTTTGTAGATGTTTCATTGCCTGTTCAAAGAAAGGAGTTACAAATTTGAGTAATCTGCTTGATGACTTTAAAAGGGAGAATGAATATTCTGCACTAAAAATTCTGAAGATAAAAAACACAACAGATTGAAGAAGTTGAAGACTACCGACAAAAGAAAGGCAATTAAAAGACCAATTCCTAATGTTCACTAAGGCATCTCAAATTCCTTGCCACTAGTGGTACACCAAGGTACCTGACTGGTAACTTTCCAATCTTTAAACCAGTCACCTCAACAATGATCGACCCCAACACTGTAGATTTCACTCTTTGAAAAATTAACTTGCAATCCTAACATATTATAAAAGAAATCCAAAACATTTTGGACAGCAAATAAAGAATAAATATTGCCTTTGGTAAACACAAGGAGATCATCTGAAAAATACAGAAATCTAATCATTGAGTAATGAGTTTTATAAATAAAGATTATCTTAATCTTTAGAATTAGGAATTGGATAAAAGGTATTTCATATATTTAAACACTTAAAAGAAGTATAGAAACTTTGGGTTGGAGGTTTAGGTTTAATGCTTGTCGTTGGGTGTTCCGAATTCATTGATGTTACTTCCAAAGGACGAAATAATATATATATATTGAAGACTTTGGTAAAAAGATATCAAAATTTATTACTGTTTTTTAAATATAAAAAGAATACTAAAACCCCTCCACTAAATGTAGTTGATTACTTTTTAACTAGGATTCTACTGTAAACAATCTTGCTGACGAATAATGTTGGGAACAGCTTTATTGGAGATCTTCATCGGGATCATAAAAAGTAGTGACGCGTTTTCTGAAGTTGTCGTGCGATTGAAATACACTGTCCGAACAAGGAAGCTTTGCCGTGAAATCTCTGCTGAAAAACCGCGTCCAGCTTTTTAGGGTGTTTCAGTCATTTGATAACCTTCATTTATATTATAAATAAAGGGTGTTTACAAATAAAGAGCAAAGAATCAAAAGCATTTATATTTTTTTAGTGTTTAATTTCCTAGGAGATTGATAACCAGCAGCGATGCTATCGGAGCATAAGATGGTGAAACCTGCCAAACATGGAGATTGTGAATTTTGGTTGCAGCTTCACTTGATGGCTCTAATGGAGTTTACGGCTTTAGCTGAACATAACATTGATCTTAGGCGCCAAGTATTTAAGATCGGCTCTCCGGAGTCAAAGGACACCGTTGAACTGCTATTGATGGTGATCAAAGAATCGGAGGACTACAAGCTTAAAGTTCTTGCCATAAAGTCGATTGGTTTTTTGGCTAGAATCTTCCGTAAAAGCAATCATCATCGGGTGATTAGTCTATTGGTGTCGCAGCTCGAAAATGGGTGTGGGGAAGTGGTAATGGAAGCTTTGGTTGCTTTAGAGAAGTTTTCCTGTGACGCAAATCATCTATGCAAAGAGCATTCCAACAAGATGATCGAGTTCAACGCTGCACAGATTTTGGTGAAACTGTTGAGTGATGGTGAAAGCGAATTGAAGCTACAAGTGCATGTATTGGTGCTTATATGTTACATTGCTTCGAAAGCTGATTATTGTAAGGCTGTGGAAGAAGCCAGGATGAGGACTGCAGTTCGACAATTTTTAAGCAAAAAAGGGGAGCTTCTCACGTTTGTTTCGCGGAAACCTGAGTTAAAAGAATTGGCGACCAAGGCCTTAGATTCCCTAGGATTGTATTATGAATACTAATGAAGGCACTATCTATCAAAAAAAAAGAATACTAACGAAGGCACTAGATGGAAAGTTTATCAATCCCATTAGCCAGCAAATTGTGCATACAATATTACATTTTTCACATAATTGATGTATCATATAGCCAAATTTTCTTCTATTCTTTTTTTTTTCTCTCTATTGATTTGGCAATTTTTCTTATCACTTATCACCAACCCTTTTTTTATCATATCTTTTTGTCATTACTACTGATGAACAAGGTACTACCAATTCTTTAGGCAGCGAATCAGTAGTACCTTGTTTGCCAATGCGTCGTGACACCTTCATTACTAGCCATTCCTCTATGCAGTCCACAGATAATACTGCCAGTTCCACGCACTTAGGTTGAGAAACCGCTGAATCCTCTTGCTCTTTAATGGAGGTATTGCCCCTAAAGTTCTCTCTCTACATCTTGTTACCATTGGCGGTGTTTTACTATCACCTTTGGACAGCAATTTTACTCGACGTCGTACAGTGTCGACAAATCCTTTGCCCTGTTCTGTAATTAACTGTTTGATGCCTGTTGAACTGTCTGTTTGTAGTTGGTACCCAGTAAGATATAATCTGAGTCTGGATATTGCGTGGGGGACCAATGTTTCTAACTCTGTATGTTCTATAATGACTTCGGGAGCTGTTGTCTGAAGAGCAGTCAAAGCTCCAGCATTGATCAAAACATTGCTATTGGTATCATGTTGGGCAAGGCAGCATATCAATGCTAATACGTGGGGTTGGGCCTTTGTATCCTCACTTACTAACTTCATCAACAATGGTACACCGTCAAACTTGACTATCAACTCCGAATGCTCCGAACAAAGGTAATTATCAGTGGAAACAAACTTTCTCAAAGCAATTGCAGCTTCCATTGCAACTTCTTGATCTGTGTCCCCCAGCTGAGCGATCAAAAGTTTGATGATTACTCGACTCTTTCTGACTGGAAAAGATCTTGCCAATGATCCAATGGACTTAATTGCAGGAACTCTCAGTTTTGTGTCGTCACGTTCTTTGATTATCCTCAATAGCTCATACATGAGCTCCTTTGCAGCCGGAGAAGAACTCGTAAAGGCCAGACGTCGAAAATGGTAATCTGACTCAGCAATAGTTGTGATCTCCTTTATGATCATTATGCAATTGAACCGTAATTCATCTTGTTCTTTTGCCACCAACTTGGCCAAGTATAGCATTCCTTTCGTCTCCGTTAACGTCTTACAAATCAAAACACTCCCTTGAGCAAGCTTCCATAAAGCCTTGGAACAACTAATCTTCAACTTGAGCGGTGATTGTTGAGATGACAACAAAATCACCATCCGCCATACCACTTTCTCTCTTATGAAATGATATCGTTTCAACTCTGGGTTACGCTCTGCAATTTCGGCAACCAAGTCGGCAGCTTGCTTTTGATCGCATCTCGAAGATGTTCTTGATAAACGACTTGCAATTGTATAAATCAATTCCTTCATAATAGTCCCACCCTTTTCCTCCTCCTCATTAGCTAAAAGGCAAAGTGCATTAGCGGCTGCAATATGAGCAACCGGTGAATTCTCCTTCAAAAGCTTTATTAATGAAGGTAACCCACCTTCAAAAATGAGCTGCTTATACTCATCTTGTTGAGCGAGTGATGCAAGACGATCAGCAGCCTCGATTCGATCATCTAAGCTTGACCCCATTTCGACAGTGGTGATACAAGACCAGACCTCAACTGTAGGGGAGTACATCGAGCCCCTGTCTTTGCTTTGGGGCTCATATAAACTAACCAGCCACTCCATTTCGGTGATAGAAGCATCTAAAACGTGGAAGAGGTCTTGAAAATCGGTTGACATACGGCCAGTGATGAGTCTCCAAAGCAGATATCGGCGCTTGCAATTGTCTACAATGCGCTGAGCTGCCTTGAAGTAGTCCTCGAGCTTGACAACTATGTTGTTAATTGGCCGCAAGAAAATAGGAGCAGCAGAATTGAGGAACCGAAGCAGGCTACGCAGCATTAGCAAGAGCCGATTCACTCTCATTCCCAACCCACCAAATTTCACCTTGAAGGAGTTGGACTTGGACCTGTTAATTGCTGAGCAAACATCCTGCCCTAACAGTATCATATCGAGCAAAAGATTCTTGATCAGCTTCTTCTGCTCCGAACTCATCGTAGCTGATCATCCGTTTCGTACTAAATAATTAAAGTTTGTAGAGTGTGGGAATCTAATTATAGCCACCTTTTTTAAGGTTTGCACACTGTAAATTTCTAGGAAAAGCATTTAATCCGGCGATAATACTTAAAAGCTTCGTATGACTTATGAACTGAACAAAGGAAAAAAAAAAAAACAGAATTTTATGACGATGATTATTTTCCATTTCAGAAAAGGATGGAGAGGAGAGCGACATTTTTTTACTGTAGAATCCTAGATAGAAGACAAGGGAGAATCCGAAATTTCGAAAAATAGAAAATCAACCTAATTTTAAAATAGAGTTACCTAATCGAATTCAATTTTTTATTTAATATATAATTGTTTTGCATATTTATTATATAAAAGTAAATATTTTATATTTAAAATAATAAAAATAATTTGAAAGAATCGAATCGAATTAGACTGGATGGTTCAAAAAAAGTCTAAAAATCTAACTGACATCAACCCTAAAGATGACTCTAAATTTGATTTTTCACAAACTCCGTATTTTTTAAAATTATTGTAAACTTTCTCAATACTCGAATTCGCTAGGATTGTAATTAAAGTAGTTAATACCATATCAATAAACGTATCTAACGATTAGGATGAATATCAGGGGATGCACAATAGTTGACACTGTTTTCGTACAAATTAGTTGAATTTTCATTTCAATCAAAATTTCAATATGTTTCAATTCATTCCAACCAATACAAGCTTGTACAAATGTGTTCCAAATTAACAAAAAAAGAAAAAGAATATTTTTATTTTTAAATTTCCTATTAAAAAGAAAATACAATCAAAAGTTGGATATTAGTAAAAATCATATACATAAAAGTAAACACATGATTAAATTGAACAATTGAAAAAAAATACACATAAAAGAAGTAGACAAGATTTTATAATTTTAGTTTTTAATATGAATGGCGACATGGTAATAAGAATAAGAGTATATCAACTTGGAAAGTAAAGACGATTAATGAAGAATAGAGAAGATACCCAAAGAAGAAGAAGACAGATTACAAAATTAAAAATTAAAAATGGCTTTTAGAAGTCTTATAGTTAAGCTATCAACAAAGGAGTAGCCAGAACAATTTTTTAGGGGGTGCCGGATAAAATTTTAATTTTTTATAGTTTATATCTTTATAATTTGTAAAAGATTAAATCGAATTTTTATAATTTTAGGGGGCCAAAGTGTAATTTTACCTTTGCTAATTTAAATTTTTTAAAAAATTACAAGAGCCAAAATAGCAATTTTATATTTTAGGGGAGGTCGGGACCCATGCCAGCCTCCTGGCTTCGCCCCTTGTCATCAATTTGAAATTTAAAAATGTGGGTAATTTACCTACTTTTGAAGTAAACGGGAATTTAAGATATATTTAAATAAACAAACAAAGAAAAGGGCCCAAACCTCAATTTGTCTAATCCAAAATTTAAAAATATTTTTTTGAAAATGTTACAACATAGATCAATCAGAACACAGTAAAAAAATATAAAGAAATATGTTAAGAGTCATAAAATATAATTATTGTTAAAATAGAATTAAAAAGATGGAATTTGTTGAGTCTAGAGGTGTGCATGGGCTGGGGGGCCGGGCCGGGCCGGGTTTGGGTCGGACCCAACTAAAAATTTAGGCCCGTTCATTGGGGTCAGTGGGCGGGCCCAAAAATGGGCCTAAAATTTTGCCCAAGCCCTGCCCATATAAAAATGTTAAAACCAGTGCCCCTACCGCCTACTGTGTATTAATTTTATAGTATTTTATATAATTTTTAAATATATATAATACATCAAAAATATTAAAAAAATCAAAATAAATGTTTTTCAACAAATTGAAAATAAATTTTAAAAAATATGTAGACTTAAATAACACTAAAATAGATGCAACTTAACAAACAAATGCCTCTAAAATAATAACAAAATTAACAAATGTCTTTAAAATAATAACAAAATTAATAATAAAATAAGTTTTATATAATATCTAGATAATAAAAACAAAATAATAAAAACATAATAGTAAAATGGTAACAAAATAAGGAGAAAAACAATAAGAAAATAATATTAAAAAAATAATATTTTTTTTCCTTTAATGAATTCGGGCCGGGCCCGGGCCAAAATGCCTTACCCGAGCCCGGCCCATTTTTTAAACGGGCCTTATTTTTTTGCCCAAGCCCATTTTCTGGGCCTATATTTTTGCCCAAACCCTCCCACATTTCGGGCGGGCCTTTGGGCCGGGCCCGGCCGCCCGGCCCATACACACCTCTAGTTGAGTCTTGAATTTTAAATTAAGTTTGTGATCATTTAGCTTCACAAAATTTGATCATATTCGGTGATAAAACTAAAGAGAGGTAAGGATCTTTACCCCCAACAATTTCAAAGAAAGTTGTAATAACAACTTTCTTTGAAATTGTTGGGGGTAAAGATCCTTACCTCTCTTTAGTTTTATCACCGAATATGATCAAATTTTGTGAAGCTAAATGATCACAAACTTAATTTAAAATTCAAGACTCAAAATATTCTTTAACTTAAAGGATGCAAATTCCATACAATTTAATTTTTTAATTCTATTTTTAACAACAATTATATTTTATGACTCTTGACATATTTCTTTATATTTTTTATTGCGTTCTCGTTCACAGAAGACCTTTAGGAAATGGAGGGTATTGCACGATCTTATTTTCAAAATTTATTCACAACAGAAAATAGGGAAAACTACGATCATTTGCTTTCGGGTATAGATTGATGTGTTTATGAGGAGGATAACAAAAAGCTTACAGCGCAATACACAAAAAGGAGATTCGAGAGGCATTGTTCGAAATGGGATCTACAAAGGCACCAGGTGAAGATGGATTCACAGCTCTATTTTATCAAAAATGCTGGCAAATCGTTGGGAAAAAAGTCGTTTCTTTTTGTCTACAACTTTTAAATGGAGAGATGGAGGTTAGCTCAATAAACTCAATACATATTGTGCTTATTTCAAAAATTACCAGCCCTTCTAATATGACACATTTCCAACCTATTAGCTTATGCAATGTTATTTATAAAGTGATGGAGAAGGCTATAGCAAGCAGATTTAGAAGAGTTATTGATAAATGTATTGATGGTGCACAGAGTGCTTTCGTGCCAAGAAGATCAATATCGGATAACGTATTGCTAGCCTATGAAATTCTGCATACGCTAAAACAAAAGAGAATGGGGAAAAGGGGTTTTATGGCGATAAAACTAGACATGAGTAAAGTATATAATAGGGTTAAATGAAACTTTGTTAGGGAGATAATGTTCCGAATGGGATTTGCTCAAAAATGGATTGATACTATTATGAAATGCATGTCTACTGTTTCTTATCAGGTAGTGGTTAATGGAAATATAGGAAAAAATTTTAAAATAAAATTTGGCTTTAAATATTTAAAAAAAATTAAATTTGACTACAACCTTCCAAAAAGAGTCAAATTGCTATTTTTATAATGGAAATACAACTAAAACGTTAAAATTTTAAATATGGTAGCCTTCATGACAATCTACATGTACTTCATATTATTTTTTTCATATTTTTATAAACTTTTTATATTTTTTTTGGATTTTAATTTTATGAAAATTTTTATAAAATTTAAATTATTTGTTGATGTGGCATAGAAGACAAATAGTGTCCACATAAGTTGTCACAACAATATTTTTTAAAAATTAGCACTCTCATTTAAAAAAAAAAAAAAAAAACTCTTTTTAAAATTTAATGGTTAAATTTAACTAAACAAAAAAACCAAATTGACATTGATACCTAAATTTGTTTAAATAAAATTAATATCTTAAAATATTGTTTATATTTTTATCTAGAATTTATTTGGTTTGTGATAAAGACTTGTAACAATGATGTTAAACTTAAATTAATTTCTTTAAAAATGATATTCTTTTACAAGTTTGAATTTATTTAGTTATCCCAACTTTATTGTATATTTATATATCAAATAATTTCAAATTCGCATAAACCGATATTGCTTGTGATACAATGTATATGACATTGGCTGGCTGGTTAATATCAATCAACGTCAAAATATAGTGTTTATTATTATTATTATTCTTACTTTCTAAGAAAATAGCATGGAATAGGCGGCTTTGGCTTCATCCCTCTATTTCATCTCCTTCAACTTTCAAGGTAAATGCCAAAAGTCCAGAATACACACGGCTTTGACCTCTTTAGGTTCGTCTGTAACGCCATTGAGCTTCTTTGAAACTTTTATAATATAGAAGTTTATAATGAAGGAAACATTTAAAATTGTTGGGGTTATTTTAATTTATTCAATATATAAATATAGAGAGAGATTCATTTATATAGTGTAAAAATTTAAAATAATTTTATATATTTTTATAACTATTTATATAATTAATATTTTAAAAATTTAACCATTATATTTCATGGTCTATTCATTTAGATCATGCATGTCAAATTTGATGTAAATTTAAAACTTCTAATTATTTATTTTATGTAAAAAAAATCAACCAGTGAATATATATTAAAATATAGAGTTTTTTTATTAAATTGACTGGGTATTTATTAAATTAATTTCTTAAAATATTGTTTATATTTTTATCTATAATTTATTTGGTTTGTGATAAAGACTTGTAACAATGATGTTAAACTTAAATTAATTTCTTTAAATATGATATTCTTTTACAAGTTTGAATTTACTTAGTTATCCCAACTTTATTGTATATTTACAAATAATTTTTTTTTGAAATATTGATTGGGCTTTTTATTTTAATGAAAGAAAACTAAAACAAGATTCAAAAACTAAAACAGAAAATGACCGGAGCCCAACTATTATAGGCCCGAAACGGTTCAAAAACAACAGAACTTAAGCAAAAAAATATCTAGATATTTTGGAGACCAGTAGCCTAATTTGAAATTTAAAAATTAAAGATTAAAAAATATCGAGCTTAGATGATCGAATCGAGGCCGTTATCATCTTGCATCACTCGTTAGACATAAAGATGAGTATAAGCACATCATTGTTGAGGAAGGTGGGGTGGATACATTAACGAAGCTTTTGAAGGAGAATTGTTCCCTGGTAGCTCATATTGCAGCGGCTAATACTCTTTGCCTTTTAGCTAATGAGGACAGTGAAGGAACTATTATGAAGGAAATGATTTCCACATTCATAAAAAATTTATCGAAAACATCACCTATATGGAAACAAACGCAAGCTGCCCATCTGGTTGCCAGCATTGCAGAGCATAACCCGGAATCGAAACAACACAATTTGATTCGAGAGAACATAATATGGCAACTGGTGATCTTGCTATCATCTGAAAAATCAACGCTTGAGTTGAAGATTAGCTGTTCCAAGGCTTTATGGAAGCTTGCTCAAGGGAGCGTTTTCAATTGTCAGACTTTAATGGAGACAAAAGGAATGCTATGCTTAGCCAAGTTAGTGGCAAAAGAACAAGGTGAATTACGGTATAATTGCATAATGATCATAAAGGAGATCACATCTATTGCTGAATCAGATAACGGTTTTTGGCGTTCGGCCTTCACGAGTTCTTCTCCAGCTGCAAAGGCGGTGGTTGACGAGCAATTGAGGGTAATCATAGAGCTTGACGATACAAAACTAGGAGTTCCTGCAATTAAGTCCATTGGTTCATTGGCAAGGTCTTTCACGGCCAAACAGAGTCGAGTGATCGGTCCATTGGTGGCTCGGCTGGGGAGTAGAGATCAAGATGCTGCAATGGAAGCTGCAATTGCATTGAAAAAATTCATTTCCACCGATAATTACCTTTGTTCGGTGCATTCGAAGTCGATAATAGAATTCGAAGGTGTACCATTGTTAATGAAGTTACTAAATAGTGGGGATAAAAACACCCATCCGCACGTCTTAGCATTGATATGCTACCTTGCCCATCATGACAGCAATAGCAATGTTTTGATAAAAGCTGGAGCTTTAACTGCTCTTCAAACAATAGCTCCCAAGGTCAATGTAGAATATACAGAGCTAGAAAAATTGGTTCCTCACACAATTTCCAAGCTCCAATCCAATCTACAGTGGAGCAACAAGAAACAGAGAGTTCAACAGAATATACAGAGCTAGAAACATTGGTACCTCACACAATTTCCAAGCTCCAATCCAATCTACAGTGGAGCAACAAGAAACAGAGAGTTCAACAGGCATCATACAGTTTATTACATAACAGAGCAAAGCAGTTGTTGACACCATAGGAGGTTGATGAAAGCTGCTGTACAAAGGGCTTACCGTTTATCTACCAAGGCTAATAAAAAATCCTAAGAATAGAATTTTAGGGGCAATGCCTTCATTAAAGACGACGAGGATTCAGCAGCTTTTGAAGGCTAAATGCATGGAACTAGCTTTGATTTCGGTGTATTACCTAAAGAAAAGACCAGTGATTAAGGAACCTGCACAAAAGCTTAGGTTGGTGGTGAGAAAATTCGTCAAATTATTAGAGAAAAGAGATTAGAAGAAACTTTGGTTATATCATACATAAATTGTATTTATTGGTGCTGTACATTATTTGTGAAATTATGTTGTCATTCCATATATTAGTCTTTCTTACTTTTTCTATTTAAAGATCATTATCCAATTGTTAATATCATAATATTTTCCATCAGAACCCTTTGTCTTTAATTTTTAAAAATCTTAATCCAATATTTTTTATGTTAATCCTTATTCTAATTGATATTTAAGGAGTTTTTTGGGATATAATGTGCTTTGTTATTCATCCAAAAACTAGCAAAATTTTGCCACAAGAAAAAAGCTAGAGGAAGACTCTTCTTAACAGTAAACATTACAAAAGAATTAAGCAAGTCTGATGTTCAAACCCTACGCCGAAGATGGAAGGAAACATTTGCAAATTTCCTACAGTTAAATTCTAGTAATCAACAGATAAAGAGCTTGCATCTACCTTGAAGATTTCCCATGAAGCCTCATATTTCTGTCTTGCCAAATAAAGTCAATGAAGGCACGCCATGACAGTCTAAGACGAATAGAGACCAACGATTTACCTTGTCCAAACTATTAAAGTCATATCCTCATTTCTTGCCAGTTATTATTGTAACGACTTAAAATTTACGGGTACCGGAAAATGCATTTTCGGCTCTCTATTCGAAAAGTAAATTCATAAATATTTTTAATAAATATTTACGAAGTTAGTTGTGTAGTTAATTAGGTTTTGGTTAGGTGAATTTGTTTAAGAGTAATTAGGTATAAGGACTAGATTAAATTAAGGGTGAAAGTTTAATTATAGAATTGAGAAAAGTGAAAGGACTAAATTAGTAAATAAACCATATGTGACAAATGTATGGAAAATATAATTCTATGTGTATGTATAATATACATATATTTATTTATATTAAATACATACTTAATATTTAACTATATATAAAATAATATTATTATATTATATTATATTAGTATTATATTATATTATATTATATTATATTATATTAGTCTAATAATAAAATAAATAAATGAAATGAAAGAATGGAAAAGAACAGAGAAGCAAACGAAATATGAAAGAAAAAGAAAGAAAGAAAAAGAAAAGGAGAAATTAGGATTTTTGAAGTTCAAGTTTAAATTGGTAAGTCAATTTAGTCCCTTTTCTTGAAATTTCGATGTTTTTAGAATCTTAGAACAAAATATTACTTGATTTATGTTAAAATTTTGAAAGTTAGTGAATTTTTAGATGTTATTCATGTTGAATAATTTGAAATATTAGGGTTTAAATTGATAATATTTTGAGTTAGAAGTGAAAAGGGATTGAATTATGAAATAAATTATAGATTTTGAAGTAATAGGGACTAAATTGAGAGAATTTTGAAATTAGAGATTTATGGTGAAATTAGAGAGTTAAATTTAGTTTTAAGTGTTAATTGAATGAAAATAAAGAATAAATTGTGAAGAAAATAAAGTTAGTTTTGGTTAGGGACTAAATTGGAATTTAGGCAAAAGTTGTGTATAAATTGAAATATTCAATGTTAAATTGTAGTGTATTGATAAATTTTAAGTGTTTGATTTCCGTAACTAATGTTGAGTTGGAGACCTCGGCTAAAAAAGAAAAATACAAGATTAACGAGGAGTAACTCAAGAATTACAATTTATATTTCTATAATCCGAATCTAATTATTATTAATTGTTATATGTTGATTAATAAGAATGGTAAGTGAAATAAGGTAAGTATTGATATTATGATGTTGAAATTGAATATATGAATATATGTGAATATTGATTTGTAATGCACATTGATTGAAATGAAAAATGTGATTTTAAAATCCTATTAACTGTATTAGGCTGAGTCGGATATAGTAGGCATGCCATAGGATTGGAAGTGTTTAGGGGTACTTCGACCATGAGTCGATGAGACACTGGGTGCCAAACTATTACTTTGGATAAATTCGATAAGGTACTGGGTACCAACTTACTTCTGTAAGAGTATGCCCAAAGATCAATCATGGATGGTTGTAATAACATACTTAATTTACCATGTTTATTAATATAAGCGTTGTCATTATTATTTCAGTTTTTCTTTCTGTGTGTATAAATAAACTGTTTTATAATAATGTCCTGAGAATAATATGATTATTCTTA
The DNA here is from genome assembly GCA_025503065.1 of Gossypium bickii. Lineage (NCBI taxonomy): Eukaryota > Viridiplantae > Streptophyta > Magnoliopsida > Malvales > Malvaceae > Gossypium > Gossypium bickii. The sequence continues at coordinate 143,919,036 of CP106710.1, forward strand.
AAAGATCCTTAGTCGAGTATTATTGTTGACTAGGACAACAATAATGCATTAAGACTAACATGTAGTTGATTGATGATAAAGAGTTGTCATTGATATGGAGTGTCAAAATCAATGCATGAATATGTGTGTCGAGAACAACATATTGGATTGACGCCATTATGAGTATGTTTCTTGGATTATTATGTAATTGTCACAACATTACTCATAGTGATTAATATGTACATGATCCTCAAACTTGAGATCATTATTATCCCGACAGATCGTGAGTTGTATATTTTGATCTGATCAAACGTTACATCGTAACAAAGTTGTTCTATAAAGGTCGATGTTGGATATACCACAATCTATGTAGAGGATATGGTTGATCAATAAAGGATAAGTCCCTCCTACATAATAGGAGTAATATCTTAGGCCACTTGATTGAGTGAGACTAGAAATGCATGGCCATGCTCAAATAAGTTGATATGAGATGTCATACTAATTTTGTATATCATAGTCTACTCAAGATATCAAGAAACATGGGATGGACTATGCAAGTAGGACTATCCCATGACTTGTATCCGTTCCAGAGATAAAGGACTTAAGGATTAATGCATGAAAGGTTAATCACGAATGGTTATGTCGAATCATGACTTCTTGTAACTTAGGTAGCAATGATGCATTGCTAGATGCCACTCATTGTATGCGTGACAATAGAATCGTTCTAGTATTATCGCTAACGTTGCAAGAACCTACTGTGGTCACACCCTATGGTTGAAATGAGAAAGAATAAAATATAGTTGGTATTGTGTTTGGTTGTCACATGAATTAAATTAATTAAAGAATTAATTTAATTGGGCAATCAAATTTTGAACATATTATATGTACAAGGATGTTGTACACATAATGATAACATAATTTTATTAATATATGAATTTGATTCATATATAAATTTAAATAAATATAGTTTACCGAAATCCTTATTATAATTAATGTAATTATAATTTTCAGATATAATTAATGTAATTATAATTTTCGGTTAAAAACTTTATTGTATTTATTTAATCTTGTAATACATTCAAGAGATACCAATTATAAAAGGCTTAATTAAGAGGATACCTATTATAAAAGGCCCAATGAGAAAGGCACCCATTATAAAAGGTATTAAAAGGAGACAAAGCTGAAAATGAAAAACCCTAAGTGATTGCTTGTTAGGTCTAGCAGCCGTCAAGCAAATAAACCTCCAAAATAGTTTTGGAGATTTCTTCCGTTCATAGTCAAACCGGGTGGATCACATAGAGGCCTACATCGGAAAAGGTTGTGGCTTGATTCGACAGTAGATCAAAACTCTTGTTGCCAAGGCGTCGTTGTCTATTCAGATTGAAGTTTTGGTAATTCCGAAACCTTTATTTCACCCCGATTCGTTCCTCACACATGGATTCCTGATTTGGATCGCCGGATCTAATTTTATTCTACTGCGCCATGGGGTTCCGGCGTTCCAACAACTTCGACATGGCCGATGAGACATTGAGTGTCAATCTATTACTTCGAATTATCCGATGAGGCACTGGGTGTCATACTGGTGTGTTTTAGTTGGATCCGTGTATCTGTCAAATTCCGAGTCATGTTAATAAAGGTAAATAAAAGAATTGGCAATATGAATGATATTGGATGATTTTGAACATGAATTGGATTGGGATATTGAATTGAGTTATGAAATTGAAATGCATGAACCAATGGGTTCATGAAATGAATATTGATATAGTGAAATGATATGTGTATCCTATTGAGAAAGTTATTTGACTATCAATTATGATATTGAAATGGTAAGAAATGTGAATTGAAAGTGCCATGAATGATGTGTTATGAAATTGATTATTTGTTTGAATGATTTTTGTAACAGTCCAATTTTATGATGAAAACATGTCTAGTTTTGCATTGCCAATGTCGAAATGGGGTCTAGTTTAGATGATCGAATTGAGGCTTGTGATCGTTTTCGACATAAAGATGAGTATAAGCACATTATTGTTGAAGAAGGTGGGGTAGATTCGTTAATGAAGCTTTTGAAGGAGTATTGTCCCTTGGTTGCTCATATTGCAGCGGCTAATACACTTTGCCTTTTAGCTAATGAGGACAGTGAAGGAACTATTATGAAGGAAATGATTTCCACTTTCATAAAAGTTTATCGAAAACATCACTGATATCGAAACAAGCGCAAGCTGCCGATTTGGTTGCCAGCATTGCAGAGCGTAACCCGGAATTGAAACAACACAATTTGATTCTAGAGAACATAATATGGCAGCTGGTGATCTTGCTGTCATCTGAACAATCAACGCTTGGGTTGAAGATTAGCTGTTCCAAGGCTTTATGGAAGCTTGCTCAAGGGAGCGTTTCCAATTGTCAGACTTTAACGGAGACGAGAGGAATGCTATGCTTAGCCAAGTTAGTGGCAAAAGAACAAGGTGAATTGCGGTATAATTGCATAATGATCATAAAGGAGATGACATTTATTGCTGAATCAGATGATGATTTTCGACGTTCGGCCTTCACGAGTTCTTCTCTAGCTGCAAAGGTTGTTGTTGACGAGCTATTGAGGGAAATCAAAGAGCTTGACGATACAAAACTAAGGGTTCCTGCAATTAAGTCCATTGGTTCATTGGCAATCTTTTTCTCAGCCAAACAGAGTCGAGTGATCGGTCCATTGGTGTCTCAGCTGGGGAATACAGATCAAGATGTTGCAATGGAAGCTGCAATTGCATTGAAAAAATTCATTTCCACCGATAATTACCTTTGTTCGGAGCATTCGAAGTCGATAATAGAATTCGAATGTGTACCATTGTTGATGAAGTTACTGATTAGTGGGGATAAAAACACCCATCCGCACGTATTAGCATTGATATGCTACCTTGCCCAACATGACATCAATAGCAATGTTTTGATAAAAGCTGGAGCTTTTAACTGCTCTTCATACAATAGCTCCCAAGGTCAATAGAGAATATACAGAGATAGAAACATTGGTCCCTCACACAATATCCAAACTCCAATTCAATCTTACTGTGGAGCAACAACAAACAGAGATTTTAGGAGTTGTTGTTGCCACTATATGCGAAGCATTTAAGACCGGCTCTCTGGAATCAAAGGCCACCGAATTTTATTTGCAGCTTCCCTTGATGGCTCTAATGGAGATTACGGCTTTAGCTGAACATAACATTGATCTTAGGCGCCAAGTATTTAAGATCGGCTCTCCGGAATCAAAGGACACCGTTGAACTGCTATTGGGGATGATCAAAGAATCGGAGGACTACAGGCTTAAAGTTCTTGCTATAAAGTCGATTGGTTCTTTGGCTAGAACCTTCCGTAAAAGCAATCATCATCGGGTGATTAGATTATTGGTGTCGCAGCTCGAAAATGGGTGTGGGGAACTGGTAATGGAAGCTTGGGTTGCTTTAGAGAAATTTTCCTGTGACGAAAATTATCTATGCAAAGAGCATTCGAACAAGATGATCGAGTTCAACGCTGCACAGATTTTGGTGAAACTGTTGAGTGATGGTGAAAGCGAATTGAAGCTACAAGTGCATGGATTGGTGCTTATGTGTTGCATTGCTTCGAAAGCTGATTATTGTAAGGCAGTGGAAGAAGCCAGGATAAGGACTGCAGTTCGACAATTGTTAAGGGAAGAAGGGGAACTTGGCACGTTTGTTTCGCAGAAACCTGAGTTAAAAGAATTGGCGACCAAGGCCTTGCATTCCCTAATATTGTATTATGAATACTAATGAAGGCAGTAGATGGAAAGTTTATCAATCCCATTAGCCAGCAAATTGTGACTACAATATTACATTTTTCACATAATTGATGTATTATCATGTAGCCAAATTTTCTTCTTTCGGAGCATTCTAAATCGGTAATCGAGTTTGGCGGTTTTCCATTGTTGATGAAGTTAGTAATTAGTGGGTATGAAAAGACCCATCCACACGTAATAGCATTTATATGCTACCTTGCCCAACATGACACCAATAATAATATTTTGATAAAAGCTGGAGCTCAAACTGCTGTTCAGAAAACAGCTTCCAAAGTCGTTAGAGAGCTAGAAATATTGGTCCCCAACGCCATATCCAAACTCCAATCCAATAAGTCATTTTTAAACTACTAGGGTTCAGCTGATTTCAAGTCTGAATATTTCTATTGTTTAGGTTTGGGGTCATTTCAAAGTACCTATTTTAGTTATTTAATTTTGAATTATTTCAAGTTTGGCAATAATGATTGTTGTTTATTTCAATATAAGTCATAGAGGGTTTGAGTCAATTTTTTGTTTAAATTACGAAAATAATAAATATGTCCCTATGTTTGGATCAATTTAGATTTGTAAGCAAATATAAATTTTACTAGATCCATCTATCTCTAGAAGTCCTCATGGGCAAGTGACCTACTCAGCTTGGTTGATTCAATTCGTTTTGAGTTTAACTAAATTTTAACTTGTTTAATTTTATATTAATATTTATAATTTTTTATAATAAAATTAAAATAATATTTTAATAGTAAAATAAATTATTTAAATAAATAAACTCAAACTTAAACTTGAAACATTTTAAATTCAACTTAAACCCAATTCAACAGAACAATCTTACCTACCTTCAACTTCATTCTTTTTCATAGTTCAATGCAGGGGCAAAAGGAAGGGGCAAGCAGCTCTAGCCCCCAACTAAATTAAAAAATTACAATTATAATCCTTATATAAATTAATATGAAAAAATATATATTTTTTTTAAAAATAGAAAATATAAACTAAAATATCATAAAATCGATTTTTAATATGTGAAAATTTTATAATTTAATTTTTACTAAAAAAAAATTTAAATTCGCCCATGGTTTTATGATCCAGTTGTAAAAAAACTAATACTGTTAAAATGGATGTTGTAAAAAAATATTAATTTTGAGATTTTCGAAACTTTTATGGATGTTTTATCGTTTTCAAGATGCTTTATTTATGACGCGATATTTTATTTTATTTTAAAAAATTATTTTAAATATAGGTACGTAAGACTTGGTGTGCCATTTAATGATTTTAATAATACAAAGACTCGATCGATATATAATCTTGATAGTTTGAAGATATAATGTTGAAATTTAAAAAGTAATTTAAAATCAAAAGTCATAATACAAGAATGTCTTATACAATTAACTCGTTTCTATAAATATTCATATTTCCTATCACAACAAATTTTACATTTCATATAATCTCAAACTCCCACTGAGATCTAACTGTGTAATGATAATAATAAATGTTAAGAGTGTAGCTGAATCCACCACGTTCTATTTTTATATTTAGCACTAGCATTTAATCTCCACTGCGTTCAGTTTCAATTTTATTATTTTTATTAATTTTATAATAATACTATAAATCTTAAATTGTTTTGTTTAATTAACATGTAAAAGTAAAAGTATATAAAAATTAAGTAAGACGTGAATATATAAAAAGGGCAAAACATAATTTATAAATTTAAATAATAAATATTTAGTAAAATAAATATAAAAATTCCAAAATTTTCTCCTTCCTTTCTTTTTGTTTTACCTTGTGCCCCTAAAAGCTAAAACACCCAAAATGTCAAAAATAATTAGAAGAAAAGGACAGGTACGTACGAATTTCGCATATATTATATAGGGTTTAATTATTTGATTCAAGCCATGGAAGTCTTCACCAATATCGGTTAATAATACATAACATTTTAACCAAATAAATAATAAGCTTTTTATTTGGTTTGGGAAAAATTAATCATATTTTTCCAACTTTCAAAAATAAATGAATATTCCATTTGTTGTTCATTTGATAAAAACGAGTATATCTATCACATATATACATGTAAAAATCACTTTAATATATACATGCATGCAAGTAAGTAAATTAAAGACGTAATATATTAACAATATTACATATCAACATGTTTTCCATAAAATCATAAAAGCATAGCATTTTGGTAAAAGAGAAATAAAAGCATAACATTTAATAAACGTTTGATACATGCATCGTCTTTGATAAATGCCAAGTGTTTTTGTTCACATTGAAAGCTAAAAAGAATATTGAAGTAATTTAATATCTATATATATATATTGCTTGTTGTATGTTTTAATATAATATAGTATATTTTGATTCAGATAAATGTGGTTCATTATGTAAAAAAAAGAAACAGAGAACTTCCCCCCAAAATCGTTTCTTCTTCTCTGCTAGGGTTTTACGAACCCATTTCGTGCCGCTGATCGGGCTTCCTCAGCCACCTTTCGCACCACCGAGCCACCACCATATCGGTGGCCGGTGATGCCTCAAAATCGGGCCTTTCAGCTCTCTTCCAAACCCTTTTGAAACTCCGAAAACCCAGAGGGGAAACTCGTTTTTTCCCTTGGGGTTCGGCTTCGTCGACGGAGACAAGACTCTGACGACACTCACCGATGGTTCAGGTATGGCCTCCTCCCTTCTCTTTTATTGTTGTTTATTAAAGATTTGAGATAACAAAAACAAAATGATGAAAAAAAGTAAATAATGATAGGAAAATAGAAAGTAAAATCGACCTTAAAAGTTTCTGATCTTTTTTTATTTCTAAATGTTTGTTCAAAGTTCGTAAAAAGGAAGCCCCCCTTTTACAACTGGGTTTGTTTCGGTTTTTATCTGAAAATACAAAGGTATGGGTTACTGTTTTTTTTATTTTCTGCGTTTCGTTCTGCCCTTCTTCGTCTCATTTTTTTTTGCTCGCGTGCTGTCTGTTGTTTGTCGTTTACTCCTTTTGCAGGTCGTGGGCGATGTGCATGCGGGTGCGAGCGGGGAACGGTTGCCGAGACGTGCTAAGCCAGAGCCACCTGTGGGAAGTGGCCTATGTCAAAGGGCAGATGAGGTGCCTGGGGTATCTCAAATCGTCAGGGCACATGGGCGCGTGGCAGACGGGGCCCAAGGGGCGAGGATCTGAGCAAGCGCGTGTGAAACCGAAAGGTCGGCGGCGCATGAAAAGGGAAACCCTAGGGTTTCTGTTTAGTTTATGGTTTTGGGCTATTGGGCCTTTGTAGTTGGGTTTGGGTTTGATAATTAGGCTAATTTGTATTAATTGGGCTCTGAGTTTTTATAAATGGACATTTAAATGGATTGGTTTTATTTATTGGGTTTATTTTGTTTCATTTTGTTTATTAGGCTTTAATGGGCCGGGCAAATTTGGTTATTACAAAATGTTCAGCTACAAGATTATAATATCAAGCCTACAACAAGCATTCAACTCCAATAAGGCTAACAACATGTAATCTTTAGCAAAAGAGAGAAAAATAGGAGAACATCATCAAAACAGTAGCTGCTGTAAAACGGGTGTTTCTAACACTACAGGACTCGGATGAAAAATCCGACCGTAAAAAGTCAAAAACACTTTGTCGCCTAGCTGCTGTCAAAAAATTAGCTCAATTAAACTACGAATAGACCTCCGATTGAAGAGTTGATCAAATGAGAAAAATTCTACTTCAAAGCTCTCTGTTTCTCAAGTTTATTCTCACCTTTTCTCTCCTCTAAAAAACTGATTTTGGGCTCTCTTTTCGCTTTAAAAATTGCTGGCCACACCACCCTTAAAAGACAAAAAAAAGGGCTGCCCATGTACAAGACAAAAATAAATGATGAAAGAAGCTAAAGAAAAACAAAAAGAATTGCCATAAAACATGGCATGTTTTAAGGGTTTCCCACATAGTGGGACCCTCATCCATCATCTCCTTCAACTTTCAAGGTAAATGCCAAAAGGCCTGAGTACACACGGCTTTGACCTCTTTAGTTACGTCTGTAACTCCATTGAGCTTCTTTGAAACTTCTATGGAGGCAACCAGGATATTTCACAGATTCACTGTTGATTGCTTTGAACATCTGCAGCCTAATAAAAGGAAAACCTTTATTGATTTCCTTTTAAATCAAAAGTAATAACTTGTTCGGGGATCATAAGAAGTAACGAGCTTTGAGGTTATTTGGGTTTTAGATGAAACCACGTTTTGTAAAATTAAACTGAGTGGTTGGCAATTGAAACATACTGAGTCCGAGATAATGGCGTTGGATTCCGATGCTCGAAAAATTTTTGATCTGATACGGTTAGGGGAGGATGTTTGCTTAGCGGTTAACGAGTCCAATTCGTTCAAGGTGGAATGTCGTGAGTTGAGGAAGCGAGTGAGTCGATTCTTGGAAATGCTCGAAAACCTTTTTTGTTTCATCACTTCTGATTCTACTTCTCTTTACTTGCGGCCACTTAACTGCATGGTTGCTAAGCTCGAGGATTACTTCATGGAGGCTCAGTGTATAGTCCGCAATCAAAAGCATCAAAACTTTTTTTGTAGACTCTTTGTCAGCCGTATTGCAGTCGAGTTTGAAGAGCTCTTCCATGTTTTAGACGCTTCTATTGGAGAAATGGAGTGGGTGGTTAGAATCTATGAGGCCCAAACCAGAGGCGGATGCTTGAAAACGATGGATAGAATGTCACCTACGGTTTGATGCCGTCTTGCATTGCCTTTGTTGAAATGGGGTCGAGCTTAGATGATCGAATCGAGGCCGTTACTCATCTTGCATCACTCGTTAGACATAAAGATGAGTATAAGCACATCATTGTTGAAGAAGGTGGGGTAGATTCATTAATGAAGCTTTTGAAGGAGAATTGTTCCCTGGTAGCTCATACTGCAGCGGCTAATGCACTTTGCCTTTTAGCTAATGAGGACGGTGAAGGAACTATTATGAAGGAAATGATTTCCACATTCATAAAAAGTTTATCGAAAACATCACCAATATCGAAACAAACGCAAGCTGCCGATCTGGTTGCCAGCATTGCAGACCATAACCGGGAATCGAAACAACACAATTTGTTTCGAGAGAACATAATATGGCGGCTGGTGGTCTTGCTATCATCTGAACAATCAACGCTCGAGTTGAAGATTAGCTGTTCCAAGGCTTTATGGAAGCTTGCTCGAGAGAGCGTTTCCAATTGTCAGACTTTAACGGAGACGAAAGGAATGCTATGCTTAGCCAAGTTAGTGGCAAAAGAACAAGGTGAATTACGGTATAATTGCATAATGATCATAAAGGAGATCACATATATTGCTGAAAATGATGACGGTTTCCGGCGTTCGACCTTCACGAGTTCTTCTTCAGCTGCAAAGGCGGTGGTTGACGAGCTATTGAGGGTAATCAAAGAGCTTGACGATACAAAACTAAGAGTTCCTGCAATTAAGTCCATTGGTTCATTGGCAAGGTTTTTCTCGGTCAAACAGAGTCGAGTGATCGGTCCATTGGTGTCTCAGCTGGGGAATACAGATCAAGATGTTGCAATGGAAGCTGCAATTGCATTGAAAAAATTCGTTTCCACCGATGGTTACGTTTGTTCGGAGCATTCGAAGTTGATAATAGAATTCGAAGGTGTACAATTGTTGATGAAGTTACTAATTAGTGGGGATAAAATGACCCATCCGCACGTATTAGCATTGATATGCTACCTTGCCCAACATGACAGCAATAGCAATGTTTTGATAGAAGCTGGAGCTTTTAACCGCTCTTCAGACAATGGCTCCCAGAGTCAATACACAATATACAGAGCTAGAAAAATTGGTACCTCACACAATTTCCAAACTCCAATCCAATCTACAGTGGAGCAACAAGAAACAGAGAGTTCAACAGCATCGTACAGTTTATTATAGAGCAGAGCAAAGCAGTTGTTGACACCATAGGAGGTCGATTAAAGCGGCTGTACAAAGGGCTTACCGTTTATCTACCAAGGCTAGTAAAAAATCCTAAAAAGAGAATTTTAGGAGCAATGCCTCCATTAAAGACGACGAGGATTCAGCAGCTTTTGAAGGCTAAATGCATGGAACTAGCTTTGATTTCGGTGTCTTACCTAAAGAAAAGACCAGTGATTAAGGAACCTGCACAAAAGCTTAGGTTGGTGGTGAGAAAATTCGTTAAATTATTAGAGAAAAGAGATTAGATGAAACTTTTTCTATTTAAAGATCATTATCCAATTGTTAATATCATAATATTTTCCATTAGAACCATTTGTCTTTAATGTTTAAAAATCTTAATCCAATATTTTTTATGTTAATCCTTATTCTAATTGATATTTAAGGAGTTTTTTTGGGATATAATGTGCTTTGTTATTCATGCAAAAACTAGCAAAATTTTGCCACAAGAAAAAAGCTAGAGGAAGACTCTTCTTAACAGTAAACATTACAAAAGGACTAAGCAAGTCTGATGTTCAAACCCTACGCAGAAGATGGAAGGAAACATTTGCAAATTTGCTACAGTTAGAAATTCTAATAATCAACAGATTTAGAGCTTGCATCTACCTTGAAGATTTCCCATGAAGCCTCATATTTCTGTCTTGCCAAATAAAGTCAATGAAGGCACGCCATGACAGTCTAAGACGAATAGAGACCAACGATTTACCTTTTCCAAACTAGTAAAAGTCATATCCTCATTTCTTGCCAGCTATTATTGTAAGGGCTTAAAATTTACGGGTATTGGAAAGTGTATTTTCGGTTCTCTATTTTCGAAAAATGAATTAGTAAATATTTTTTATAAATATTTACGAAGTTAGTTATGTAGTTAATTAGGTTTTGGTTAGGTGAATTTGTTTAAATTAAGAGTAATTAAGTATAATGACTAGAGTAAATTAAGGGTAAAAGTTTAATTATAGAATTGAGAAAAGTGAAAGGACTAAATTAGTAAATAAACCATATGTGACATGTAATAACCTAAATTCAAGGTTATCGGAATAATAGTTTCGCAACCATAAATCCGATTTAAATAGAAATTTATTTTAATATATTTGCATGAATATTTATATGATAGGAAATATTTTTATAAATATTTATAAAATGTTAGTAATGTGGTATTAAACTTTCGTTAGAAAATTTTAATGTTTGGGTAGGTAATTAAATTAAAAGGACTAAATTGAAATGAAAGTAAAAGTTTAATTATAGATTAAAAGAAAGTATAAAGGACCAAAATGGCAATTAAGCTATTTTTTTTACTTTAGGCGGTTTATTGAAGAAAATCTGAGATTTTTTTTTAGTATATTATTATATTATATTTATATTATATTATATTATATTATTATTATATTATTATATATATAAACAAACTAAAGAAAAAAAAAGAGAGATAGAAACAGAAAAGAAACAGAGAGCAAAAGAAAGAAAAAGAGAAAAGAAAGAAAAAAAGGGATAATAGAGTTTTTAAAGCTTGGAGTTTAATTTGGTAAGTTAATTTAGTCCTTTTCTTTTAATTTTGATGCTTTATAAGTTTTAGAACAAAGTTTTGATGAATTTAAGTTGAAGTTTTTGAAGTTTTAGAGTTTTTGAATATAGCATATGATGAATAAAATGATGAATTAGTGGTTTAATTGAAAGAATTTGAAGTTAGAATTTGATAAAGGACTTAATTGCAAAACAAGCTATAAGAAAATAGTTTTGGGACAGCAGCAGTAGAGTAAGTTTGAAAATTCACCAAAAATCGTAGAAGTGGAATTAGAAGTTGAGTGAGATAGAAACTAAAGCTTATTGAGTCTATTTTCATATGAAAGAAACAAAGAAAGCAAAGGAATTCTGTATTCTGAGATATTTATATTTTTGTAAGACTGGTTCAGAATGAATTCGGGTTCCTCTGTTTTGACTTTATAAAATAATATAAAATTGAAGAAAAATAATTAGGGGCTTAAATTTATATGTTTAGAATTCTGAACGAGTCTATTTTCTATAGAAATAAACGGGAATACCATCTGATTTCTGTATGGAGAGATAATTAATTTTTAGTGAAGAAGAGTCAGAACTGCCAGACAGCAGAACAGAGGTAACTTTGATGAATAAACTGTACTAATTGGCTAGGCTAAAAATTCTGAAAATTTTATGGTATAAAGAAATGTGAGTCTAGTTTCAGGAAAAATTAACGGTTCTTCATTTGGAGCTCTGTAGCTCGAGAAATAAATAATTTAGTGACTATGACTCAAGTAGACAGCTTTGAATAAATTAAAAATAATAATAGAATTATAAAAAATACTACATGTGAACATGAAATGCATTGAATTGATGATTGAATTTATTTATTTAGATCCGGAAAACTCAAATACGAAGCTAGATCGAGGAAAGGAAAAAGTCCCGGATTAGTAGATTTTGTAAACGAACTAGTATCGAGGTAAGTTCATGTAACTTGAATTATATTCTTAAATGCTTGAAATGTATGTTATTGATGTGAAAATAATTTGAATGTTTATTGTATGAAAATTGATGAAACTTTGATATATTTGGTAAAAAAGGGAAGAAATCCCGGTTGAATGAAAGGAAAATTCGATGGATCTCTGAAAATGAATTGACGGTAAAAAAGATCTAGCCCGGACGGGTGATCCTATCCTGATATAGCCCTCCCGAAGAATATGTGGAAAATGGATTTAGCCCGGACGGTAATCCAAATTAGGGTCTGAATTTAACCTGGACTGGTAATTCAGATCTAAGCTCATTAGAGTAATTGTCGCGTTGAGGATTTAGCTCGGATCGTAATCCCGACAATACTCTATGAGTTTATATTACAGGGGATTTAGCCTGGACTGGTAATCCCGCTGTAAGGATGAGGTTCGCGGGAGTGTGCTCTCTGAAATGGAAATGTGCGCACATGAATATGAATTGACGGACCCGGATTTGTACACAAAAGTGTACCTCTGAAAATTCATCGAAATTTCGAGTAATTCAACGGGATAAATATGGAAAAATAACAAGGAAATGGAAATCATGATATTGATGAGCTCATCAATCATAGTATATATATTATTGATATATGGAAATTATTGAACTAACTTGAATGGTGAGTTTGTAAATGTTAGGGTAATAATGCATTGAATGAGTATATGAATGTTTATCGCTTGTATTGAAAATACTAGGTACGTATAATTCTTGTTACATGGGCTTACTAAGCACAAAGTGCTTACCCTATTTTCTTTTTTTTTTCCTGTTTTGTAGTGTTAAGAGCTCGGAGGTCGGTTTCAGTCGGAGACATATCACACTATCAACCCCAAGATTTCGGTATTTTAAGAAACTTTATTTTGGAAATCAATGGCATGTATAAGCTAATAAAATAGATGTTAATATGAAATGAATGTAAGGTCAGCCATTGGTATGGCCTATGTGTTAAAGTTATCTTATAAATATGCATGAATTATTTTGAAAATATGTTGAATTGGAATGGTCTCGGTTTTAAAAAAAAATTGTAAACTCTGGTAATGCCTCGTACCTTATTCTAACAACGAATACGGGTAGGGGGTGTTACATTAATTGTTTGATTTCCGTAGCTAACGTTGAGCCGGAGACCTTGGCTAAGAAAGAAAAATACAAGATTAACGAGGATTAACTCGAGAATTGCGGTTTGTATTTCTATAATCCGAATCTAATTATTATTAATTGTTGTATGTTGATTAATAAGAGTGGTAAGTGAAATTAGGTAAGTATTAATATTATGATGTTGAAATTGAATATATGAATATATGTGAATATTGATTTGTAATGCACATTGATTGAAATGGAAAATGTGATTTTAAAACCCTATTAGTTGGCATGCCATAGGATTGGAAGTGTTCAGGGATACTTCGACCACGAGTCGATGAGGCATTAGGTGTCAAACTATTACTTTAGATAATTTCGATGAGGTACTGGGTACCAACTTACTTCGACATGGCCGATGAGACATTGGGTGTCAATCTATTACTTCGAATTATCCGATGAGGCACTGGGTGCCATACTGGTGTGTTTTGGTTGGATCCGTGTATCCGCCAAAGTTCAAGTCATGTTAATAGTGGTAAATAAAAGAATTGGCGATATGAATGATATTGGATGATTTTGAACATGAATTGGATTGGGATATTGAATTGAGTTATAAAATTGAACTGTATGAACCAATGGGTTCATGAAATGGATATTGATATAGTGAAATGATATGTGTATCCTATTGAGAAAGTTATTTGACTATCAATTATGATATTGAAATGGTAAGAAATGTGAATTGAAAGTGCCATGAATGATGTGTTATGAAATTGATTATTTGTTTGGATGATTTTTGTAACAGCTCAATTTTGTGATGAAAACATGTGTAGTTTTGCATTGCCAATGTCAAAATGGGGTCTAGTTTAGATGATCGAATCGAGGCTTGTGATTGTTTTGCATCACTCTGTTCGACATAAAGATGAGTATAAGCACATCATTGTTGAAGAAGGTGGGGTAGATTCGTTAATGAAGCTTTTGAAGGAGTATTGTCCCTTGGTTGCTCATATTGCAGCGGCTAATACACTTTGCCTTTTAGCTAATGAGGACAGTGAAGGAACTATTATGAAGGAAATGATTTCCACTTTCATAAAAAGTTTATCGAAAACAACACCGATATCGAAACAAATGCAAGCTGCCGATTTGGTTGCCAGCATTGCAGAGCGTAACCCGGAATTGAAACAACACAATTTGATTCGAGAGAACATAATATGGCAGCTGGTGATCTTGCTGTCATCTGAACAATCAACGCTTGGGTTGAAGATTAGCTGTTCCAAGGCTTTATGGAAGCTTGCTCAAGGGAGCGTTTCCAATTGTCAGACTTTAACGGAGACGAGAGGAATGCTATGCTTAGCCAAGTTAGTGGCAAAAGAACAAGGTGAATTGCGGTATAATTGCATAATGATCATAAAGGAGATGACATCTATTGCTGAATCAGATGATGATTTTCGACGTTCGGCCTTCACGAGTTCTTCTCTAGCTGCAAAGGTGGTGGTTGACGAGCTATTGAGGGAAATCAAAGAGCTTGACGATACAAAACTAAGGGTTCCTGCAATTAAGTCCATTGGTTCATTGGCAATCTTTTTCTCAGCCAAACAGAGTCGAGTGATCGGTCCATTGATGTCTCAGCTGGGGAATACAGATCAAGATGTTGCAATGGAAGCTGCAATTGCATTGAAAAAATTCGTTTCCACCGATAATTACGTTTGTTCGGAGCATTCGAAGTCGATAATAGAATTCGAAGGTGTACCATTTTTGATGAAGTTACTAATTAGTGGGGATAAAAACACCCAGCCGCGCGTATTAGCATTGATATGCTACCTTGCCCAACATGACAGCAATAGCAATGTTTTGATAAAAGCTGGAGCTTTTAACCGCTCTTCAGACAATAGCTCCCAAGGTCAATAGAGAATATACAGAGCTAGAAACATTGGTCCCTCACACAATATCCAAACTCCAATTCAATCTTACTGTGGAGCAACAACAAACAGAGATTTTAGGAGTTGTTGTTGCCACTATATGCGAAGCATTTAAGACCGGCTCTCCGGAATCAAAGGCCACCGAATTTTATTCGCAGCTTCCCTTGATGGGTCTAATGGAGATTACGGCTTTAGCTGAACATAACATTGATCTTAGGCGCCAAGTATTTAAGATCGGCTCTCCGGAATCAAAGGACACCGTTGAACTGCTATTGAGGGTGATCAAAGAATCGGAGGAATACAAGCTTAAAGTTCTTGCTATAAAGTCGATTGGTTCTTTGGCTAGAATCTTACGTAAAAGCAATCATCATCGGGTGATTAGTCTATTGGTGTCGCAGGTCGATAATGGGTGTGGGGAAGTGGTAATGGAAGCTTTGGTTGCTTTAGAGAAGTTTTCCTGTGACGAAAATTTTCTATGCAAAGAGCATTCGAACAAGATGATCGAGTTCAACGCTGCACAGATTTTGGTGAAACTGTTGAGTGATGGTGAAAGCGAATTGAAGCTACAAGTGCATGGATTGGTGCTTATGTGTTGCATTGCTTCGAAAGCTGATTATTGTAAGGCACTGGAAGGACTGCAGTTCGACAATTGTTAAGGGAAGAAGGGGAACTTGGCACGTTTGTTTCGCAGAAACCCGAGTTAAAAGAAATGGCGACCAAGGCCTTTGATTCCCTAAGATTGTACTATGAATACTAATGAAGGCAGTAGATGGAAAGTTTATCAATCCCATTAGCCAGCAAATTGTGAATACAATATTACATTTTTCACATAATTGATGTATCATATAGCCAAATTTTCTTCTTTCGGAGCATTCTAAATCGGTAATCGAATTTGGCGGTGTACCATATTGTTGATGAAGTTAGTAATTAGTGGGGATGAAAAGACCCATCCACACGTAATAGCATTTATATGCTACCTTGCCCAACATGACACCAATAATAATATTTTGATAAAAGCTGGAGCTCAAACTGCTGTTCAGAAAACAGCTTCCAAAGTCGTTAGAGAGCTAGAAATATTGGTCCCCAACGCCAAATCCAAACTCCAATCCAATAAGTCATTTTTAAACTACTAGGGTTCAGCTGATTTCAAGTCTGAATATTTCTATTGTTTAGGTTTGGGGTCATTTCAAAGTACCTATTCTAGTTATTTAATTTTGAATTATTTCAAGTTTCGCAATAATGGTTGTTGTTTATTTCAATATAAGTCATAGAGGGTTTGAGTCAATTTTTTGTTTAAATTACGAAAATAATAAATATGTCCCTATGTTTGGATCAATTTAGATTTGTAAGCAAATAGAAATTTTACTAGATCCATCTATCTCTAGAAGTCTCCATGGGCAAGTGACCTACTCAGCTTGGTTGATTCAATTCGTTTTGAGTTTAACCAAATTTTAACTCGTTTAATTTTATATTAATATTTATAATTTTTTATAATAAAGTTAAAATAATATTTTAATAGCAAAATAAATTATTTAAATAAATAAACTCAAACTTAAACTTGAAACATTTTAAATTCAACTTAAACCCAATTCAACAGAACAATCTTACCTACCTTCAACTTCATTCTTTTTCATAGTTCAATGCAGGGGCAAAAGGAAGGGGCAAGCAGCTTTAGCCCCCAACTAAATTAAAAAATTACAATTATAATCCTTTTATAAATTAATATGAAAAAAATATATTTTTTAAAAAAAATAGAAAATATAAACTAAAATATCATAAAATCGATTTTTAATATGTGAAAATTTTATAATTTAATTTTTACTAAAAAAAAATTTAAATTCGCCCATGGTTCTATGATCCAGTTTACACCGAAGTCAAACGTATTGATGCAAAAAATTCAAATTCCATCATTTTCAGCTCTCCTTTAGACCAAAGACTTTATTATTACGTGTAAAGTAAATAAAATAAAATCCACAAAAAATCAAAATTAAGTAACAATAATAATATATATATTGTCATCATATATTTAGTGATTGATTGATTTGATGTGTGCTTACGTCGGCATGCCATGCAATAGTGCTCTAATTTCTAAATTCAAATATTTGTTCATAACCATTAAGTTACCTGTTACCTACCTTGACTCAATTACATAATTTACTTTAAATTAATTTTGGTTATGGTTGACGCCAGCTTTATAAATGTAAGAAATTCAATGAATTTCATTTTTATTAATTATGATGTTTACGGTGATTCAACTCTAAGCGATGATTTAATAATCGATATGATAGATTAATACACATCGATGAGTAAAATAATACATCGTAGAATCAAATCGATTTGATAGTCAATGTCAAATATCAAAGAAGAAAATTACTTTAGTTTGTAAATTCGTAACGTTTAAAGTTATTTTATAAAAAAATGAATTGTAAAAAAGGAGAAGAATTAAATTTTTTAATTGATGTAAGCGGTGTAAACAAAGAAGGCTATATAGCAACGATTTTAATAGTTCATTAATTTAAATAAAAACTTTCAAATAGTTCAATGATCATTTTATAACTTATTGAGTGGCCAAAATGGAAATTTACTAATCGTTTATTGACATTAGATATAATTTACCCTAAATATAATTACAATTATACATAAAAATAATACAAATTTAAATAACTATAACCGAAGTAATTATTATTACAAAGTTGTTACAAATATAAATAATACGTGTTCAAATAACCATAGACAAAATTAAACATCACAAAGCAAAATGAAGCGTTAGTTGATATATCATCAAAACTATACCAAAATAAACAAGAAAATTAGTTAAAAATATCATGAAGGACATTGTATTAAAAGTTGGATTGGCAATTCACCTCTCTATTAAAAAAATAGACAATTTACTCCCTATACGTTAGATCAAAAAGCAAATGGGTCTTTCAATTAGAATTTTCGTCCAAATCTATTGGTCTCTATACATTAGAATGAGGTACACGTGGCATGCTACATGTAACTATATGGTTATTTTGTCAGCCACACCAATTTTTAACAGAAATAATCATTTTACTTTTTTATCTAACATACAATATTACACATTTTTTAAATAAATGAAACAAAATACAATTTAACTTATAATATAAAAATTTTCCTAATGTTCTAGATAAAACCCAAATAATAAAACTTAAATCAAAATAAAATTTTTAAAAAAATTATCCAAATCTAAAACATCAAAATCCCAAAAGTTTGACCTTTCTACCCAGTAATTAATATGTTGGTATACATTGAGAAAATTTACAAAATCTGAAATCCAATAATCCATGGCCAAATTTGAGAAAGGTCCCACCACAAGCCTCCTATCTTTTCCATTTTGCGAAATGCCAACTAGGTAACAACACTTGGATCAAATCTTTTCGTGTATATTGTGGGGCATGGCAATTATTTAAATGCATTAAATATCTTTAAATTATTTTAAATTCATCCTTAAATTTTAAAATATTTTAACTACATCTTCAGACTATTGATGTCATATCAATTAAGTCTTTTGTTATTAAAATTATTAATTTAACTGTTAAATGATATGTCAGATCTTATACGACATAATCTAAAAAGAAATAAGAAAAAAACTAATACTGTTAAAATGGGTGTTGTAAAAAAATATTAATTTTGAGATTTTCGAAACTTTTATGGATGTTTTATCGTTTTCAAGATGCTTTATTTATGTCGCGATATTTTATTTTATTTTAAAAAATTATTTTAAATTTAGGTACGTAAGACTTGGTGTGCCATTTAATGATTTTAATAATACAAAGACTCGATCGATATATAATCTTGATAGTTTGAAGATATAATGTTGAAATTTAAAAAGTAATTTAAAATCAAAAGTCATAATACAAGAATGTCTTATACAATTAACTCGTTTCTATAAATATTCATATTTCCTATCACAACAAATTTTACATTTCATATAATCTCAAACTCCCAGTGAGATCTAACTGTGTAATGATAATAATAAATATTAAGAGTGTAGCTGAATCCACCACGTTCTATTTTTATACATAGCACTAGCATTTAATCTCCACTGCGCTCAGTTTCAATTTTATTATTTTTATTAATTTTATAATAATACTATAAATCTTAAATTGTTTTGTTTAATTAACATGTAAAAGTAAAAGTATATAAAAATTAAGTAAGACGTGAATATATAAAAAGGGCAAAACATAATTTATAAATTTAAATAATAAATATTTAGTAAAATAAATATAAAAATTCCAAAATTTTCTCCTTCCTTTCTTTTTGTTTTACCTTGTGCCCCTAAAAGCTAAAACACCCAAAAGGTCAAAAATAATTAGAAGAAAAGGACAGGTACGTATGAATTTCGCATATATTATATAGGGTTTAATTATTTGATTCAAGCCATGGAAGTCTTCACCAATATCGGTTAATAATACATAACATTTTAACCAAATAAATAATAAGCTTTTTATTTGGTTTGGGAAAAATTAATCATATTTTTTCAACTTTCAAAAATAAATGAATATTCCATTTTTTGTTCATTTGATAAAAACGAGTATATCTATCACATATATACATGTAAAAATTACTTTAATATATACATGCATGCAAGTAAGTAAATTAAAGACGTAATATATTAACAATATTACGTATCAACATGTTTTCCATAAAATCATAAAAGCGTAGCATTTTGGTAAAAGAGAAATAAAAGCATAACATTTAATAAACGTTTGATACATGCATCGTCTTTGATAAATGCCAAGTGTTTTTGTTCACATTGAAAGCTAAAAAGAATATTGAAGTAATTTAATATATATATATATTGCTTGTTGTATGTTTTAATATAATATAGTATATTTTGATTCAGAAAAATCTGGGAAATGTGGTTCATTATGTAGTCGTGGAGGGTTGATTTCATATAATATATATAATATAGAGTGCCTAAATATGGGCTTTTATGCATTTCCATAAAAGGTAACTTGGATATTTATTTGGTTTCAGAGAAATTAATAATATCTTTTAAACTTTCAAGAATATTGTCCATAAAAGCATGTGAATTTGAAGATTGACAACCAAACATTCAACACCAAGAAATGTCAAACTTCTTTTTCATAAAAAAGTATTTATCAAAATAATTCGTGAAGATATGAAATTCTACAAGATTGAGGTGTATCCACATCATAAATTTATTTTATTGTATATGAATTTTGGTTTGGTATAATTATGGATTTAAAACTTGAATTGTGATTCGTATATACATTTAAAAATTAAATAAATACGTTTATTTTCATATCAAATTAATATAGTAGTTTGTACATGCAATATCTCAACGTGGAATGGTGCTAATTTGATAATGTCAAAAACTGAATTAAATCAAAATTTAATGTATAAAATTGCACAAAATCAATATGTATGACATTACACATTAGATCAAAGTTAGTGTACAATTTTAGTATTTATCTAAAAAAATAATCACATCATAGCTTCTTAAAAAAGCCAGAGATAAAATATAAATTTTAGGGGTCAAAGTACACTAAATTATAAGTTCATAAGTTTTGAAAGGACTAAAGAGTGGATTTATCATTTTTGGGCCTAAAGATGATGAAAGTGAAAAACAAATAGAAAGTAGGTACGGTATATGATTAATCGTAAAAATTGACCTAGTAAATTCAACTATTATTATTTGAAGACTTGTAATTATAAGCAGATTAAAATAAAAGCAAATTGATAACTTATACGTACATATAACCAAATTAAATATGTTGTAAAAGTAGTGATTGGTCACAGAGGTTATTAAAAATCTTGGAAATCATTTTCACATAAATATGTTGGAAGATATGATGATCAAACTTTAATCTTTGACAGATCATTCCTGAGTTGTACTAGTTTCGTGCAATTTCATGATTGAAAACTTCCATTCCCCAACCCCCAACATTTTATTTATATATTTTAACAAGCAAACCCTAAACAACACAAGTTATTCCACAACTTTCTGTTGATTTTGATAAATTTGTGTATTTAGTTTTTTAATATTAATTTTTGTGTTAAATTTGGACCAACACTTCACGTATAAGATAAATACTATCACGTCAACATGAATTATACATGGATTGTCACACCAGCATCGTTAAAAAACAAATTAATGATCAAATTTAATAAATATATATATATAAATTGAGTTTTTGAACAACAATGTGAAAGCAAATCCAAGTGTATGAAAGGGAATTTTCCGTTTTTATTTTGGAATGCGAATCATGTGCTTCAATTTATAATGATATATCATATAGTACAAAAAAATGTAGATTTTTTGTGGATAAGATCAACCCAGAAATCTATTTGTCATACAGTAGGTTGTCTTCTTCAAGCTTTTGCTTTACTATTTCACTCCATTATTATATAGGTAGGACAACTTCTCATTTATTTTTATGTTTTTTACTTCATCTAATTTTTATTTCTTTTAATTATACAGTTGGCTTTTCGTTCCTCTAAGAAAGCATTAAAAATAAAATAAAATTTTACTTTAATCCTTCTACTTCATATAAATTGTAGATTTAATCTTTATATTTTAGTTTCGTTTTTTTTAATTTATATATTTTCAAAATTTGGATCTAAATGATAATCATTAAATCTGTAAAGTTAAATTCTGTTATTTCTAACATTATATGCAATAAATATATTATTATATATGTGTTGTTATATTAACTTGCTATTTTTCATAATACTTAAAAAAGTCAACTTCATTCTAGTTATCGGACTTAGCTGGATTGAAATATCAAATTTTAAAAAATATGAATAATAAAAATAATCGAATTGAAGAATAGGGATTAAGATACGAGGCTTATAGCAGAACTTGACCTAATGAATTGAGTAAAGACTAATATTGCAAAATTCAAAAAGTACAATGACTGAACTTACAACTTAAGCAAATATAAGGACTAATAAGAAAATTTTCAACATAATCATTAATTTCTCTCATATACTCAAAGCCTTGGCAGCCTTTATAAAAAGGTGTCATCATAGAACTCATTTAGCAATACATTGCATGGTTTAATTACAACATTTTAGGACAGAAGCCGTTGGAAGAGAAACTTTATTACGAGTATGGGAAACGTGGGAGAGATAGAAGAGATTCAATGGTTATCTTCTCCAGATTCAACGACAGCAACACTGCCATTGTTGTCTTTGAACCATGTTTCTTTTGTCTGCAAATCAGTGAGCAAATCCGTGGGGTTTTACGAGCAAGTTTTGGGTTTTGTTCTCATCAAACGCCCTTCTTCTTTCAACTTTGAAGGAGCTTGGTATGCTTAATTACTATACCACTCTCTTTAAAGCTGTTTTTAATTTAATTTTTCTTCGTGAAATGGTTGATTTTCTGTTTTGATCTCTGAGTAAATTTGGGTGTTTAACTTTTTATACCTATAACATGGTTCTAAGACCGTTGAGGCAAAAATAGAGGAGGGGGCCGTGAGTGATAAATGGATGATTGTGGAGAGAACCAATTAGTTGAGTGATCTGAAATAGTGTTTGCATGAGTAGTTTATTTTTGGGGGGATTTTTAACTCTATCCGAGAAGTTTGCGAAGTGTAGTTCGTTCAATATTGGTATGTCTTTCAACATATCTTATATTCTTCTCGATAGGGTTGTATCTCAATTTTGTGAGAGCTCGAGTGCTTGAAGAGGTAACAGTTTCAACAGAACGGGAACATCTTGTCCGATGCTCGAAAAAGTTGACCATGCATGCCTGTATAATCACTCACCAAAGAAATTTCAACAGATTTGAATCCATACATATGACCTATGGGTAAGAGTCCGAGTGATAGTGTCTTTATTGACTCGTTGAAGCATTTTTTAGCTCTTGGGGATTGATACTTTACAAATTTCTCCTTTTCTCGATGAGACATCTTAAAGTTGAAACTTTTCGGGATGAGTTTTTATTAAAAATTCCTCTTTTGTGGGCTTAAATTCTAATTTTAATCCAATAAAGGAGAACTATTATGTGGTTCTTAAAGCATTGAATCTGGAGCATGTGGAAGGCATTTATTTTCCCAACAAACTCCAACACCGATTGCAATCAAAATGTTTTCTTAAAAAAATGGATATTTGATTTTCAGGTTGTTCAACTACGGGATCGGCATCCATTTGTTAGAATCCGAGAGTGTTCCATCAAAGAAAGAGAAAATAAATCCCAAAGACAACCATATATCGTTTCAATGCTCCGACATGGAGCAGGTGATTCGAAAACTAGAAGCGATGAAGATCGAGTACGTGACGGCAGTGGTTGAAGAAGGTGGGATTCAAGTGGATCAGTTGTTTTTTCACGATCCCGATGGCTACATGATTGAGATTTGCAACTGTCAAAACCTTCCGGTTCTTCCACTTACCTCTTGCCCTCTCAAGCTGCCCAGTTCTAGTAGCAGCAATACTGCGGTTCCTTCTTTATACGGTAAATGCTTTTGTTATGGTTTAATTCTGGTTTTAGTCCCTTTAATATGCTGATATTTGAAATTTAGTATCTTTTATTTTAAGTTGGGTTTTTTAGTAAGTCTAAATTGATAGGCAACGTTAGTTTTGTCATTAAAGTGATGGCATTGATTTGTTATTCGATCAAAATAGTTAGGATGACGTCAAAGTATAATTAATCAGGTTTAATTAATAATAAATTATTTGTTTGTCAAATCAAGGGCGAAACTATAAATTAGTGGGATCAAAATTGAATTGTAAAATTTTGTGGGGTCGAAAAAATTTACCATTTTATTAATTACATTTTTCAAAATTTAAGGGCATAAAAAGCAATTTTCCCAAACTAAGGAGGTTCTATGTCAAAAACTTAAGATTGTTTAAAAAAAATTAATTAGTGTTATCAATTTGAAAGTTGAATGTATTTGAGAGGTCTCTCTATTTTATGGATTTGACCGAATTAGCCTCTCTACTATTAAAAGAATTTGTTTCGTCCATGTAATATTTAAAAAGAATTAAATAAGATCAAGTTAGAGTAGGGTTAACATTTAGTCATTTATTGTTTAAAAAATGTCATTTATTTAACAAAGTTAATATTTTTAAAATTTTTATGGATTTGTAAATAAATTTTCTTTTTTTTGGAATTGAACTGCACTTGAAAAAAAATAATGTTCAAGATATAAGACAGGGACTAAACTGAGCCATTTAATAATAGAGGGACTAATACAACACAAGGACTTCCTAGCTAGTTCAACCCAATTTGAATCTCCAATAACATTATAAAACTAAAGAATCAAATTGTACCAAATTAGAGAGATAAAATCTTAAATTTCAGCATAATAGAGGGACTAAAACAAGAGTTAGACCTTATATTTTATACATTAAAACTCAGCGAGTTTTTGATTCATTTAGGGAAAAGCTGACTGTTAACGTTGTAATGAAAACTCCAGGGAAACGAAGCAGGGAGACGCCATGCTCAGCAGTGGCGGCTGTGATGATGGAAAACTTGCTTTTGGATATGTTGGACATATCCTTTTGATTGTTTCGATTTTGGATTCAAAAAGAATTTGTTTTATACAAATTGTTTGCCAAATCTGTGAAGAAGAAAAAAAAGAAGGGGGAGGGGGATATTTGTAATGCTAGTGAATGGTGGTTGTGAGTTTATTCAATTCGTGATTTTTGTGCTTGTATTTACATTGAACAGTACTTATAAATGCATGTGAGATCTTGTTCTTTCCCTTGTCATGATGCTGGTTCAGTCATTTTCCAACCTCCAGCTGCACGTTTTAAAGGAGTCTTAAAACAAAACGAGTACAGCATGAAAGAGACTAAAGAGAGAGTATAAGCTGCAGTGAAGGGCGAAATTAAGTTTTTTTTCTTATGAGAACTAAAATATATTAAATAGAAATTTTTATATTTTTGGAAGTTAAACTATAATTTTACCAGATATTACTTCAAATTTTTATAATTTTTGAGAGACTAAAAGAGGCGACCTTTGACCCTGAACATAAGTTTGAAACCTAGAGACTTTGAGAGACTTTGAGAGGGACAGGCAAGGGACTCACCCCCTAAAAAGAAGAATTTCTGTTTTAGGCTTTCAAAATTTATAAAATTTTAAGTTAACATATAGTAAAATTATAAATTGTACCTTCCAAAAATGCTAAAATTTCAATTTAATCCCTTTAAAAACTGTAAAAATAGAAGTTAATATAAAGGTGAAATTACATTTTAACTCTCATAAAAATATATAATTTAGTCTCAACCCCTTCTAAAAAATATTTCTAGCGTACCACCAATAGATTCATTTCTTATCACCTTTTATAAAAAAGAAATCCCCGTTCTTGCAACATAATTGTTGGGTTGAATCCTGACATTAAGGCTTTCTACCTAACTGTGTCATGAAGATATTTTTTGTCGGTAAAATTCTCTAGTTATGGTTGAAAATGCAAGCGAAAAAAAAAATATATATATATATAGATGGGTTAAGGAGCTTAGCAGCTAATAGCACAACGGCGGAGGGAAGTAACCTATCCGTCCTCTTCAAGAACCGGATGAGATGACAACGAAAACATCATCGAGAGACCATTTTCTTTGTTCTGATTTTTTTGGAGGGTTGATAATTGCACGTTCGGAGTTTGCAAGGCGGTAGCCGATGACGATTTCTTGTCTTTGCCGACCCCTGATCATTATTTCATAAAAGCTTACCTCTTCCTGGTCAAATAAGTAGAATTCTGCTGGTTTGATACACATTTCGTTCCCCTGTGAAAGAACGAGGCTAGAAATTTAGCAAAGGTTTCGTAGCTCTCATTTCGAAAGCAACAACAGTATTTGAGGGGTGTGAGAATTACCTCCTCTGCAAAAAGTTCCTCAAGAACACGATTTATTTGCTTGTCTTCAGCCACCATTGCCAGTGCCATGCTTACAAGCTCATTTGAAAGCACATAGTCACTGATTCTCGAGACTGAAACCAGGTTCCTTGTCCTAGAGTCCAAAATTTCACTAATGATGATTGATTTATCTGAAGCTTGCTGCATTTCACGGATCCAAGAGCTGTGAGTGAATCCAGCAAGCCGTAAAGAAGTTGACTTTGTATCTCTGTAAGGGAGACGTTTCGACTGCAAACCACAAGGAAGCAAAAGTACCAGCCATGGTCAGGACTTCGGAGTGTCAACATGTAATCAGCCTAATGCTACTTATTAAAGATAAATAACAAAATCCTTAATTACTACTTTCATAATCTTCAGTTTTTCCTATTTTGATAGTCTGTTCATGTTAGCATTTGAGATCGGTGAAGCTGTTTTCATGGAACCTGTATCATCTATCAGCAAGAAGCTAAAAGATGCCGGTTTATAGAGTAAATTATCGCATAAATCTAGGTCATCACAGATTTTGGTAACCTAGTTTGTTTGCATAATCTGAAAAACAGTATAACACTTGCCTGTATGTCTCGAATAAGGAGAAGGGTGGCAAGAGATCTAGAGTCTGAATGCACTACAGAGTCCTCCAGTGATTCATCTGCAAGAATTAAAATCTGTCCTTTAGAGTTAGTAATCAGTTGACTTACAATCGGAGTGAGTGACAAACAATGGACTTAAGAAACAACAATACTAAATACTGGAGCGAGGTAACATATATTAGAGGTACGTTGGAGTTACGCCAACAAGGATAGAGGATATAAATAACTTACAGAATCAAAAGTCTCCAAAGGCAGGCTTTCTAAGTGCCTTCTAATGACAGCATTTCCCTCACGGTGGACGAGTTTTATGTTCTCTAATCCAGAAATATCAAGTCCACCATCAATCAGTTTCCTCTCTCTTTCTTTTTCTGTAACCTCGTTGAACATCCATAGTTCTGAACCCGGGGCGAGAAATGCCTCCAGAACCTAAAAAGTTAAACATGGTTCACATATCCAGCAGGACGAGACTGAATAGGAAGTAGAAACTCCAATCTCTTAATTTTTTATTTTTTTTAATCACATTTTAAGCTCCATTCCTTCTGATGCATAACAAAAAGGGTATTGAAAAGTAACAGTATATGGTTAAGAACAATAAACAAATGCATTACCATAATCATATCATGAATATCACGCCGCCAGCCACAGAACAGTATCCTCTCGGGATATTTCGGAAGTTCAGGTACTTTTGGGAAGCTAACTCTACGTACCTGCATGCAGCATGTCAAACACAGGATTATCATCGGTAAATGCTGCATAGATATGCTTTTTATTAACTAACATTTTGGCATTCAAGAACCCTGCCTAAAGAAAATTACCTCTGGAAGAGGACCAGGAGAATAAGTGTCATCATCCTCGGCTATAACAAGGACTTCATCCCCTTCTTTTAGTACATAACTATCATCTGGATTTAGGATTATCTTCCCATTATCTGCAGCAACCTTGACTCCACAAGGAATTGCATCAGGAAATGAAATGAGCACATCTTCAAACTGCATACCATCCAATTCAGGCCACCTTTTGATGTAAAACTCATCATTTTCAAACCCCAATATATCCTCCCATATCTGAAAATAGAAAAATAAAAATCAAACTAAAGGGAAAAGAATATCTTCAATTTGATAAAAAAACAAACTAAAGGGAAAAAAATGAGGAACATAAATCATAATATTCATGTTATTCAAATGATAATGGGAAATAGAAGATGACCAATAATATAGTTGGACCCTTGAATGGAAAACTTTTAGTGATACAAAGAGGAAAATAACATGAAAGATTAGAAGTGGAGAGACTATACAAAATTGTGAATGTGCAACTAGCATTTTAATGAGATGTATGAGGACTAAGAAACCATCTTTTCCTCTAATGAAGAAGTTGGCACTTTGAGAAACAATGTAGAAAATGAGAATAGCCTGGTGGTGAATGTTAAGGTGGGATTAGAGGCAAATATGGCATAGCAAAGGACTGACTTAAACAGGTGAGCAAAAGAGATGGGTTCATCCATAAGGAACAAGACTAGCAGTCATGCAACTTGAGTCTAAAGAGTAGAAGAGGACGGGGAAAAGACCAAATATAAAGCAAATTGAGGTGCTGAGAAAAGCAATTAGGCACATCAATTTGAGAATAGTTTGATCATTTAGTCCAACCAAGATGTTTGTAGCCAAACGAAAATGAGCACCTTGTTCACAAATAACTAAATTTGAATAATTTCATTGATAATTACAGGACATACTTTCAATAGATGTACTTCAAGAAATTTAAAAGTGCAACTTCAGTAAGAGAGTAACCTGTGCAAGGCCAGGTTGCAGGGCACACTGTATCATCAAGCGACCAATCACATCATGTGCAACAACAGTTTCTATGAGATCTCCTCCAACAAGCTTTACCAGGGGCTCATTGTCAAGGTCACTCATTTCAACCACAACATGACCTCTCAAACCCTCCTTTACTCCAGTTAGACTGAGCACAACCCTCAAGGCACGTGCATCACTCTGGTAAAAGAACACATAATCATTGATGTTGTCCAAGAAAAAGAAGTTGAGAAACATGATTGAAATGGAAGTTTGAGCAACCTGATCTGCATTTTCATCAGTTGCCAAGACAATAATGGCACGTGCTTTCGATACAGAGACCTGTAATTGGAAGAATTTAAGTACAGATGCAGTTGCGTAATGAGCAAAAAGAAAGGGAGAAAATGAAATGATCACAACATATAAATAAAGGCAACAACCCGGTAACCCATCTAATGTTAAACTGATTTAAAATCTCAGCACAGGATCGGAAAATAAAAGAAGTAAACTATAAATATGTCAAATTACCTTCTTTAAATCAGCAAGAATCAGAGGACTTCCACTCCTGCATATGACTGATGTTCCCATAAAATCAAATTCCAGCTTAGATATTTCCATCTCCATTTCCTCCTTGTCTCTTTCTGCAAGTACTACAACCACTCCACCCCCAACACTTTTGTTCGCTATTGCTAGTTGCTTCAAAAGTGATCCCTAAAATAAAAAATGATTATTTCTTAAACCCGAGGCTTTCTATCTCTTACAAGACCAAAATTAGAGATTCAGTATCACTTAAAGACTGCCTTGGAAAGGATATACAAAATGAAGAGAGTTACCAATTTGTCACTCCATCCAAGAATTAGCATATGGTTCTTTTCAATGACTTCACTCTTTCCTTTTCGGAGTGAATCAACCTTTTCTGAGATAGCATCTGAGACGAGCCCTAGCATCATTGCGAATATCAGCATGCCTCCTGAACTTATAGAGACAGACACAATCCTAGGACCAATTCCAATACTATCAGCATGATTGCCAGAATCAGCTACAAATGTCCATGAAAGCCAAAGAGCTTCAGTAAGGCTTCCATCAGTGACAGCATACAATGCCAAGCCACCAAATCCTATAAGAAATATCGTTGCAAAAAGGAGTGCAAGCAGCTTTGCATAAGGATATACAGAGAAACAAACATCCACCATATACGCAATTCTCTTCTTCAAGGGAACCTCCTCCTTGTTAGGCTTTGTTCTTTTGGATATAATCTTTATTTGTGGAAAATAATCAAGACATTTGTACAGCACAAAAGGCATCATGAGGGTGAACATCACGGTATATAAAGCAACAGTTTTACTGTCAGCATTACCAAAAATTTTATATGAACTATCATCTTCAGGCTGCAAAACTTCATTGCTGTAGTTACCAACATCGGTTTCACTACACCATCGACGAAGGTTAATATTCTCTACCTGCAAGCAAATGCCACTATTACAAACTTACCAATACCAATGTTCAAGTTCCAACATATAAATGTTACAGAAAATATTGCAGTAAGATTTCTAGGAAACTAAAAATCCATCGCCAGCTCCAAGTTCTATTTCCCCCTCAGTCCAGTTCCTTGCCATTTAAGCAACCAAATAGGAAAAATAACTCTCTCAAAATTTTGGTTTCAAGACAAACTGTTATCCATCTAGTAATTAGTACTGAAAATGGCTACTTCATTTTTCAATCAGCAACTAAAATATACAAAAAGGATGATATTATCTTAATAAGAAACCAATATGTCTGAATCTATATATATATTTGAATCAGCAATGTTATGTAAATACTCTTACCTCTAGTCTTTCAACTTTATTCCGCAGATGAATTACATAAGTTAAAGGATATATACAACTGAAAATGATCTGCAAAAATAAGAAGATACCAAAAAAATGAATTAGAAATCAGAACCACGACATGACTAAAATTACTCTATTTTGCTTTATTATTTTAATTAAAGCTTGATTTATAAAAGTTTTACTCTGAAAAAAACAATTAACTCACCACTGAAAAGATGAAATAACGCTTCAATTTCATCCGTAGAATCCTCCTCGCACTCCACGAACTCACCGAACTCCTCTCAGTCATCGTCGTAGAAAATTGACTCGCCACGATTTTGACTTCCTCCTTGTTGACAGGAGGGTTACTTTGCTGCTTCTCATCCACCACCTTACTTTCAACCCTATCCACTAATCGTTCCCCACCTCCTCGAATCGGCTGCCTCGACGCCGCTTTAACCGTCACCACCCGGTTCCTCGCCGCATGAGGCCCAAGAAATGAAGGATACATCCAATCCCTATCTGATAAACTATTCACAACATCAATGTTATTAAGATTACTGGCAGTAACATCTCCTACGCTACTCGGCTTATCAGCATCGATATCAAACGAGGCACGTCGATTTGACGACGGTGGAAGACTGGTGACGCGACGAACGGCGGGGAAAAGAGGACCCGGAAAGTGTGGTGTGGGCCGCGGATCATCCGGTTCTATAGCTTTGAACTTCTTCAGTACCGGTGGCCTCTCTGCTTTTTGTGAGCTAGGGTTTCGTGGTGATTGAGTTGAAGCTGATTCTCCAGACCCACCGTTGCTTCTCATTTTTTTTTTCAAAAAATTGGATCAAATTAGCTCTTAATAAAAGGACACTAAATCAATTGAAATTGCCGAAACCATTGGAAGAGATCTTAAAAGCATAAAAAAAACAAAAAAGAAGATGAGATTTAGCTAAAAAGAAGAAAAGATTCGAGATTCAGTGGGGTGCTTGTGCTTCTGCTTGTATTTTCTTCGATCTGTTATTCTTTTTTGAATTTTTTTCTTAATTATAATTATTAAAGAAAGATACTGTATGATTGAAAGGGTCGTTGATAAGTAGGGAAGGGGAGGGTCGACGATGTGCTGACGTGGACGGTTGATACGTGCGTAGATGCGTTTTCAAGACAAGCTTCAGTTAATTTAGTTTAGATTTTTTTCAGACATGTTTGGAAGTTTAAACTGAAAAATTAATTTTTGAGACGCGGTAGATTCTTTGTCAAAAAGTAGAAAGTGTTAAATGTACATTCCAAGAAACAAATCGGTCTGGCCGTAAATTCTGGAATCTACTTGCTGGATTTGCCATGAAATCACTGTCATTTTTTTTTAACTATTTTTTTCAACGTGATAGCATTAATTACGAAAATTTTATAACATAAAAAAAAAAAAAGTTAGAAAATTTCAAATCCAAAGTGCGGATAAGGACATGCTATCAAATATGAGTATCTCATGGTTTTGAATGTCTACGACAATCAAAGTACCAATGGTAACTAAAACCATTTATAGCATCAATTATTAGAGTATCACTATAAACTTCAAAAGTACAATACAATATATTTTAATAATTACTATACCAAATTTTCTATAGTCCCTATTCTCGACCCTCCAAACTTTTCATGTATTTATAGTCCTCTTTATCATATGGATGAACCATTTTACATTAACACCCTCGTATGATATTATTTGATACATCACAACTCACTTGCATATTTCGTTTTTCACATGGAATAATTCATAAAAAAAAGTTAATCATGTAAATGACTATATGAATTATTTACTTACTTAAAAATGTGTTGGCATATACCATCGAGCCATGTTTTGACTGTCCGCTGTTACGACCACATCTTAACCACAAGATTTATTACCTTAATATACTACATTCTACTATTAAATATAATAGAAACTATTGTTATATTTAAAAAAAAAAAAAAAGTTTAACCAAAACATAAACCATATATCGTATCGTTAAACCATTTCCTAGGCAACAACCAACTCATGTCACACCTTTAAACGTATTGATTAGTAAAGTCAACAATAACTTCATGGATCCTATAATGACAAAACTAGTATATATTTGTCAATTAAGATCATCAACTACAACCAATATTAAATAATTGGATAAGGTTTATCGAACATACTTTTGGTTAATTATTTTTTAATCTGTATGAACTCCATTATCAATATCATGTCAATTTCATCTATTTTGTTGGTCATAGCTTCGAAATCAGCATTTGAAAAGGATTCTACTTTCCTTTTTGCTTTCGATTTAATTTTCCTTTTAGTTTTCAAAGGGGAAAACAGTAATAATATTAACAACTGTAAATGAACCATATACAAAGCTTTACAGCACTTATAATTTAAAAACAACTGATATTTAAGAAATATATAACAATACCGATACGCACTATTGTCATTTACCTTGCTCCTTCAGCTGATAACACAAAAGAAGGCAAGTTTGAATCTACTCTTCTATTGTCCTTCGTATGTAAAAACTTGTTTGCACCAAACCCAATATCTGCTATGCATTGAATTTTCTCCATTGTAGTATCTGACCATCCTTTCAATCCAAGTTAATCCCAAATTGCATGAATAAGGATATTTCATCTCTCTTCAAAGCCCAGTCATTGGAACTAAATATTTAAAGTATGGGGCAAATAGGGGGTTGTTCTCTCTCCATATTGGTATCTAACTGGTTGAAACGGTAGTAGGTTTGCAATGCTTATCTATGACGTGACAACATCGATGGACCACATCATCGATCACTCATCCAACGTCTCGTATTTAGGTTCGCATGAGGTTCGCACCGTAGTTGTCACCCGAAACAAACACCAAAACATATCACTAAAATCGAAGAAGTCAAGATGTTTGATGCGGTTTGGGTGCTGGAAGGCTCCTAAGTCCTGTTGCATGGATCCAGCTGAGCCCACTTGGTTACTTCGTTGAGAAAAAATATGGGCTTGGATCCAGCTCACTTGATGTACCAGATCTTAGGCTTGGACTTGGAAAAATGTTTAAACAAGAGTCATTCATGCTCTATGAGTGACAGTGACGAGTCTTTTAGTGCTTGAAGAAACTCGCTCTGATGACTCATTACCCGCTAATAAGAAATGAAGCTGTCAACAATTCCAATTTAAGATGCCTACAGTAAGCAGTAAGACAGAAGTGAAAACTGCAATGGAGGTATGTAGAGACTTATTATTGCTAATTTGTAGGTCTTGTCTGATTAGCACTTTGAATGCTTAAAAAGCACTTCCAAATTGCCAAGGGGGATAAGGACTATGTACTTACTGCCATTTTTATAAATTTTATGAGGTGTTGATGAAAATAATCAAAATGGAGTAAGCTCAAGCACTTACCGAAATCTGCAAGTATAAATCTTTCTGTTGTGTTGGCAGAGCTAAAAACAATTAGCAGAAATAGGTGTAATTACTTTTTTAAATCCCATCAGATATGGAAAAACATGTTTATATGCCATTTTTATAAGTGTTGTAGTGAAGCCCTTTCAAAACAAAAAAGGGACCAAGTACATATTTTGCTTTCAAAACAAAAAAGGGACCAAGTACATATTTTGCTTTGAAAGTCATGTTCACTGAACTTGTTGTATTTGTAACTTTTTTTTATTCATGTTGAGGGATCCTGTAATTTTTCTTGTAAGAAAAAGCTGTTTGCTTTAAAAGCATAATCCATAGAAGAAAGTCTGACATCCAAATAATATCTTCTTCTAATCAGATAGTAATTCTTCATATTTATTAATATACTTCATTCAGCAGTTTAAAGGAACAGAAAATGGAAACCAAAGCAATTGTAACTATTTCAGAAATTAAAAAAACTCCAGCAAATGCTAATTCGAATTCACTGCTTTTTCAACTAAAAATCCAACTCAGAAAAAAAAAAAAAAAGGCAACATAGAAAAAGAATTTTAAAGCAAAAAGCTGAAAAACAGAGCCCCCGGGCGCACATCTTAACTAGTTAAAAAGTTGAAAAGCTATGGTGCAGGGACGGTAGGAAATGTACTTGCTATTGGGTTCTTCACAGCGACGCTCTTCCGATTGCAGCCGTTGAGGGATAGTTTTTTGGTGAGATTGATGATGGATGTTGCATCTCCGGTTTTCTTGGTCCTCCTCAACTCTTCTTCCACTTCTCTCTCTCCTGCTTTGGTTTGCTTCTGCATCAAGTGATTATAACCTCTGTCAAAACTATGAAGAAATTATAAGATTATATTTGCTGGATGAGTAGACGAGAGGAAGGCATATTTCAGCAAGTTCCTATAACCACAAAGAAATATGAATGTATTTGACTGCAAATTTGTAATGACAAGCGTCTAGTAGGGAGCGCGAGAGAGAGATTGAGAGAACTCACAGTCAAATCATCTTCCATGTATCCTAGAGTAGCAGGCTTGTAATTCTTTTTCGCATCAAGTGTCTTCTCTCGATTTTCATAAAATCCAAAGTCATGTAACAATGATGATTTTTCTGAATAGCCTTTAAAAATCTTGAGCATTTCTAAGCCTTGCTTGAGACCAATCTGCAAATTGCAACAAAAACAATATTTAAGCAGATATTAATGAGGATATAAACATAAGTTGAAATTTTCTAATACCGCCACTGAATTACATGGTATTTGTTCTAGAAAGCTGCGTAGCAAGTTCATGAATGGTTTGCTTAATGATTATCAAGCGATTTCTTTTCAACTCTACATTTTAAACACATTTCTAATAAAAAGGAAGCTTTTTGATTCATTATTAAAAGGTGAAAGGTCCTCACTTTCTTCCCAATAAATCATTTCATAACACATCAAATCAAGAAACTAAACACACCCAAAAATCTCAATGGCTTTCAACATACACAACCATAAACATAAAATGTTGCAAAGCAAGAGAAGAAACCAAAATACCTCTTGAGTGTCCCTACTATGAGTTACAGGTTTGTTCTCATTGTTTTCTAGGATAATGTGGAAGAGCTCCTTGTTAGGGATGTCTTTTATAACATGCCACTTAACAGGGAAGAAACCATTCCACTTGTTCAGTTGCCAGAAGTCCATATCTTTATTGAAGTCCACCTTGCCAATCATCTCAGCTAAGCCAACAAACTGTCCACTTCCATTAACCTGACATTACATTGTCAAGAAACAACATGAGAATTCATACTATGCATGTAAATGGCTCAGAGAGGTTGAGAATTCATATTATACATGTAAATGGCATCAGAGAGGTTTAAATATGTACATAAAAGAATTGAAAGTAGCAGCTTATTAATTAACTGCATGTTAAGACAGTAAATCTCAATCTTATAGCTCCACCATAGTGGTCTTAAAACTACTACTATGATAATGTTAACTAATTAAACTACAGTGAGAAACTGTTTCCTAAAGTGTAAACTTTATTAGATTAAGGGAAATGAAAAACAAGATATGGAAACTCTAGCAGAAGTTAGGTTTTCAACTCACCGAGAAAAAAAGAAAGATAGGAAATTTGGTGCCAGTCTCACTTTCTCTAGTTTCAGCTTCATGGAATGCTGCATCTAGCTTCCTATTGCCATTCGGAGTACTTGACCACACGTCATACTTCATGGATTTGTGGACATCATCCTCGCTGTAGGACTTAATGACAAAGAACTTTGCATTTTCATACTCAGTTTGGAAATCTTGTAGGTTGTATTTATCTTTATATAAGTTAAGTCCCAGGTCTTCCTTCTTAACAGAAGAGTCCAAAGGGGCAGCCCTGTTTAAGGCCCTTGGACCACAAGTTAGTTCAGCAGAGGTTTCAAAGTCAACGTTGGATTTCCTATACCTATCATTTTGATTCCATGCTCTCCCATTCTGTCTGTAGTTCATATGACCATTGTATTGGGGAAGACCTTGCTTTTGGTTGTTAAATGAAGATCTTCCAGCTGGGTAGTATCCCCTATAAGATCCTGCTGATGGATCAGAACCTGAATGAGGCCCCTGTAACATGAACTCAGATAATTAAAATGCTGAAATCACAAGGAGCAAAAATTTGCAAAATTTGAAAACCATTCACTACAGTCTAATGATGTTAAAATTAGCTTCAAACAAATTGATTACATCATGGAAGCAAAACTTCAACTGGGATAAATCATATAACAATCTAGAACATTATGATAGGACTTGGGAGAGGTATCAGAAAGTAATTACAGAAGAAGAGGTAAAAGTGTACTAGTTCTCCTTTCTGCTCTGCAAAGCACAATCAGATACACTGACAGTGGGTAGCATATAAAGGCTATGTCCATTGAGAAAGTGTGGCCATGTATTAATTAATCATAATTTTGGGGGCTAAATCAAGTATGCTAATCCAACATCAAAAAGAACCATTCACATAGAAGTTTCCACCATTTAACAATATATGCAACAGAAGTACTATTCATGTTTTATAATAAAAAATAATTTAAACCGTATGCCTAGCATAAACTAGGAATAAAATCAAGAAATAGCTTTGCTAATAAAAATACAATAATCTCCATAATGAATAAACCCAAAACACTTAAAGTACCTTGCTTAGTGGTTTGTTAGGCTGAGCATAAGTAGATTTCGATATTTTAGTACCAAGGCCATTAGATTTTGATGAGTTGAAACCATTTGACTTTGCAAAAGCAGAGCCAGAACCATATTTTACATTTCCAAAACCATCAAGGATTCCATTTGAAACATCTCCAGCATATGTTGAATCCCATGAGTAACAAGGCATGGCTTCTGATGCATAGGAAACAGGAGGCTGAAAATATCCTGATGAATAATATGGTTGTTGACCAAGGCATTGCCCATCAACACCCATTAGAGCCCCAGTAGCATATGGGTTATAGCCAGGCAAATAGTAGACCAGGGACCCATTTTCCGATTGCACACCCTGGGGCAACAATCCAATAAAAACCAGAACAGTAAACAATATGAAGGGATGATGCCATAAATGTGCAGCGAACGAACTAGCAAGAAGAACATACTGTAAGTGAACCATCGGTAAGAAAATAACCCTTATCATCAGATTGAGTGAATGACCCATCATAACCTGAAAAAAAATCCAATTAATGTTATTTTACAAAATTAAATACGCTTGATAATTTTATCTTAAACAACAGTAAGCCAAACTGCAAAAGAAGAAAAGAATGACATATCTGCACAATAAATATAGAGTCAGGAACTAAAGCCTAAAACTTTTGTTCCCCTCGAAACATTTATCCTTTATGGGGAATATGAATTAGGTAATTTAGGAACACTTTTCAACAATTGCTTTTTCATATGATTTAAAACACCCACAATATCAATGTGTTTCATCATGACCTTGGCATGCAAATCTTCTAACAAATGAATGGCAACGATGAAAGATAGAATGACAGCAAATCTCATTTGCAATAAAATCCATGGCTATCCTGATTCTAACATTGTGTACAAATGCCGTGTTTCAACATGAAGGATTGTTATATAATCTAACCTGGGTAGTAATAGTTTTCAAAGCTAGTAGATTGATTGAAACCAGGTTCTCCAACCAAGTCTTGATGACTCTCAGCTTTTGCACCAGAAGATTCATATGGTGAAGAAGATATTGTGGAAGTCAAATCAGATGCCACTCCAATTTTTCCAGAATTCTGGAAACATCAAAACATGCCAATGTCACAAAACCAGGCACAATAGTCAATAAAGCAAAAAACACGGAGTTCAATTTGGAGAAAAACTTTAGAATAAACAATAAAATTTAGAATAATTAATTCATGACATACCGCATCCTGCTCAGCCAATTTGGGAACAGCTTCAGACTTCGGAACCGCATTGATGGGTTCAGCTAAGTTTACATGGTTAAGTAATATCATCAGAGAAACACATAACATTCAGAAAAACAGATTACACAACTACAATCAACATAACATTCAGAAAAACACAGATTACACAATCGCAATCAATCCAGGTCAAAGTATGACTTCAGCTGCAAATTTGAGAAATTAACTGACATATCACATCAATACGGAAAATTGCAACACATGAAAGTGTCTCTCCTTATAATCAAATTGGTATCGTGAAGCTGATTCAGATAATAGTATTAATTGGATTTCGTCGATATACCAATTCCATCCACCATAACTAAGATGTCAAACAAATAGATTAATCCCCACTGACACGTTGTTACTGGCCACAAAGATCAAAAAGTTTAGGTTTTTTCACAATCTCTAGGCTATATAAAACCAGAAACAGTCAACCTATAAACATCATGTCAATATAAACCATGAATTAATTGCTTACAAGGAAGGCATAACATATAATCAGAACTGAAGCAAAGGATACGATTCTCCAAAGTCTTTTCACCGGCCATTATCGACATACCAGATAAAATATTCGAAAACCCAATTGACCTAAAAAATTCAGAACAGCCAAAAGGCTTAGTGAAAAAGTTTGAAGTTGCAGTCTCTTAAAAGTGTATAACTTAGCTCCAATCCTCAACGCCTATTTTCAATAAAAGAAAGGAAAATACTTAATAACAACAACAATATTTATAACTCATGGTCATTGCCTTAGCGTCTAAGCTATATCTAAATACTATTTATTATATTAAATAAATGTTTTAAAAAATCATTATGTATCAAATTAAAGAAAAATATATTTTTTTCTTTAAAAAAAAGCATTTAAATGTTATTAAATTGAACGTTAGCACATCAAATAGGTGTAAAAGGAAGAGATTCAATTCTTTTCTCATGAATAAAAAGCAAAAGATTCATTTCTAAAGTAAAAGATATCTTTTTTTTATTATTATAAATTCTAAAAAAATAAATAATATCTTTTTTTATTATTATAAATTCTAAAAAAAAATATCTAAATTTTAGACCCCCCAAAAAAAAAAAGTCAATTCACGATGCTTTTGGGATAAGGAAAAAAAACAAAAGCTGAGATATTTTGAGGGAAAATCGGGATTTGAATAATCTTGCAACTAGGGAAGAGATAAGAACTTCTTTTTCCCCCAATTTACAGTGCCAAAAAAATTAACTCAAACAAGAAACACCAAAAATTGCCAAGAAAATAACTTTTCTTTTAAAGAAAAAAAAACTGCATTGTAATTTCTTTTAAACAGTTTTGCTAAAACAGTAAACAAAAAGAAAACAACTTAAAAATTTTAAAGAAAAATGAAAAGAAAACGAAAAATTTTAGAAGAGAACCAGAAATGAAAGCCAAACCTAAGGAGCGTGGATCAAAACCCACCTGAAAAAAAGACCGGATCCGATCTGATGAGACGGGCACCGCTAGGAAACCCGGTTTTGATTGAAGAAAACAAATAAGTTTTTCTTCTCTTCCTTTTTCAAGAGAGTGAAGTAGAAAAAGGAAGTGCGAGAGAGAACAAATGCTGAAACGCTTAGGCCTTTTAAAAGTGGGGGAAAAAAAAAAGACGGAATCTTTTTTTTTTTTTTTTTTTTTTCTTTTAGAGTATGATAATTTTGTTTCTGAAAAAGAATGGACGGGTTTGATTAGTTCCTTGTTTTAGAAATAAGGAATCGTGACCGTTGATTCAGAGTGGAGTCAATGTCCCCGTTTAAGATTTAATTTCTCCAATCCTCTTTTATTATTTAAATAAATATAATTTTATAAAACTTCCCCCCCAATTCCCAATATTTCCCATCACCTTTTTTGCTTTATTTTTATATTAAATGTCAATTTTCTTTTTATTGCTTTTTTATTTTTATTTTTTAGGTCTTATATATTTTAAAAATTAAAAAAAATACCAACTTCATATTTAAAATAATAATTAAAAAATTTTAAATTCCAAAGTAACCGATTTTGTATATGGCAAGTTTTGAATAAAAACGTTCCATTAATATCAAAATCTTATCTTGCATAATAAGGAGTACGTTACGAATCCAATAATATTAATCTCATTAAAATAAATTATCAAAATATACTAAAAATATGATAATATTTATAAAATTAACATATATTGTTTTTAATAGTATAACCTTTTACTTAAAACTACTTAAATAGTTGCTTGGTTTAGGTGATGCTTGCCAAATAGCATTTCATATTTTTCTTTTTTCTTTTTTTTTTTTTTTTGTATTACTTTAAAAATTTTATTTATTGTCTTTAGCGTTGACGATGGGTCAATGGCCCGTTATTAAGTAAAAACGGTTCAAATGTTGATTCAATGAGCCCAATAAGGATGGGCCAGAGGGGAATTCAGCCCAATATTAAATTGACCATTAACAGTTCAATGGTGAAATTGGCACATGTAGTATTGTAATTATTGAATTATTAAATGCCAATTTTCTTTTTCTTCTTTTCTTTTTTGCTTTTGTTTTTCCTTTTTATTTTTTAAGTATTATATATATGATAAAAATTGGAAATTTTTATCAAATTTATATTTTTAAAATCATAATTAAAAATCAAAGGAATCAATCTTGTATATGGCAAGTTAATCTGTTGCTAAGTTTTTAAATAGAAACTGTTACTAAAATTTTATCTGTCATAATAATATACACGTTACGAATTCAATTTTTTTTAATTTCATTAAAAATGTTATCAAAATATACTAGAAATATGATAAGCATAAAATTATTAGCTATATCTATTTTATATTTGTATATCCATAGATAATTATAATGCTTGAATTATTAGATGTCATTTTTATTTTGCTTTTTTTCAGGTCTTCTATATTATAAAAATACTAATTTAATTCTTAAAATCATAATTAAAATTTTAAAGAAATCGATTTTGTATATGGTAAGTCGTTCTCCTACCTAAGTTTCAAATAAAAACGCTTAACTATTATCAAAATCTTATTTGTCATGGTAATGTATACGTTAGAAATTCGATGATTTTAATTTCATAAAATATTTATCAAAAAATGACTAAAAGTATAATAATAATATTTTTATATATTATAAAAATAATAATTTCATTTTTAAAACCATAATTAAAATATCAAATGAATTGATTTTTTGTATGGCAAGATATTCCATTGCTAAATTTTAAACAAAAACACTCAATTATTATCAAAATCTTATGTGTTTTGAGTATTCATTACGAAATTAGTGGTTTTAATTTCATAAAAGTTATTAAGAATATGTAAAAATATGGTCAAAAATATAAATTTAGCTGCATTTATTTTATATTTGTATATTCATGTAGTATTATAATGCTTGAATTATTAAATGTCAATTATGTCGACTAAGTCTTAATTCAGTTAGTTTCAACATTGTTGCCTATAAGGATGTGAGATTGAGTACACTGAAGTGTGTTTATCCACTTATTTAAGGATTGTGAAGGGTTTTGGGTCGTTCTAGGTAATGTTTATAAATTAAAATGTGTCAAATTTTTTTTAAGTATACTATATTGATAGTCACCCAAGTATAAAAAAAAAAATCATTTTAGAAACTCAAAATAAAAAATTGCAATTTAGATATCCACATTACATAATTCGATCATTTTGATCACTCCTATTAAAATTTCAAATGAAAAATTGACATGACATTTTTCTTTAAAATTTGTTTTTCTTTTATTCCTTTCTCCTTTTTCTTTATTGTTTCCTTTTTTTTTTCTTTTATTCTCTTTAATTCCTTTCTAATCTCCTTTTTCTTCTAATTCTCAAGTCGATTGTGGTTTGATTCTTTGAGTTTCATCTTAGTTTCCAGAAAAATGTACTTTTTATTGGAGGATTGCTCGCAAGAATGAGCAAGGCTATGGATTTTAATGAAGTTGGAGATGATGGCCACGAAATTCCAAGTGCTTATTAGGACGGTTGTCACCACCCTCAATGTTTAGTCGTTCAATTCGATGGATATTTGTGGCAAAGTAAAAGAATTGATGGAGTTGGTAGCGAAACAAGCACGAAATGATAGTTTTGGATTAAAAGTTGGGGACTAAAATAATAGTTTCAGTGACATGGAATTTACTTTAATTACATGGAAAATCAAAAATTGAAAGAAATATCCAAGTCAGGCTGTCTTTTGTGATTATAACAAATATTTTTATTTTGGGTACATAAAATAAAAATTTTCAATTATTAAAAAATTTCATTTTAAGCACCCAAAATAAAAAGTTTGTAATTTAAGCACTCACGTTATATAGTTCAATCATTTTGGTCACTCTCATTATAATCATAAATGACAAGATGACATGGATATTCTTTTTAAGTTTTTATTTCCCATGTAATTAAAGTAAATTCCATGTCATTGTTGTTCATTAAAAAAATATCATTTTAGTCCCCAAACGTTTAATTTACTTTAAATGATTAATAAATTATCATTTTAGTCCAAAACTAAAAGAACATGTCTTGTGACTCATTCATCATCGGGGTCGATTTCGAT
This sequence comes from Gossypium bickii, assembly GCA_025503065.1. Lineage (NCBI taxonomy): Eukaryota > Viridiplantae > Streptophyta > Magnoliopsida > Malvales > Malvaceae > Gossypium > Gossypium bickii. Next base: position 143,961,556 of record CP106710.1, read on the forward strand.
TCTCTCCTTTCCTGCTTGCTTCGCTACCAACTCCATCAATTCCTTCACTTTGCCGTAAACATCTATCGAATTCAACAACAAAACGTCAATGGTGGTGGAGGTGGCCCTAATAAGCACTCATAACTGAGTGGTCATCGTCTCTGACTTCATTAAAATCCATAGCATTGCTCATTCTCACTAGCAATCCTCCAATAAAAACTGAACTGCTTGGAATGTAATATGAAGCTCGGAGAAGCAAAGCATGGCCGACTAGAGAAGAACTAAAAACCCAGATTGTGAGCAATATTCACCCCATACACATTGGCAACCATCAAACCCCAAACCAAAAAGAGCAAATCAAAAAGCCTCTACAGTGGAGGAAGAATGAAAAAAAATCAAGCAAAAGATAAAGAGCAAGAAGAAAAGTAAAAATCAGAGAAATAATAAAGAATGAAAAAAAAAACATAGAGAGAATAACTTGTACCTATTGGGATTATCAGTTATTTGAGCATCAGATTCCATTCAAAATCCAAATGGTAAAGGCAGATAAAGGGTCGAGGAGAACAACATATCTCGAGCTTACGACAATCCAGCGATGGATGCCAACAAATCAGGATTTTAAACTTCGAACCTTTGCTTGGGGATTTGTAGGTTTTGGTCACTTCATTGAAGGATGGATACAGGGTGTGGAGACCTGTCTTTTGATCGTGGTTTTGTGTCTATTGGAGCACCAATGGTGGAGCTCTTCAACCGATGGCGGCTAAGGTTGATGTCTATTAGGTGGCGCCTAATAGTCCATGTTTTTCTTTTATTTATTGATTGATTGTCTTTAACGTGGGTCAATGGCCCACTATCAACTGAAAACAGTTCAATTGTGCAATATGTCCCATAAGCATTAGCCCTTTGCTGGGCTCGCTCTCACCACACTACAACTAAACTAATAGACTAGTATTCACATTTCGCTTTTTTGGTTTAAGAAAAAGTCCTTTAAAAAAACAATATCGCTTAATTAAGCATTTTCATTAGTTCAATCACTGATTATTAGCTTTCACCTCACATGTCTCTACTAGGGGTGAACAAAATCCGATTCGATTCGAAAAACTTGATAAAATTTTTAAATTTTGAATTAAATAGTTCGAGTTATTTGAGTTAATCAAGTTATTTGGATCAATTCGAATAAAAAATTAAGTTTTTTGGTTTAACTCCAATATTAATTACACAATTTGAGTTATCTAAAAATCCGAATAAGAAAAGGCAAAACTAAGCCATTTTGATAAATGTTTACCTTTTTCTACAGTTAAAAGTCAGAACCATTAAGTTAAAAGGCAAAACTACGTTGTTTTGATAAATGTTTACTCATTAAGTTAAAAGGCAAAACCATTATATTGTTCATATAGTTAAATAATTTTATACTTCGTTTACTAGTTAAATAACCAGTTCATGTAAACGCAACATTGAGTATAAATAATAGGATTCATTAACTCGACTCGACTTGACTCGAAATCTTTTGACTCGATTCGATCTGATTCGAAAAAAATTCAAATTGAGTTCGGTTGCTAAAATAGGATTCGTCAACTCAACTAACTCGAAATTTTTTTGACTCGATTCGACTCGACTCGATCGAATACTCACCCCTAGTCTGTACCCATTACTTTTCCAGCTACATTTAAATATAAATTATTTGTGTAATAAATATAAACCTAGTATTTTAAATATATTTCACGTTAAATTCAAATTAAAATTTAATGTTGGAGTTAATTATTTAACTAAAATCATAATTAATATATTAAAGGAACCGAAGCAAATCATTTTTTGAATAAGTTTAAAACAAAACACTCAACTAGTAACAAAATCTTATGCATTACATTATGGATTGAGTAACATTCATCTCATAAAATAATTATTAAATTATAGACAATAATTATAAAATTCACAACATCTCACATTTTAATTAAAAAAATTACTCTCTACATGCTTGAATTCTTAAATGTCAATTTTATTTTGTTGTATTTTATTTATTATAAAATTTGAAACATTACTAATTTCATACTTAAAATCATCATTAAAATGTCAAAGGAAGAGTTAGGATAATTCAGCCTAAAAACTCAAATGGGTTTGGGTCGGATTCTATTGATTTCGCAGACTGAGCTCGTGAGTTGAGCTCGCAGATAGAGCTTGTTCTCCTGCGAAGTTACACATGTATAGGACCGTATAAACACGTGTTAAGTTTAGAGTAAGATTCGTATTTATATACATGAAACCTACCTAGTATGTTATATCAATGAGCAATACCCATATTATATAAATATACAAACACCAGCATCTTAGAGAGACAAATAACTCAACAAGTAATTTATATATTACAAATCCTTTTCTGTATAAATTTTAAATAAAAGTCTCAATTGATATCAAAATATTACCTATCATGATAATGTATAGATTACAAATTCAATGATATTAATCTCATAAAAGATTTATCAAAATATGGCAACAATCATAGAAATAATTACATCTCACATTTTAATTAAAAAATTATAAAACGCATGTGCCTACTCGAGGTGTTTATGATCTAGCTGGAATGGACCAACATATATTAAAAAAAATCACTTTTTCAAGCCAAAATATATTAATAATAATTCTTATTAATACTTTTAAATGTTAATAATCACATTTAAATAAAAATATTATTTATTATTTAATCCCTGCCTAGATTATCATGTCTTTAATTTTAATTTAATTTGAACTTAACTTATATATAATTCGAGTCATCAAACAAGTTTACTATTTTCTTACATACGAAAATTTCTAATGAAATAAATATGCAGGAGAGCAATGATAATATACTTTTTTTTTTTTAGGGTAGGGGACCGAGACACATGCTGGCTAATTATTATGCTGCAATGAGCATGCCACAGACAACAATTATTGTATCAAACATTTTTAAAGACAAAATAAAAATTTTATCCAAGTAAAATATAAAAAAATCTATATAATATATAGAATATAACACAAAAGGGGTGTGCATGGTTTACCCCATAGTTTAAGGTTGCAAACTCTTTCTACCTACCTATATAGTGCACTCCGTAGCAAAGCAAGTGCCTCCATTGATTACTTACCCTTAATTCTATATAATATCTTTTAGTCATCAAATCTCTAGATTACTATCCCTAAATCTAAAGTGAATTTTAACAAGGAATAAAAAAAAAAAGATATATACTTTGCAAATAGCAAACTGTAACCCACAAATTTAGAACACCATAAAACTCTAAAAGTGAAAAAAAGGGGGTTCCATGTCCTTAAATATAACCTCATTTTATTTTTGGGTAATTTCTTTTTTCAAGATATTTTTTTGTTGATTGTGAATGAGGAAAGAAGATGAAGTTTGGTGGTACTCGGGGGATTGACGAGGAAACTCCGATAACATTTGAACCACTTCCCTCATCGTCGGACGTTCAATGCTGTTTTCTTGTACGCATAGCATTGCGATGAACAATAAGTGCATTGCTTCGTCTTTGGGCACTGTTGTTAGCCTTGGATCGACAATGTTAGTGACTTCAGCTATTCGACAATTCGTCACTAATTTAGTCCAATGTACGATATCTATGCCTTCACCAAATTCACCTACTGGTTTTCGACCTGTGATTAGTTCTAAAAGAACTACTCCAAAGCTATAAACATCACTTTTCTCATCCACTTTTAGTGTATATGCGTATTCTGCAACAAAAAACAATAATATCATCATTGCAAAATAGAAAATAATTGTGAATGACAAAAAAGGATGTCAACTTGTGAAGGAAAAGCACAATAGCAAAAAAATAAAAATAAAAGCCGCCAAAAGGGAAATTGTGGGTGGGAAGCAGCGAAGACAAAATGCTTTACACGTAAGAGCAAGATCATAAAAATAAATTTAAGGGTGAATTTGTTAGTAGTGATGCAACAATTAGTAATTTTTTTTATCATTAAATTATAAAAGATTACAAAATAATTATTTAACTATTTAATTTTATCTTTTTTATCATCTAACTATCTTGTATTGTTTGATATTTTTATTTTCACGTTAGTCGACTGATCACCAAAAAAAATTAAATTAAATAGTCTTGAGTAAGAAAAAAAAATTTAAATAGTGAAATTAGTAATGATATAATTTACCCTGAATTTTAAAAGATATTCCATCTAAAAAAAACAGTGGTGGGAGTGTAAATAGATAGACGTGCATGTCGGTTACCTTTCACGGAACTCAACGCCATGTAACGTTAGACATCACAGTCAGATTTGCTATTTGTGTTTTCAGTTTTGTCGGATTGACCCCTTTTAGGCTCTCATTCTGAGATCAAGAGTTCCTGGGCCCCTACCGATTCTGATTTTTATTAATTTTTTAAATTTGTATATTACCCATAAGATACTGTCTTTCATGCTTTGCATGTCCTTAAATCTAGAACAAATGACGGATGGTTTTGGTGCTGTCATTTTAGCATATAAGATCCTATGTTAAGCTGCTAATTGGATTAATCAGCTGTTTTTTTTCTTTAGGTGGCGAAATGATTCATACAACTAGGAATCACATGTCGCAATCACTAATCAAACCTCTGATTGATCTGATAAGAACAATCTAACGGCTGGGATTACTTCTAACATGGCCCACTAAATTTTGACAGTTTGATAATACATCAAGTTAACTAACTTAACTAACAAGAGACATGGTTAGAAGGCATTATTAATTAATTAATAAAGTAACATACCAGGAGCAATGTAGCCGTAGGACCCTGCAATAGCTGACATACATTCCGACCCGCCTCCATCGACCAAGAATTTTGCTAATCCGAAATCGGCTACGTGTGCTTCGAAGCTGGAATTGAGCAGAATGTTGTTCGATTTAACGTCGCGATGAACGATTAACGGCGAACAATCGTGGTGAAGGTAACACAAGCCTTTAGCTGCTTCGGTTGCAATTTTGTACCTTAGGTTCCAGCCCAAAAATGCACCTTTTTTCCCATGTAATGCTTCTCCGAGACTCCCATTTCTCATGTATTCATAAACCAAGAGATTGGTTTCCTTGTTGGTGCAAAATGCTAGTAACCTGACGATGTTTCTATGCCTAATGTTTCCCAACGTCTGGATTTCGGCTCGAAAACCATGATCATGATTGCTAGTGCCCAAGCCGAGGAGTTTTTTCACTGCAATTTCCATGCCATTCACCATTTTCCCGTGGTATACGATCCCTGCCCCTCCTCTTCCGATCACGTTACCGTCTTTAACACATTCGAGGATGTCGGAAACTGTGAAATCAAGCTTTTGGAACGCGGTCATCTTCCAAGAACTCGAACCGTTTTTCTTGAATGACTTGGCCTTAATTATAGCGGCAGTGGCGAATATAATAGAGCATATCAAAAGGCCTAGTGCAAAGAAAAGCTTGAAGTCTCCAGGGGCTTTTCTTGGGGTGCGTGTAATTGCAGTGAAATTGCAAGGATTGTTCAAGAGAGAACCACAGAGTTTAGGATTGCCTGCGAATGATGAAGCGTTAAAGACCGCGAATTGGCCGGATTCCGGCAGCTTCCCGGAGAAATCGTTGAACGAGAAGTCGATAACCGTAAGGCTTTTCATCCACCCAATGGTTCTAGGAATGGCTTGATTTAAAAGGTTCCTTGATACATTCAAGTAACTCAGGATATGCACATTGGAAATTTGAGGTGGAATTGAACCAGAAAGGTTGTTTTGACTTATATCAAGGTATGTGAGATGGAAACAGTTTCCAATTTCAGGTGGAATGGTACCGGAAAGTGAATTTTTACTAAGATCAAGCTTGAGGACTTGCCTGAGTTCACCTATAGAAGGTGGTATTGAACCAGAAAATTGGTTTCCGCCAAGTAAAAGGATTTCAAGAGAGGAGAAATTGGAAAGTGATAATGGTAATGGACCAGACAAGAGATTGTTTGATAAATTAAGCTGTCCTAACTTAACAGGCTTGGAGGAACTATTACCATTTTCAGACAATGTTCCCGACAGGTAATTGCTCTGCAACTCAACTAAACTTAACTCAGGCAAGTAAATGAAGCCATTTGGAATGCTACCATTTAAGTAATTCTGCCCCAACCTTACTCTGCTGAGACTATAACATCTCCCTAGCCCTTGAGGAATATTTCCAAACAGGAAATTTTTCATCAAAACTAATATCATTAACTGATTCGAAGCACACAAGTCCAGTGGGATCGTACCGGTGAGCTTGTTCGACGACAAATCGAGCAACTGCAGCTTCCCGTTTTGACCGAGATTCTTCGGTATAACACCGGTAAAGTTGTTCATCCAAAGCGCCAGGGTTTCCAAATAAGGCAACTCAGCTACATAATCTGGAATAGACCCGTGTAACTTGTTCATGAACAGATTGAAAAGCCTGAGATGCTTAAGATTGACGAACTCCGACGGGATTTCTCCGGTGAGCGCATTGCGTGAAAGATCGAGATAAACCAGGCTTGTCAAGTTGCCTAATTGCTTCGGAATCGGACCAGACAGTTGATTGTTATGTAGATACAATGCATCAAGCAACTGCAAGTTCCCCAGTTCATGAGGAATTGGACCATCCAATTCACAGCTTGAAAGATCCACGGTAACTAAGTTAACCAAATTACCGAACTCCACAGGGATACCACCTTCGAAAACATTATAATACCCCAAGTAAAGCGCTTTCAAGTTTTTAAGATTGCCTAATTCACCAGGGATTTTACCACGAAGGTCATTTCCCGACAGTGAAAGATACTGTAATCCCACTAACGTGCCATAACTCGGTGGAATTTCGCCATAGAAATAGTTGCCAGCAAGATCCAAGTACCTGAGTTTCTTCAAAGCAAGAATCCCAACAGGGAGTACAGCAGTGAAATTGTTGTTATAAGCATCCAACACTTCCAAGTTAGCAATACTTTCATAGTTCCAATCCAGGTTACCATGAAACTGGTTGTTCGAAATGTTGAGGAACCGAAGGTTACTTAAGTTGCCGATCACAATTCTGCCGGTGAAGTTGTTTCCGGCAAGGGAGAGGTTAGTCAACCTATCCAGCTTTGAAATCTGCGGTGAAACAGAGCCACCCATGTTCATATCTGTCAAGTCCAATGAAACAACTCGTCCCTTGGAACACCCTATTCCGACCCAAGAAGAACATACCGAACTGAGGTCCGAAGAATTCCATGAACTTAAGAAAGGTTCAGGGAATTCAAATCCTTTTTTGAGTGTGACCAAGACATGAAAATCATTAAGCAATGAAGCAGAAGAACAAGAAGAAAAGGAGATTAGAAGAGAGAATAATGTCAAAACAATGAGAGGGACCATGTTTTTTCCTTTGGGAATTTGTTTTCAAGAGGATGGGATTTGGAAGGACTTGAAGCAAAGACAAAGGGATTTAAGAGTTACAACAAGAAAAGATTTTCTAGGAAAAGAAGGAAAAGTGAAAGGAATCTGAGAAACTTCAAGTGTGTATAGGCTTGTGGAATCAATCATCTTGATAGAAAAGTCTTCATACACAAAGAAAGAAGCCAAGCTTCTCCTTTATTTGCTCCTCTCCCTCTCCCTTTTTTTTTAAGTTTATCTCCAAGAGGAAGAAAATAAACAGTACATTGAAATTTTCTGCTAGTAATGACTAATGGTTTAGTTGCTCATGCTTTATCTATCTAAAGAAAAAGCTAAGCCTAATAGCAGCGAAGTGAGGAAAATAAAAATGTAGGGGAATGTTTAAAAACCATTGATTTTTAATTTCATTTTTCAGTAAAATAATAATTAAATAAATAATTCAAAAAATTATAAATCGATTCAATTGAATTAATCATCGATTTTTTATTATTAAATTTTAATTTTTTATTAATTTTGAACCATTTATTCAGGGTTCAGTTTAATTCTCTTATCTTGACTGATGGCCAAAAGGTAGTGTTAGATAGAACTCGTAAGGGCCCTCATCCTTAGAATAAAAATAGTATTTTTAGCCTTTTAAAATTTAATTGTGCATTGGTTTTAAAAATAATAAAATTTGGACTTAATATTTTAAAAAAATTAAGAAGCATAATATCAGTTAATTTTCAATCCAATTATCTAGTTTGGTTCCAAAATTTTATTAAAAAATATGGTAATTCTTTAAAGTTTTTCTACTGCATTTATTTTTAGTATTCGATAATCATATTAAACTTTGATTAATCATAAAATTAAGACGAATTGAATAGCTAAAAAAGATAAACTCTTTCAATATTATTTATTCTACCCACAAGATTTAAACTCAAAATTTCAATAATAAAAAAAGAAGCCATTGGATAACAAAAATTAAAAGTAGGAATTATAGGGGAGGGAAAATAAAAGTAAAAGTGCTAGTCTCTTTATTTTATGTGACAAAAATACCCTTTTGCTTTAATCAAAGAATGTTCTTTATAGCTTTGAAGAAAGAGATGATGGAATTGCACTTTCAGTCATTTAAAAAATGGAAAAATAGTCCTGTTGCTTTTTCATCAATTGTGTTTTCTTACTGTTAGTATCTTTTGAATCTTTGGAGGGGTTCTTGCTTAGTTTTGACAGTAAACAAATTGTAAAATTCTCATCATATTTGCGCTGAAATATTCTTCTAATATATATATATATATATATATCTGCGGATTGTAATAATATTCATCTTGATATGAAGATTCATGCCATTATGTCATTAGTAGATAAAGGGGTAAAAAGAATATTTAAGATTCACTTAAGTGGAAACCAAATCAAACAGAGAAAATTCCATTAACAACAGTATGTCCAACTATAAAGAAAGTTGGGGGAGCACAAAAAAGCAAGATGATGCATGCATGGAGGTCTCATTAAAAAATAAAGGGTTTTTCGACATAAATATCAAAATTATGTTAACATATTAAGGGTAAACTATATTGGTAGGTACTTCTTTTAGTTACGCTACTTTGAAAATTTATAAAATAATCACTGAATTATTTGATTTTGTTTCTTTAGTCACTCGTAATTGGAAAAGAGTGATATGGTAGTTTTTAAAGTTGGCATAAAAATAAATTTAGCCTCAACGTTAACACATTGTATCAATTTAGTTTTAATTTTTAAGAATTTAGCCCTTAATATTTACACATTATCTAATTTTATCCTATTTTTTACATGAAAATATAAATTTCGTTTATTATTAAACTGGACGATCATCAAATGCATTGCTTTCCTTATATTTCAAATAACTAAGAACTTAATATATCTCGATGATAATTAATTCATTTTTTGTTAGCTTGAACTGAACGTCGTTGACAAAGCGAATCAGAGCTTAAAAAATTAAATTTTTAAAGTTGTTCCACTTACAATTAAATTGAATTAATGAAATGTTTATTTTTATTTTGAAGCAGTTGAATTGATTATTTTCTTTTTCAAAATTTGGCTCCTTTTGTTCCTTGTTATTGTTGTCTTTTTTTCTCATTTAATAAACGTAAGGATATTGTTGAAATGAGTCACACATAAAAAAAAATGCAAAAGGATAATATTAGATAATATATAAAAGTTGAAGGTTCAATTTTGTAGAATTAAAACTAAATTGACACAATTTATAAATATTAATGGATAAAGATATTATTATGCCAATTTTAAAAGTTACAACGTCAACTTCCGGTTAACCATTTAATGACTGGTGACGAAAAAGAAAAAAATGATCAATTCATAACTTTTCATAATTGGTGACTATAAAAGTAACTTATTAATAGTTAGATGACTATTAATGTAATTTAACCAAATGTTAAATATTTCTTCACAGTGTCATGACACACTGACAATGTCATAAGTCTCCTCAGCCATAGGTTTGATCAGAAATGGATTAAAAGTTAAAAAAAACCCAAAGCTTTCTTTTTTTGAGTATTTTCATGCAAAGTGTACATAAATGTATATATACTAATGGTAACTTTGTATATAGCCATGGATTTTTAACCTTTGAGTTGGGAACATGTGCCTGCAAAAACAACAGAAGAGATTGAAGGAGTGAAAAAAGATGATGATTATTAATATATCATTACAAATGTTTGGTTGAATGATCAGTATATAATTATGTTGTATAGATAGGTTGCATAGAAGGAAGGAACCAGTGGAAGCTTTATTCTCAGAGATGGGACCAAGTCTCTCTGTTTAATGTGCAACATTTTGAGCTTTAATGGAAGATGGAATAGTCTTAAAGAGAGGGCTGAAAAAGAAAAGTAAAAGCGAAGGGGTATATGATCTGCTTTTTGATCTACCATTTCAAAAGAAAGGAAAAATCCTTGACCCCTCCTCTTGTAATAACGTGGGAAACAGTGCTCTTGTAATAACATGAGCTTTACTGCTCTCTTTTTTTTTTTTTTTTTAAAATCTCTTTCATGTGGTCAATGTCATAAAATAGTGATTGGCTCCACTGTGAATAGGGCAAGCGATTCGAGCTTTTGAGGTGTCCCCTTATCTGTCTTACTGATGGGCAGGTGTGGCCCCTTTGATGGGTCATTGTCCCTGTGCCTTGGCTCTCTCTCAATGTTTTTGCATCTGTACTAACATTAACATAGACTGCCAGACTTCTCTCTATTATAAGAATATGATCAAGTAAATGATTCAATTTAGTAGCAATTTAAATTTGTTTAATTTTTTTAATTGTTATTATCATTTAATAATAAAAGAAAAATATTTAATACAATAAAATAAGATAAAAGTATTATTGAGGTCTTTATATTAAAAGTTATATTGCATTATGCTTCTTTTACTAAAAAAATATTAAATTAGTCAATGTATATTAGATTAAAAAGATTGGTACTTGTACGCTAAAAATAAGTATATTTGACATGTCATATGTAACTGTTTGATTATTCCGTCAGTTTTTAATAATAAAAATTTTTAATAAAAAATAACAATTTACACTTTAATCTAATATACACGAATTAATTTATCATTTTTATAAACAAATTTCTCCACTTTTACCGCAAAATTCTAATATGGAACGTGTATTAATCTTCTGTATTCAAATGACATGCCGAAACATGGGGCCATTATGATCAAACTTTGCTGCATTTTCTGGTGAAAATCATTTATTTTTTTTTTTTTTTTTTTTTTTTTTTACAAACTGATGCACTTGTACTCTTCTTTGTGAATGAATCTGTTCCAGTTTTTTCATTTGTCCTTGCAAGAAAGATCACGAATTAGAAAACATGACAATAGTTGACTTTTACATCAAAATAGAACTGTGGCAGAACATCGAACCAGGTTCCTTGTATTTCACTACACGTTCTTGTTAAAGCTGCTTTGAAATGTTTACAGGTTTTGTTCATTTATTCTTGAGCTGTAGCATAATTGACATATAAGAAAGAATATATTTTGTACTTTTATCTTCTTCAAGGATTCCAAAGTAGTCGTGTGAACATATATATATATATATATATGATGTGAAATTTATGTCAATCTTCAAAATGATTATATTCATTATATAAGGAAAAAAGTAATTAACACCCAGAATTACATTCAAAATGATACTGTCGTATACAAAGACAAAAACAGGAACCGTTTACTGGGCAAGAACTTGTTTGTTCCTGTATGTTAACATCTTTGTTTTTATTTTTTGTAATGGTAGTACGTCATATAAATGTTTCAAAGTAGTGCATGATGAAGGCAAGGTGGCGTGCAGGGAAAGAACCAGTGGAGGAAAAGGATAGTACATATAGATGATATCAATCCATGTCACATAGACCCATGTCCTACATCAGCATGCATACATGGAGGGCAAGGCTTGGAAACATCTTTCCTGGTTTCTACTGGTTTTTGATTCATTTTTCACTAGTGAGTTTTGATAAAGGTATAATGATGGACATGGAGTTATTGCAATGTGACAAGGAATTATTGGTGTTTGGTGGATCATGGAATTGAAAGATGTGATGCTTCTATAAGTTAGTGGAAAGACATATATTATTGTATATATATAGGCTCTCAAATTCACATAATAATTTTTTAGTACAAGTTTTAGATGACTGTGATGAAAAGGATTGTATATTATTTATATTCATTCCACTTAATATTACTTTTTTAATATAAAGAGAAATAATATCATTAATTAGTGGGTTAATGCTCCTTGAGTTCATTTCTTTGGCCAATAATCTTATTTAAGATAAAAATGAATATTAAATATTAAATATTTTAATTTTTTATATAGTCAAGTTTAAATCATTTTAACTAACCCAGTCAACAAATCTACTACTTAAAAAGCTAGTTATTATTTTAATTATGAGGAGCAAGGAAAAGAAATGAAGCCAAAATCAAATCGCACTCAATAGAAATCTTTGATTTTTCAAACTTCATTCCTTTTTATCATTAGCAAGGGAATGATTAAAGGTCAAATAAAATCTCTTCGATCATATATTTGTAAAAGAATATACTTTGATAGCTTGGGGTCAAAATTTCAATTATACATATCATAATTAGATCACCACCACCGCAAAGTACCAGTTCAAGAACACAAAATGCACAAGCTAATAACAAAAATCACCACCACCATCATCGCAAAGCATCAGTTCAAGAGCACAAAAACCACTCCTTTCTAATTAGATCACCACCACCATTGCAAAGCACCAGTTCATGAGCAGGAAAACCAGTCATTTCTAATTATAATCCGGATTTTAAGTTGGTATCAACTTTAAAATATTCTTATTGAGTGATTAATTATCGAAACTAGCTTTTAACACTTAAAAATTGACGGTTAAGATAATAAAAATACTTGATTATAATACAATACTAATTTCTTTTAAGACTCAATTAGTACATTCCAAAGCTAATGGTGCAATTAACCTTAAAAATGATTAAGCAAAGTAGTCAAGCACTTGAACAATGCTTTGCATGGACATATAGAGATCAAATTTTCATGAGAAAAAAAGATCAGAGGCCAAAATAACAAATAGTTGGGATATTAAGGTTAATAAAAGATGCATGCAAAGAACATGGAAGGCACTACTAGGGGTAAGTAGCAAAGGGGCTATTGTCATATTTAAATATGAAATCAATATAGGGATGTAAAGAGCATTATTGTCCTTTGATTGGGGTGGTCACCAGCCTCCAATGACCAAGACTGACAGTCTAGGAGGGCCTCTTAGCAGTTTGGAGCTATCACGCCCCTTTGAACACCTTTACTCAAAAGATGCCAGCTGCTGGCTTTGCCTTGTATTTACTTAAAGGGCTAAAGGCAGTATCCCCCCCCCCCCCATATTATGGAACCGTTGGCAAAATTAAAGAAAAGAAAAGGAAAAAAGGAAAAGCTTGCATATAAAGCAAAGTTTGGTCTCAACTTTAATGGAAATCGTGCTCATAATAGACCATAGTCTCTTTATATTTGAGTGAATGTATCTTAGAGCTCCTTCTGTTATAGGGGTTTGATCAATTTAGTCTCTATTCTATTAAAAAGAATTAAATAATGATAAATTGGAATAGAGTTAACATTTATTGTTTAAAAATTTAACATTTATTATTTAACAAAGTTAATATATTTAAAGTTCTTATGGTTCTGTAAATGAAATCTTTTCTTTGGAATTAAATTGCAATTGAAAAAAAAAATTTCAAGACATTCTTTTATTAGGGACGAAGCCAGAAATTTCTTTTAAGGGGGATTGAGATTAAGTTATATATTTTTATGAAAGCTAAAATACAATTTCACCCTTATATTGGCATATATCTTGATAGTTTTCAAAAGGACTAAATTGAAATTTTAGCATTTTTGGGGGTCAAATTATAATTTTATATCAACTTAAGATTTTATAAATTTTGGAGGGACTAAAGCAATAATTTTCCATTTTGGTGGGTCCAGGCCCCTACCTTCCGCCTCCGTTCACCCCTATTTTTTGTACGGTAAATATTAACTCTATTACAATTTGGACTTATTAGATTCTTTTTAATACTACAAAGAATACTTCATCCATTTAATAATTGAGGGACTAATCTAATTCAATCACTAGAACACAAGGACTTCCCAATTATTTAACCGTATATATCTTCATAAACATTAACATTCATGGTTGAACAATTATTTCCAAAACTAAAAACCGAAACCCTAGTTCAAATCTTTATAATCTTTCATGTTGGGCAAATGCCAAAACTTGAGGGGGTTTTTGTGTGTGTGTGTGTGTTTGGAGGGGGTGGTTATAATATAAAGTGTGCACAAACTAGCTAGCAAATCAATCCTGGGGTGATAGAACTGATCAGCTATGAAAGCTGAAACAAGAAACTTTCACACTTTCCTATGGAGGCAACAATGACTGGTAGTTCTCAATGGATCAATTGCTAATAAAGAGATTGAATGATTGATCTTTTATTGGGTTTTTTTCCCTTTCTCTTAACTGTTATGGACATGGCCATGGCCACTATAACTTTGGGGCTTCTTTTGAGTGTCCACAGCACTTGTGCTGTCCCGACAAGAATAGATAAAAGGTACTATAGCTCGAAATGTATTTTAATCTTTGTATTTTTTAAAATCAGCATGAAGGTTTTTATATGTTGAAAAAACTAAGTAAAATGATCATTTTTATTACTGTTTAAAGATAAGTTGATAAAATTGTAAGATAAATTTATAGTTAAATGATATGATATTAATTTAAATATGATATGGTATATTTACTTAATTTATTATAGCTTAATTGATGAATAAAATATGAAATCAAATTGAATTAAATTATTATAAAAATTCGTAAACATGTCAAATTATTTTGAAAAATTATTAATTTAAATTAACATCACATTATTTAATTAAATCCACCTTTCATTTACTTTTTTTTTCTTTCAAAACATACAAAAATCTTTTTGCTTATTTTAAAGTATATGTACCAAAATGCATTCCAAAGCACATCTACAATACTTTTATATATAAAAGTAACTTCTCTCTGCATTATTACCTTGGATGAATCGATACAAAATTTGTTAGATTCATTTTCTATATTATAATTTTTTATGGGAATTTTTATTTTTCGGTATAACGCACATTTAAGTAGAGAATTCAAGTTTGATTTTCAAAGAAAATTTTGTTAAGAGAAACAACTACAATCTAATAAAACCGAAATAATATATATTAATTATACAAAAAAATTTAATATGCCTCAAAAGGACATCCACAATGGTTGGATAATAATAAGGCAATATTATTTTCATGGTGGGAGTCTTTACTCTTTATAAGTTTGTCGTTAACTGTCTCAAACTACACTGAAACTGCAAAATAAACCTCATAATCCACAACGCTGCATGCAAAAGTTAAACGTATACCTCAAAATCCATGCAAGGAACACGTAATACCCGTTTAATTAATTTCCCAAATTTGTCTTTTAACTCTTTAAACATTTGCTTTTAAAATCTAGTGATGCGCTAGTGACAAGCAAATAAAGTAGTGCTCGAGAGGAATAATAGAAGTTTTAAGTGTAATTTTACATGTAGTTATCACCAAATGTATACTTATATATATATGACAAACTTAAGAATGTTGCTCCACTTTCTTTTTTATAACATTTTTAACATAAAATAATTATTTTATTAAATTATCTCCATAATTCCTAAATTCTTAATTAAATAGAGAAATATTACACAATTTAAACTCACGATCTTCAAGAAACTGCAATAATGATAATATCAATTAAGCTAATACTTAATCGATTAGACAAATATTTAAGAAACAAGATTCACCATTAATTTAAGTAGCAACTACAATAAAAACTTATGCTAGTCAGATTAGAGAGAGAAAAAAACATACACAAATAAATCCTAAACAAATTGAAATTGGAATTAGAGATTCCAATTTAGCCATACTAGAAATATGGATTTGTATTAGAAAGGGACCACGACTAGGAGAAGTGAGACCAATATTTGGAATCAAGTCTAAAAACTTGCCTAATGGGCTAGAAGACTCTTGCAAGTGGGTTTATTTTTATTTGGGTAGAAGTGAAAAGAGAATTGAAAATTGTTTGAAGTATAATGTACATAAAAGATTTTCGTTTGAGCCAATTTTGCACTATTAGACTGACAGCCTGCGCCTGGGCTACAATATTATTTCACTTTCTAGTAAGCCATTCACGGCTTGATGTCTCATAATAACTGCAGGTAAAAATATCTGAGTCTTTATATTGGAGCTCAGATTAGATTTATTTTTTATTTATTAAAAATAAATTAATTAATTATTGTATAGTAAACTGGTCTTATACGTGATTGGGTTTGGTTTGTTGTGAGTGAGTATAAAGCTCTCCTTTATTTTCTCTATCCATAATCATTGAAGACTTTATAAATAGATCCTGCGTCGTACATGTGTTTTAAACTTGTGAAGCTGTTACCATCATTGAGATACCAACCCAATGGTTGTTGACTTGTTGGATATGTTAAAACACCTTCCAAATTTGTGCCACTGAAAACGGTAAAACTTTGCTGGAGTGGACGGGGGTCTCCTAAAAATGAGTTTTATCATGTAATGTGAGACACTTTTGTTGGTGTGAACTGTGAAACAATGCTCCACAAAGATGAGATGATTGATATTATTGGGTTGAGCAAAGGTAAAGGGTATATGAGCGTGTAATGACCATATGGGGAGTCACACGTCTCCTACACTCATACATCATCCAAGTAGGACCAATTTAGAATCTGAGCCATAGCTTGAGGATCTCTAGTGAAAATTTAACCCTACATCCTACACAATACTAGTGTCTTTCACAAAGCAGCTTCAAGATAATATTTCATTGGATAATGGAGTATAATAATATAGAAAAGTGAGCAAGTGTTTGATTGTTGATAAAATGTACATACATCCTTGATGAATGCTTTGGTGTTATTGTACACTTTTAGGGAAATACAAAATTATGTTCATGGGGTGGCCAATAGATGCCTTCCCTTGGGCAAGGCAAAGGAGCAGGCTGTGCAATATGAGTAGGATATTGCTCTCCTGGCATCACCACTGAGAAATCTGATGCATATGATACCTGCCATCACAACATACATACATCAAACATCACAACATACATACATACATCAAACACCAGAAAAGAGATAGGGGGCTTACTCTTTCTTGATTCCCAAGTTTCTCAATTGGTCTAGACCCTAAACCCCCATCAGTAACTTGATCAGGTGAAGAAAAAGCAGGGGTGGGGCGAAAAAGGTGTTCGAAAATGGCCATTATAAGGAACATTGATATCAAGATAGCTGTAGCAACAAAGCCAAAAGAAATGGCATTCATGGATGCTCCAAAGTCTTTCCAAGGAGTTTCCTTATCAGCTACTGCTTGAGATGGACTTGGATCTGAACTTGTATATATGTTCCATGGCCTTGATCTCTCAGTACCAAACTCATTCATACTTCTTGTAGGAACAAATATAGTCCTTGTGTAATGATCAAAACATGCTTAAAACCACAAAAAAAAGCTGTTCCTCATTCATGAATTGGTCATTATCCCTGAAATAAAACTATGTAAATCATTAACATTCTAATTATGACAGTACAAGGAACAAAATATGTGGTCACAACCAGAAACTGATAAAATTTGGTAATATGCACTTTGGGGAAAATTCACAAGAAGGTGGTGTTGCCAATGACAGTGCCTGACATAAATTGCTAAGAAAGCTTATAAAGGGCCTTGTGAAACCATATCATCAGCACACGGACTGGCTAAAAAGGAACAAAAATTGAAAGTTTATTCTAAAAAATCAGGCCAGATAATCACAGATGAGACCTCTAAAACTGACTGGTTTTCAGATGATCAGCCATGGGATGATTCAAAACCGAAAAAAAAAAATTTGACCCAAAGTTGCAAATAAAGCAGCGACTTAATGCCAGGTGGTGGTGGCATATCATTACAACTTACCAGGACTTATATTTTAGAGGCAGCAGATCATTTTCAGTGACTCTCAGGTCAGGTGATCCTATTTGCCTGTGTTTGTGCAGTGTTGCAATTGAATACTTGTGGTATATATGAAGGAGTGTGTGTGTGTATATTATATACTAACCTGTTCTTAAAAGAAGTTAAATGAATGCCTTGGATTTTGGTCCTGGGAGCTAGGAACAAACGTAATCTTTAGCCACTTCAATCCTATGGCTCAACTGCCCTGGAAAATCAAGACATCACCGCTTCTTAATGAATTATTTAAAGAAAGCAAAGCTCAGACCAACCTAGCTTTATACCCCATTTTGAAAATGTAAAGACAAAGTTATATGATAATCCCAGCAGTACCCTTTTTTTTTTTCTTTGATGTCTTGATGTTACATGATCCCTGATGCCTAGCTTAATGAATACTATACCTTGTCTGAAGAAGCAAACCTAAATAAATCAAAAGCATGGGCCTTCTTGTCTGGAGAGAGCCGAAAATTTCAAAAGAATGGCCTATTGCTTCCTTTTTAAAGTTGTTCACTTTATTATTATTTTATAATTGAAATTTACACATTAAGGTGGCGTATTGGTTCCTTCATCTACCCTTGTTTTAACCCACATGAACTTTAAAAGATTAAGTTAATCATTTGTTAACCAGCTCCAATATAATTATAATTTGTTAACTGCATCTCTAAGGTGAAAAATTCAAAAGGTAATAATTAATTCCACTGAACTCTATATTTCAGCAGTTTTTTCACATGAAAGATGATTATAAGTATGATTAAGACACGAGGTAGGCTGTTAAAAATTATAGGGTTATGTAAAGTTATGAACCAAAGTGAAAATAAAGATAAAGATAAAGATAAAGCTGTTAGAGAATAGGATTTAAGGCTGCGATGCTAAACTACTATATGTTTATAGTATAAAAATTTGTAAATAAATAGGCATGTGATCAAAGCAAACATAATATACAAGAAAAACAAATAACAATGGAAATTGAATACTTAAGGGAAAAGAGGTTGGGGGATACCTTACAGCTATGCAGTACCAGGAATGTAATGATTTAAGAGAAGAAAGAAAATTGGTGTGTGGCAAAAAGGGAAGAGCCACAAAAAGAGGATGATGTAGACCACAATTATTCTTCATAGATATGTGTATGTATATATATATACACTTAAAGTAAACCTGGTGAGGGTAACCTATAAACTATTACTTTTGTCTCTAAAGACCCCGTAGCTATAATTTTTAACGGTAAAAATGAAGGGTAACACTGTTACTAGTTAATAGTAAAGGGACCAACATTGTTCTTTTTTCTTTTTCCCGCGCTATGAAACAGGTATTTTCCATAAAGCCAAGAATTCATACAAGAATATATAGAAAAGTGAAGGGAAAAATACAAAGCAATAATTACAGCACAAATTAAATTATGAAAGGACCCTGGAGAAAAGGAAGGAAAGAAAAGAGGGTCTGTTTGTTTTTTCACCAAAAGTTGCATTTGAGTGAGACCCTTTGTCAACAAGATAATGAAAATGTCTGTGAATGATGTGAAAGCCTATCTAGACCTATCCCAAAAAAATGAATCAATTTCCTTGTAGTTTTTTTTTTTTTTTTTAATTTAAACCCAAACTTATCATCTAATATATTACATGTCCAAAGTGAAAAACAATTTTATTTATCACTTAATTCATTCAACCAATGGGAAAACAAAAAGGGGGTGAATTAAACTTGATATTTAAGTTACTAAACATGAAATTTTGACTAATTAAACAAAGCCACTTCATGCATAAAGGTAATTTCATGATTGTTTCCCATTTCCATGTAAGACATATTTGTAAAAGAGAAAGAGGACCCCATGATAAGAAAGCAACACTAAAGCAGATTTTTATGGAAAAAACAAACAGATTGCAATTCTCCAACCATATAGTTTTCTCCTTTTTCTTTCTCACAACCAAATTCCCTGACTCAAGCAAGCAACCCCATTCCTTTTCAAACAAACAGGTCTTTGTTTTGAGAGTCTTGTAAGCAAGAAATAAGCCTAAAGGCAAAAAAGATCATATTTCATGTGTTAAAGTTTTTTAATAAACACACACACACACACTCCCATACGCCATGGAGAGAGTGCTGTTTATTAATGGTTTATGATTTCAATTCTTTAATCTTCATCACACTCATAGCTTTGCTTTTTTAGGCTAATTGATTCAGCAGTGAACTACCACTTGTAACCATGTGCCTTCTCTCTCTTTCTTATGGAGCGTGTAGAAATGATGCAATGGGTGAATCAGATAGATTCAAAAAAAGGATTATTATCCATGTTTCTGTGTACATGTGCAATATCATGCTGCTATGCCCCTCCCACCCTCCCTATTGAAACTTATCACAATAGCTTTTATTATCACAAAATTTATTCATCATGCCATTACACAACAAAGATTTCATTTCTTGGATGACCACGTAAAAGATGCCACATGGAAATGAGAAAAAAGTAAAATCAGACAATTTAGTAATTAATACGTATGATTTTCGGCATGAATCTATCTTTTATTTAATCTATGTTTAACACGAAATCAAATTCAGATTTATCAAATTGTTAAGTTGTAATACTTGAAGTGACTAACTTTTGTGGTAGGCAAATCAGAATACAAGTAAAAGACTTGATTATTTTAAGGATTCAATTACAACCTTTTAAAGTTCGGAAATTAATTTAATATACGTATGATAGTTTGAGAATGTTGATAAATGTGAACCCAACATATATAGAAAAAGTGTTTTCTTTGGTAGTGGAATGAAAAGTGGGTCGAGATTAGGATCCAAAACCTGGGTAAAATTGAATTTTGGACAACTGTGAGTCCAGACAAAAGCCCATCTCTACCTTCCTAGAATAATATGAGTGTACACAGGGGCCTTGGCATGGTATAATTCTAACTTCAGTCCCTCTAAAATGTAAATAATTTGATTTAAGTCATTTCAACACAAAATTTTGAGCTTTGGGCTCCAAAACTTTTAAATTTTATTCACCCACCTATCATACAATTCCTAACTTCATTCTAAATATACTGTTTGAAATCTATCCATTGTTTATTTTATAACACTTAAATCACCATTGATACGATATGATTAACTATTCATTCATATCATGCTTAAATTTATATCAAATAATAATAAGCAAAAACAAAAGCCAATAACCCATATTGTAGGCTTGAGAGCTTGGGTTCAATTTCAAGTAACCTTATTCCCCATAATAATAATAAAAGAAAGTAGGACTTTAGGTTTGCAATTACAGTTACAGAGTGGAAAATTATCATATTCTTGGGACTTTAGGGCTTACCAACAAAAAGGAATCTTTTTTACTTTACTACAAGATCATACTGTTTTATTTCCATTAAACAGGCCTAAAATGAAGTTGCCTCGCCTCATCTGCTTAAGACGTGGATTAGTTTTGATTACAAGGTTACTGATATCTCGTTTTATCTGATCTCTTATACTATTGCCTATGAGATGCCATTTGTCAATGCATGTGAATGTGATTTTATCGATGACACTTGATGATGCAATGAGGAACACTACATTTATTGCATATTAGTTATAACTTGTTTACAGATCCACTACAAAAGCTTGTGCTCCAAACCACAAGCCTGAGTCAAAGGCATGCAGCTGCAACTGAGATTCTGAATTTTATACATATATATTGGTCATTTGATTATTAGACTCCCACTTTGAGATCCACATTATACGTATGTGTATATATATTCACACGTATTATATTGGTGGTAATGAAAATACAAGGTCCATGGACTCTTTAGATATTATGCAACTCGCAGAAACCTTAAACCCCATAGTGAAGAACCCAGAAATGGAGCAGTTTACCAAGAACTCAAACCCCAATACAGAAGAGCAAGAATTAGATGAACAAGGAAGCAACAATTGTGAGATGTTTGGTCCCAAACTGAGAAGAAACAACTCGGTTTCTTCAGCCTATGCATTGCAGCTCCAGGTTGCTGTGAAGAGAGCATTCTCGATGAGAAGATCTTCTTCTGTTTCTGAAAGGTACTGTAGGATCTACGACCAGTGTATGAGCTTGGGATCACCTTTTGTTGATGAAGAATGGGATGTAAATGGGACAAGAAGATCTGACAAGAAGAAGAAGAACATTAAAGGCAAGATCCTAAAAGTATGGAAGAAACTTTTTAGACTTTAGTGTGTCATATTTATTTACAATAAATTTTTATATAGCCTTTTTGAATATGCATTGTTGTTTCGATTAGTAAAAGAAAAACAACCTTGGTTAATAATTGACTGCTTTTGTTGTCTTTGTTTTTGTAGTAGCATTGATATGATAAAAGGGAAAATCTTTCTTTTATTGTGTTGTTCAATGCAGCTTAGTAAAATTTGGCATTTTCAACAAATTTATTGAAGTAGCCATAGGAAACTAAGATTTTAAATTTAAAATTTTAAAAATATAACATTTATTATGATAATCTTAAAATCAATTTGTACATATGTATCTCATTCTTATAATAAATAAAATCCAAATCCAAATTTTTCCCGAAAGGAATATAAAAAACATTATAATGTTAAAATGAAATTAAAATTTTTCAATGGCAACGAAATTTTATAGCTAATGTGGAAACGATTTCCACAAAATTAGGTGATATGGGTTGGTTTTATTATAAAGTCTTGAACTTCAATGTCCCTTTTTTATTTAATTTTGTTACGAATATAATTGGCTTGTAGTCTAAAGTCAAAAGTTTTTAGCTCTAAATAGAAATCATTTAGGTAGGTAAGCAAGTAAATTAATTTACTTGTCTAAATCACTCCAATTCCCTAAAACAGCGGGTAAATGTTCCCCTTCACTCAAATACTAGGGAGGCAAGTGCCAACTCTATTTATAGTCTTAAAAATAGACACATATGGTAGACAGGTCCACAAGAGGCTTTATAATTATAATGACTATAATCTAGGCAAAAGACAAATTCTCTAGATTTATATTTACAGTTCCAGCTAAGCTAAAGCAAGAAATCAACCCCAATGGCACGAATCAGAGGATTATGAATATTCAACCACACCAGGAAGCTGTGACGATAATAGCCTTTTATTTCTCTATGTTTCTTGTTCCTTATATGCTGTGCCGTCTTTGACCAAGATCAAGGTTTCTTCAATCCATCAAGTATTATTTACATTGAGATTTTCATCAACCAAGTATTAAGTTAAAATAGTATCTGCAACCACTTCAACTGAACCAACCATTCTCTACTTCGCTTTATGGCCAAAACATTGATTACACCAGAAATTGAGACTGTCTCCGGCAAAAAGCAACCGCACGCTCGTTGAAATTCAATTTTCTGCAAAATAATGGTTGAAAAATTAATGTAATTTGAAATTGAACAAATCAAGCAGAAAGGTGTTGAGTGTTGACCATGTAATCAGAAGCTTTTTCCAACACCACTACACACTCCTCATGGAAATTTAAGTTAATAATGAAAGCAAACAGTGATACTAAAACGACCAAAAATTTCCACAAGTAAGAGGAAGAGAATCTGCTCTGATTAATGAATTCAGGCAGATTTAATACCCTTAATTGATAATTGTGATCAATGTTGAATTCAAGATATTGTCAACAATGCAAATCATTTCATAACAATAAAACGATCATCAGCTCACAAACGCTATCAACAAGTGCACCACACTTTCTAGTTCCCTTACCTTGAGATTCTCCAACAGGGTTTAAGCTTCTAAAAACCCTACTTTCTTTCAATGAATAAATGTTTTTTTCAATATTCTCTAACCTACTATAAAAATTTTAGCTGGTAAAAACATTGACTCAGATAACAATAAACAAATGATTACGGGTAAATGACAAAGTTCACAATCAAATACTTACCATTTAAAATTCACTAAGAACCAGAACTAGATTTCTGTACCCATACTTGTTTCTGCAAATATAAAGAATAGACAGAAACTTGGTTAGTAAAAATGTAGGAGAAAACAAAGAAAGAAATAAGGTATTCAAGAATAGTTTGACCACCTCATAAGAACCATACACATTGGCTCTTTTCCCTGGTTTCCCATCATTTACAGCAGATGATCCATTGGCAACTGCTACACGACGGCTGATCTGCTTACTGGATCCTGCATGATTTCAAAAATAGAGGTAAATGAAATGTGAAACTTGCAAATACACATCACAGACACCTAGAGTTTGCTCAGCTCCCAAAATCGAAACTAACCATTATGTTCACTTGCAAAAGTTTTACCTTGCCAGCTCCCAACACTTGAGAAATCAACTTTAGTATCACCACAAGCCCCTGGACAATTTTCAGAAAATGAAACTCCAAAGTTATTCTTGATAAAATAAAGCTCTGTTTTCTGCAATCTTAAGTTGCTGCTACTAACTGAGCACATAACACAAACACATGCAGGTTGATTTTGCTTTTGTGTCATGGTAGCAATCAGCTCCAACTTAATTATGGACAATCCCTAGGACAATAATGTCCCAAAGCAACCCTATTACGAAGATTTAACAGACCCATATAGCAATACCTTCCGAAGAATCTATAAGTATCTGCGCAGATTGAGAAGCAGATAATGACAAGGACTCATCACTAGCATATGATCCATCAGAATGGCGAAGGGTCCAAACACCATGATCTGTTCTATCTTTGTTTCTGCTACGTCTTTCTAGCTTCTTAGCACCATGCAAGTGATTCCCAGCAACATTACCATCTGAAGCATTGCATGCATCCTTCAAACCTAAATTTGCATGTGGATGCCAAGGAGGTCGTCTCTCTTTTTCCAAATTTGAGGTCTCAATATGCTGCTCTGACTGGAAGCCGGCACACTGACTTTGACAAGAATCCTTGTTTAACAGTATGCCTCTGATTATTCTGTTTTCGCGTCGTGAGTTCAGTTTAGTAGGAGTTGAACGAAGTATTGTTTTAACTGGAGATGTAAAATTCTGTTGATGCAACATACTTCCAGCCACCTGTGCAAAGAATCATCGTCATAAAGAATGTAACATTCAAGGAAATTAGAGAGAACTACAGGGGTTGCTTGTATGAATTGATAATAGTGGGGCCGGTGCAGTGCATGTGCAAACTATGCCAAAACAACAAAGCATCTAGCAATAACAAGATCAGACAAAGAATGAGCTGAACCATGTTCTTATCTCCTGCAAATTAACCCCCTCAACCCTGCTCCAACGCCTAAAAATTCTCACTCATTTTCCATAAGTATGCACTCATGCACCTTATTCATTTAGTCCAAGCCTCCATCAGAACAAGGAATGAATAACAGAAACATAAACAATGACTGAATAGTAGAACCACTAGAATATGATAAAAAGAGGAATAAGAGGCTCACATGAGAAATTTCTTTCTCTTTCCCTTTCCCTTTCCCTTTCAGAAGCAGAACTTTATTTTTATCGGCATCAGTAATTCTAGTAGCTCCTGGAAAAGTGAGAATGAGACTTTAAATTTGACACATGAAACTTGGGAAGGCAACCACAAACAAGAAAACTCTTTGACTGGTGTCATGCCAACAAACAAATAACAAGAGATAATGTAGGGTAATAGCTCATTTAACACCGGAAAATGATAATGGCTTTTATTAGGCATTTACCACTTTCCTCTTCAGATACTTCAGTTCCCACAGATGATGCCAAAATAACAGGCTTATTGGAAAGTTGCTGCTCATCCCTTCTAGAAACCAGAATGTATGTCGATTTGTCTTTGTCACTTGCATTTTTCAAGCTATCCCTTAGAACATACTGCCACCATATAAGACAAGGTATTAATGATGCATAAACTCCCAACATTTTATGAGGAAATCCATAATGAATCTAAAAATATCCAATTTAACACTTCATCATCTTTACATAGCATATGAAAGAAATTATTCCCCAGAACTTTTACATTTGTTGCACAATGTGCTCTAATATGTTAATGAACCCATCTGTTCATTATTTTACAGCAAAAGCCAAGAATGTACAACAATTTCACAGTTCACACATTAGTGTTTTATTGAACCTAAAAATCTATACACCATTACTATATGAGAAGACGTACAGAAACATGTGTCCTCACCGGAAAAAAAAGGAAAGGGAGCTTTGACTAAGTACCAAATATATGCATACCATTGTAGTAGAACCCCGCCTCTTTTCAGAACCTCTTTTTGATGATGCTGAACTTGGAATCCCACCAGATTGTCCACCAGCTCTTCTGCTAAGTTTCCCATTAGACAGTGACTTCTGTCATAGAATATTATAAGAATTCCAAAGTTGTAGCCATTGGCCCAAGCAGTTCACATGAAGGAACTAAAGTAAATCAGCAAGTAATTTCGCACATGATAAAATAAACCAGGAAAGGAAAAATTTTCAGACTGAAATATAGTACGTCAAAAAAGGTGGAAGGTGAAAACTATTGGTCCTTAGTAATTTGTCTTTCTTCAGAAATTAATTCTCATTGGTTGATGTCATTGATTGATTTTTGACAGGCACTACTCTATCAAATTACTTTTATATTGCAGCTTGATGATAAAACACAAAGAAATGATACTAAACAAAACAGAAGTGATGATTTACTGTTAACTGGTCTGTTACTGTAGTTATAATATATTACCCGTGATCCAACCTTAGCAGCTCTTTTCTGTCTAACAAAATCCATTAAAGGTGTAACTATGGAAGAATCCTTCAGTGCACCTGAAAAAAGACATTAATGGCATGATTGAAAAATATCAATGCATAGAGACACCAAATTTCTTTGTTTTCATTTTCTGATAATAAAACTTCAAAGTGCATATGTGAAAAGATTTGTGTGACTAACCAACTCTTTCTGCCTCCCTCCTCTCTAATTGTATCTCTGCACTAGGAAGATTCTCAACTGGCTTTGCAAGAAATTCAAGGAACTCCAAATACTCAGGATCTAGATGTTCATCAAGAAAGACTTGTATTTATGAACAGGAAGATAGTTGCATGTATGGGTAGAAATTCAATCCATTTTAGAGTTGAGCTATACTTAAAAGCAAGACAGCTTATTACCTTTGAATATAGTCCCTTCACAATCATCATTTTTAGCCCAGAATGTGGGAACGCATTGGGAAGGTGCATACTCAACAATAGTTTTAAACTGTGCCCCTAAAAGAAGTGAAATAATTCATTTACTTTGAAAAAGGCTAATGAAAGCAGATTAATTAAAAAAATGATAGATCATTCATAAGCTTGTCAAGACTAGATCCTGATTCTGTCAAAAAAAAAATCATTTTTATTTTGGCAATGAAGATGATCTAACACCTCCAAACAACTCATAGATTTCTGGCTGTTAGTCAAAAGAGATATACTCCGCAATAAAAATTCATGTGACACTATATCAATCTCTTTGAAGTTCATCAATTACCTTTCTCATTAACAAACACATGACCATTAAAGAACTCTGCAAACTCCAAGACATCCTCAGGGCTCTTGAAGTCTATGTACAATCTGGAACAAGACTGATGCTTCTGACTGCAAAATAATTTTGAAAACTATAATAAGATAATATCTTTTTTGTGTATGCTCACTACGGAATTCTGGCTATAAACAATTAAACAAAAGCTAGAACAGAAATATATGCAAGACCAACTGCACGAATTAGTCTCTCAACAGTATCTACATCGTACATTCATATTTGATTAAAAGGATCTAGAACATGGCAAAATCTCCTTCCCTGTTAATAAACTTACTTTATAGCAGAGGCAGACTCCTACAAAGAGCAGAGGAACTTGTATGAGGATAAAAGGAGTGATGAGGTGACTGAAACTGAGTTGTCAATTAAGCAAAGGAAAGCCAAATATTAAGCAAAATGAAAAGAAGCCCATTTCCAACAGACTAGCATTAA
Organism: Gossypium bickii; assembly: GCA_025503065.1. Lineage (NCBI taxonomy): Eukaryota > Viridiplantae > Streptophyta > Magnoliopsida > Malvales > Malvaceae > Gossypium > Gossypium bickii. The sequence continues at coordinate 143,989,222 of CP106710.1, forward strand.
ACCCAAAAAATTACATAATCTGCAGATAAGAAACCTAATATAAATGGGAATATAAAACAATATTTATTTAAAAATAACGACTGTTACTGCTAAAACAGTAATAATGCAGTAAATGCAAAACAAAAAAAGCCATGCAAACACACCCTTGAATAAAGGGGGGAAAACCAAACTAGAAAGAGATAGTCATAACAAAAATAGAAACAAGAAAAACAGGGATAATAAAATACCAAAAAAAAAAGTGTAATTAAGAATGTAATTAAGAAATAAAAGAGAAACTAACCGGTTCTTTCCTGGACGGAAGGAAAACCAGTTGTAACGGCCAGCAAAGGCACTATCGACTTGTTCGATAAGCATGGCCTCCGTAATGGACGGGGGCAAGTGGCGGAGAACCACTTTGGTTCGATCCAAAGTCCGCTTCATGCCTGCCGGAACCCTAAAAACACCACAAAAAAACCCCCCGAAATGAATTCGACAATTGTGTTTTACAAAAGCTGGCTTCGAAAACAACGTGATAAACAGTGTGAGATCACATCTTCTTGTATAAAGGAATTGATGATCGATCGATTAGAAGTACGGAATTCTAATTTTTGCGAAATAAAGCCCAAATCGCCATGCAGGAGTGGTAGAGTAGAAGAAAATTTAAGAACGGGATAATAATAAATATTTTGTTTTAATAATATGATTTTAAGTTGTAATTGCTCTATATTTGTACTAATTTAAAAAAAAATCAGAAAATGTTTAATTAATTAATTAATTATATTTACTTTAAGTTCCTTTTCAAACAAAGAAAATCAATTAATTTTAATAATTAATTAATTGATGTATCTCTAACAAAATTGATTTAATTTATTTTCAATTACTTAAAATTTTCCCAATTCATTTCTAAAAATATAATATTTCCATAATTAATATTTTTTTTAAATTACAATAACATGACAAAGCTCGAACAATAAACACTACTAACACGACTAGGGCAGAAAATACCCTTTAACCATATACATCTTAGGTCATATGTCTTATATAAATATATAATAATAAAAAAACACTTTGTTGATTTCCAAATATATCCAATATTTACATGGTTAATAACTTAACAAAAATCAATAAAATATTTTTACCTTCACCCAATTAATTAGTAAAACATCTAATTTATTATTCTACTAAAAATTTATTTTAATATTTTTATACATTTTAATTTTATTGTATATAGTTTATTATTTCTATTAATTGTATATTAATAATATTGTTAACTGAGTTAATGTCACAAATTAACTCGACAGTGATTCAAAATTGATGAAAACATCATAATAAACAATTATTTTTATTTTTAACATTGTACATATTTAATGTGTTATTATTAATTAATTTCAAATCATATATTTTATTATTTATTATATGTTATTTTTAGACACATATTTATGTTCTAAATTTATGATTTTCCCGCATATATTTTTAATAAAAAATTAAATTAATATATTTTTTATTTAAAAAATTTATGATGTGTTTTTTAATAAATTCGTTTAATTTTGTTTGATACACTTGAATTAAAAAACAATAGAGTAATTAAATTCAATGCACTTTTTATTAATATTTTTCTTGAACCATTATGAATCTAACTCATATAGAAATATTAATAAAATATTAATTGGCATGCATAGTATAATATTGTGTTCCTAATTTCAACTACATATTTTCATCATATATTTGTGCAATAAAATATCCACTTTCATGTAGGTTAAATTCCACCTGTCATCCGTCTCGAGTTTTCCTGAGTGGAAAAATACTCATGATACTTTTCTACTAAGAATTGAATTACATTTTATTCGTTTTATTAAAAAATAAATTGATCATTAAATATTAGATCAAACAGTAAATTAATCCTTCTATTAATGGTTCTATCTATTTGATCCACGTATACCGACATAAGATAGATATTATATGTCATGCATCACTATTTGGTTATTTTGTTAGTTATATTTTTTTTTATATACTAAATCATAGTTGGGTAGGAAATTGTCCAACATATTTTCATCTCTAAAATTGAGAATGGATATAAAAATAACTTTACAAACAATGAACTAACTTCTTTCAAACATCTTGTACAAAATGGTAACCGACCAACCTCATTTCTAAGCATCCACAAAAAACTTAAATTCATAATAAATTCCAACATATCATTACAAATAGTACAACTTTAAGGTTGAAAAATTATCAGACCTCACCACAGCATATGCCTAAAATCCTGACATTGTCCTTCACAAAAATGAGATTCCTAAACAACACACAAGCCATTGTTGCCATTTAAGCCTGTACATCAAAGAGCAATTAAACTTGGTGTCAACAGCTAAATGAATAAAACATAAAAATTGTGCTTGGTTGACTGGAAAACTTCGCGTTCGCGTTCGCTTTCGAACAAGAGAGATTACAATTTTCCATCTTAATGCATAAAAACAAATCATTCTAAATTAGAATGATAAGACAAGAGAAAATGGGAGAGAGATGTAACATATTTCAAATTTATGCATTTTTCAACTCTACCAAGCAATGAACAGATATAAAATTACTTTCTCTTTCAATTTATCCATCCTTCATACCAAGCACACAAATGGAAGGAGAATATATTTTCTTTCTTTCTATTTTTCTACTCATTCGATTTTCTATCTTTCCAATTTTCTTTAACGTAAAACCATATAACAACAATCATTGCAGAAGGTATCAATGGAAAATTTCAACATGAAGCGAATGATTGTCAAGAATCAGACAACACCAAGACAAGGTTGACATTCCACAGCAATGAAGGAACTAAATCCCTAGTCACCAGTGTGTTGTATGCATAGGCACATGGAAGGGAAACAAATATTCAAAGACGCATAAGAATATAGACTTGAGTGTCAAACTCTAACACGCACAGGGAGTGCCCAAATGGTGTGCCCCAAAGTTTAGATCAGTGAAAATGATTGCAATGATCTTCATTTACACTTGATCATTATGTGTGGTGTCCAACTACTAGAATACAAATATGGATAAAAGAAATTTATTTCCTCCATGCAAAAAAAACAAGGGATCACTGAATGTTGGTAATTGAGAACCAGAAAGACAATTTATATACACACCTCAATTAGGATGAGCTCAGTTCTCAATGTGCTGCTAGTCCCGCAGGCCAAGCTCGACCTCGAGCTCATCATCTTCTTCAAACAACTTCAAAAGGCGGGCATATTGTTCGTCTCGTTTCTTCTTTTGCCACAACTTGAAAAGGAAAAATGAAAACAACCCAACCGCAACAAGTCCAAGCACTATGAAGATTACCTTGGTCCCAGTATTATTAATCGCATTGGATTTCGTCTTTGAGCTGTTGTTTGAACCTTTAGATTCATCAGAAAAACCTGAAATTTGAAACAAATTGAAGCAACTCGCTCAATACTTTCATTAATTTGGTAAGCAGCAATGAGAACAATGTAGAATTTGAAGTCTATTACAGCAACATAATCAGTGTCCCTCAACAAAAAGATTCAAGTAAGGCTACAAAGCAAGTAAACCAAATACAAGGAATATGGAACCATCTTCATGCAATGTCAGCAACAAATCTACAATTATCTAGATCAGTTATGCATGATAACATAGTTCCATGTGAACTCCATTTAATCAATCATCATAATTTCCTAAAATTTCATGGAAATCTGTACAAGTAGGTTGGATTTCAAGCCCAACTTAGTTTGATCATGCTATAAACAATTAAACATACTAATTGCCTACTTAAACCACTAAATAGCAGATCTATTACAAGTTTGACATTCAGAAAAGCAACTTTGAATCACGGATTCATTCTTTCAACTTACAAGTAAAAAATCTATCTTAATGGCTAAAACTCCTCCTAGTAACAAATTCTCACAAGCGAAACAAAAGAAGCTTTGCAATTTAAATTTAAAAAGAAGAATCCTTCCCCAATTTCCATCCTTCCCAGAAAGAAGAGAAAAAGAAACAAAAAATTGCTTTATTTTCATGTTCATTAGATGCTAATTTTATCAGCAACCAAATAGAGAATATTAAACAATAATAAAGACAGAAAAAATAGAAAGTTTTCATGAAGTAATCAAACAAAAGTAAATGTGAGATTTGCATGACTCGGTACATAAAAATTGACCGATCTCAACGAACAAATCAACTGCATAAATCAGCAATAGAACAAACTTAATTTCCAAGCCATTAATGATTCGAAATTCGACCAGAATAATTTGATAATACAATTCAAAAAAACATAAAAATTCTTTAGAAAATAATTGAGTATAACCGATCTAAGAAGCAAACCTGAGATAAAGTGTAGAGAAACGGAAGCGAAAAACAGTAAGAAACGGAGCGATCTACTTCTTGAAATTTCAGTCATCGTCTCAAATCTCTCTCCCTTGGCAGAGAAAGAGGAATCGGTCTCTTTTGGCCTCCGATGCGATTATATTCTCTCTCTCTTTTTTCCAATAACGAGACTTCCAAAGACGCGGATTTTGTAATGTTGCCCCCATCTATTTTTACTTTTTCAAATCTAACTCCCTGCTTGGAATTTTGTTTTTTTCTTTCCTTTTTTTATTTAACTTTTTATTTACGAGAATTTGGTACACCTCAATGTGGTGAGTATTTCGTTTTTAGTTAATTTTTTTTATATAGTTAATTTTGTTAACATAAAAATAGATAATATTCTGAAATTTTCAATTAAAAATATGTTTTGCAAATAACATGAAAAAGATAAATACCATATTTTTATTCCTCATTTTCTCCCAATTTTGTAATTATTTTTTTCAAAATATGATGATTCTACCCTTTTTTTTTTCTTCTTATGTACTAAAAATGTAAAGTGATTAAAAAAATTAGGTAAAATTACTTTTTAATTGTACTAAAAATATTTAAATTTAAATTTTAAAAATTAAAAAAAACCCTTAAATACTATATCAATGGAGTCCGTTTTGTAATAGCAAAGGTTAAAACGAAGTACCAACACTCCTACTCCTACTCCCTCTCATTATATATAATATACAACATTAAAAAAAAAACTTAAATAATATTAATATATATATATCACATATATTTTAGGGTTGATCATTTTATACATAACTGTCAATACAATAAGATGTGATTTTGAGTGCGTTGAAGCGTATTATCTTTCTATTTAAGAGTTGAGAGAAGACTATAAATAATTATAGATATTATATAATAAAAATAGATATAATAAGAATTTATAATAAAATAAATATTAAAAAATAAAAATAACGAAGTTATTTATTTTGTTATGCTTTCCAGATATCCCTTCCTTTATTAAGTAAAAAATAAAATGAAAAACTCCGTATGCTAAATAGTGTTCTAATGTTTTAATAATTTATATTTGAATTAATATTATTAGTTAAAATTTATTGTTGGATTTCTTCTAAGAAAATGTTGCGACGGAAGTAGCGAGTTAGGTACGAACCGTAATGAATATGAATGCTTACCTACACAACTTACGTTTAACGAAACAGAAAAAAGGGAGTTGGCTGCAGTGCATTTTACATCAGAGATAATAATCATTTGGGCTTTGGTATGTGCCTCTTTTTAGCTTTACTTACGACTAAGCCCTTTAACTGTACTCATTTCTCACATTGATATTTTTTTTTTGTCCCATGTTAATACTTCGATTATTATTTTGTTATATATTTTAGTTACTAAAATTAGCAGTGTTAAGAAAAACCTATCAAAAATGATAAAAATATTTAAAATTTGTAAGAAATATATATCTTCTTTTGACTTCAAAAAAATTGACGGTCAAATAGATTTACTTGTCACTCCATCAACCGTTAAAACAAAAAGTTAAAGTAAACTTTTGTTTTCGATTGACTAATAATTTTGAAACTCGTGAAGTACATGAATCAAAATTTATTTAAAAAACTAGACGTATAATTTGATGAACACAATTATCAATTGTGTAACCTATTTTGGGCAACTACATAATTTGTCTTGGCCCCATTGAAGAGCGTGCTAAATATGAGCCGATTGCCTTGGCACGGTAGCAAGTTTCTTTCAACTCAAAAGGGTATGAGTTTAAATCTTCAAAAGATAATTCAAGTTTACAATGATAGTTCAAGTTAGAACTCGAGCTTGTTCAAAAATTTACATAGAAAATTTATTAGGAGGGAATTTCAAAAATATTAATTTCTATAGACCGTAAAAGAGTATGAAAAATATTTTGATTTCATCTAAAAAAATATAAATTTATGTGGTAACTATTAAAACAGTTTTGTCCATTTGATCCGGAAATAATTAACAAGCAAAGCAAAGACCCAATGTGATGGTTATCCTTGAAGGTATTCTGACGATGCTTCCCCAAGTAATTATAATGGCGTAGGGGATGTTTTGGCATAAGAGTATAGATTCAAGTGATTATACTCCTACCAATAAAATTGTCTCAGGTTCGAACTTAACTTCTCTCGATAAAAGAGTAATGTGCTTTGTCACTGCAGTCAAATACTTAGTTGGTAAATTAGGGAGTTAAAAGAAAATTAACGGACGAATGAAAAATAATTCAAATAATGTTAGTGACCAAATTGTATTTTTTCACAATTTGATGACCAAAACATTAAGTTAGTAATAGTCAAGCGACTTCTAATAAAATTTATCCAATCAAATTCTAATACAGTAACGTTTAGGGGCATTTCAGTCATATCGCCAAGGAAATCATGAAGAGGCAAAATCAGCGGCATAAATCTCAAAAACGTAAACAAGAAGTTCCGATTTCGCCAATTGATTTGAAAATCTGTCCATTGTTTTCTCAAAAACATAGACTTTTTATCTGAATCTTTTCTGACTCTAATAAAACAAAATAATGGCGAGGAGACCGGACGAGGAATACGATTACTTGTTCAAGATTGTATTGATCGGCGATTCTGGTGTCGGTAAATCTAACTTACTTTCCCGATTTACTCGAAACGAGTTTTGCTTGGAATCTAAATCTACCATCGGAGTTGAATTCGCCACCCGCACTCTCCAAGTAAATCTCCCATTTCTTGTTGCTTCATCTTTAATTTTCTTTGTATTTCTTTAATTAAGTGTAATTTTGTTCTTTTATATGTATAATTTCCCGTTCCAAGAATGCAGTAGATCTGACTTGTTCGTTGTCTAATCTTTCTTTTAGTTTGAATTTTTCATATCTGTCTTGATTTTTTATAGTATTTGCATTATCTATTTAGTGATAAAGTTAACTAGAAAATTGGAGTCCACTAAATGTCACTGGTCTGTTTTGATGATCTTGGTTGGTTTCTCATTGTGGTATGATTGAATTGTTTTGAACTCTACTATGAGAAAACGAATGGAAAAACTGTAAAAGTGCTATGAGTCCCTGCACTAGGAGTCATAACGCATTTTATCCTATTTACTCAAAAATTGATAAATTAGTCTCAAATGTTAAATAAAATAGTAAATTGATACTTTCTATTAAAATATGTATCTATTTATTGTAGTTGAAGAAATAATCATATAGTTTTTAATAATAAAAATGGATGAAATTTTTAATAGAAGGATTGATTTGCTTTTTGATCTAATATATGAGGACAAATTTGTTTCTTTTGAGTAGATGAGCAAAATGTAATTTGACTCCTAATATAAAGGCTGCATAGTACTTTTACCTACAAAATTTTAATGCTTTTCTCATCGATTGCAAGTTTTACCTCTGTTTAGAGTTGGACTTGTTTGCTGTGTCGCTTGACCAATCTATGATTGAATTGTGTTAAACTCTATGATAAAATAAGTAAAACTTGGGATCCCATTAGTTTAGTTGCTATGGAGGGTACTGTGGCAAGTTTAGTTATCAGTTGTAGCCCAATTTTATGGAGATGATTATGGGCTCTTTTACCAATTCCCAAGGCCTAGCAATGTGAGTGGTTCCCGGCCATGCTGTTCCTCAATTTGATGTTAACGAAGTATGAAATTTTTTGTTTATGATCAAAGGGTATCTTTTTAATACTAGAAAGTTTTCAAGTATATTATGAAAATCGCTTTGAAATGAGATTAGTTGTTTATACTATAATTGCTGTTACGATCAATGCTAGGATATGAGAAAAATGATTCGTTGTTTATACTATAATGGCTGTTACGGTCAACGCCAGGATAGGTCTTTAACAATGCCAATTTGGGTTGATTGAGTACTCATTATCTCCTTGACAAGCATTTGGTGGGTGATTTTTAATTACCATATTTCTACCTTCTATGAGACCCATGGCATGCCTTGAACTGGGGTAGTCTCCCCTCACCTAAACTTTGGCTCGGTCTTATTTGAATGTTGCTAATATAGGTTATTTCAGGTTGAGGGAAGGACTGTGAAAGCTCAAATATGGGACACTGCTGGTCAAGAACGGTATAGAGCAATAACCAGTGCCTACTATAGGGGTGCCCTTGGAGCACTTTTGGTCTACGATGTTACTAAGCCGACGACATTTGAAAACGTAAGTCGATGGTTGAAGGAACTCAGGGACCATGCAGATTCGAATATCGTGATTATGTTGATCGGGAACAAAACTGATCTGAAGCATTTACGAGCTGTTTCCTCAGAAGATGGTCAAAGCTATGCAGAGAAAGAGGGGCTTTCGTTCATTGAGACATCTGCACTGGAAGCAATAAATGTCGAGAAAGCTTTCCAGACCATTCTCTCTGAAATATACCGCATCATGAGTAAGAAGTCACTTTCTTCCGATGACCCGGCACCTGCAAGTATTAAAGAAGGGAAGACCATCGCTGTTGGAGCACCAGATGCCAACACTAAAAAGGCCTGCTGCTCATCATCTTGAACATCCATCTTTGATCATTACAATTATAATTCTTATTTTTTAATTACAGTTTGTGTTTCTTTTAGCTTTGTCTCGTGCTTACGGTGTATGCAATAGCTGTGCACCATCTATTATATCGACTCGAAATGTTAATTTTCTTGTGATTATGATTTAAAGGTGGGCAGTAACCTTCTTTGATATGCGGTAGTTAGTTGTTACATGAATTGAGAATTTCATGGAGGGTAAGCATTACAATAACCTCTCAAGTGGCTGAGAAAACCATTTACAATTAACCTGTTTGTGAATAAATCCAGCTTAAGTAACTAGTAGATAATCATTTGGCAATGATTTGGTCATTGCATTCTACTTAAGTATTTTTAGCAAATAGATGCAAAATGGCAAGTAATCTAAGCTATCACAGAAAATAATAGGACAAACATGAATAAGAGCATTTTAGTTTTTGAAAGATTTGCAACATGTTTACTGTCTAAAACAGAGTTTAACCATAACATGTGACTAACCACAGCAATTGCCCTTCTGCTCGATAGGCTTTCCCTTAATTTGAACACTTCCGGCCACCTTGTTAGCAGTTGGCTGGTTACCCATTCTGCATAGATTTTGATATATATCAAATAGGGAACCTTCAGAATAAAGGCAGTTTGGAGATAACAGTTTTCTGATGATCTAGACTAGACTCCAGATTAAGAAAGCAATGTGACAGAATAATGCATCGAAAGCAATATTAAATGTCCTGAAGTGGATTGAGAACCTATTAGTAGGTGATGATAGCAATATCTTACTAATAATCAATCATTACCAAATAGTTAAATAGGTCATATAGCATTTGAAAAAAGTAAAATGTATGACAGAAGAATTCATTTTACTTTTTCTTGATTGCTCCAGCCATGGTTAAGAAAGCCTGCTCCACATTGATTGCATCTTTAGCACTTGTCTCCAGGAAGGGAATCCCAAGTTCATCAGCAAATGCCTGCGGTTCATTGAAGAACATGATAGCAAATTAATCAAATTATGATGCTTGTAGTAAGTTATACCATTATCTGTTGCATATTCCATTAGTTCACCCAATTCTCAAAGAAAACCAAAAATTCCATTGGAATCTCAAAGAGAGACTAAAACCTTTGTGGAACCCTCCAAGTGAATAAGACAATTAACTGATTATAATAGTTCAAACATTAGAATCAAATGATAAAACACACCTTAGCTCTTTGCGTGTCAACAACCTTGTTTTCGACTAAATCACATTTGTTCCCAACCAAAAGTTTGCATACACTATCATTAGCATATCTGTCAATCTCGTTCAACCACTGCTTGACACTGTTGAAGCTCTCCATCTCAGTAACATCGTAGACAATCTGTTGAAATCCCAATAGACAAAAAGGATAAAAAGGAAGAATGAAAAACTGTAAGTAATAATATCATAACCATATCATCTTATATCTGCTTCTACATGCTATGAAGAAACCATAAGATTTGAAAATGTTATTTAAAATATGGCGACAGAAAAATTTAAGAGAAGCCGTGTTAACAAATCCTGAGGCAGAATCTGGACTTAAATGTCAGCTAGCTAACTGAAAAGGAGTGTCGATTTTGGAAGCAGTAAAGCAGCAAGAGAGTCAAAATAATTATGATACCTCATGCATTCCAAAACATAAATAAAACACAATTAGAGACTAAAAAATACAAGTTCCAGATTAAAACATTCAAAACAACATTTAGAAAGTCAGTAGTATCAATATGTATGGTCAGTAAGGCAGGCCCCTTTCTCTTTCAATTACTCAAGAATTAGGTAGTTTGAAAACATCAGAATATGGGTTGCATGTTTTACATTTGCAAGAAAGACAATGGAAATCAATTAACAAATAATTTGATGAACAACTTTGTTTGAAACAGACTCCCAATCCAACCTCAGGTCTAGTTAGGATAATAGTTCACGATTCTCAGATGAACGGGATTCAATTTCTTACTATTATTCCATGAGCTCCTCGGTAATAACTGCTTGTAATAGTCCGAAAACGCTCCTGTCCAGCAGTATCCCACTGAACAAAGAAACAAGAATAAAACACATGTTAATTGAGTGCCAACTGAAAAAGGGGGGAAAAACTTCAGAGAAACAGATGCATGGCTCTTTGTCGCTAATTTTTCCCAACAATATACAGCTATGATCAAGTGTCAGAAAAGAACAGATTGCTTTACAAAAATAAATTTTTCCAACAAACATCATCCTATTGGCCATAGCAGACAACTCCTCGATCAGTGACACAAATAAACACTCCTTTTGTGGTGTATCAAAACTGAAGCTAGTTGAGCTATGCAAGCTATAGCTCCCTAGTAAACTGATAAAAAGTATTCCCTTTTCTCAATCATTACAAACCCATCTATAAAGCAAAGAAAGAAACATTAATAGACAATAGCCACAAAGCTAGAAGATTATAAGATATGGTATAATTCAAAGCAAAAAATTATATATTGTAGCGTATTTTCTACCAAAACAACCATTTGATTCAAGAATCATGTGATTTGTACACGACTTGCCTGAAATATATATGAAATTATGAAGTCTAAAAAGTTATGAACTTTATTTCCTTTTTTTTTTTTTTTTCAAAGGAAGAGAGGTTTGTGACATAACGACATTCGAACAATATTTGAGCAGAAGTTAACTTCAGAAGAATGAAACTATCGCGAATGCATTGTAAATTAACTAGAAAATTACTCTCTGTGAAGATTCGCATTATACTTACAATTTGCAGTTTGATTGTCTTGCCATCCAGCTCCACAGTTCTGATTTTCTAGATATAAAAAATTAAATAATTTTTGTTTTCACATTTTTAGTACATGGAAACAACTTCCATTATATAAAAAATATGTTCGAAAGAGAGAAAGAAACTCACGAAATCAACACCGATCGTACTGATGTAGCTATCCAGGTAAGAATCATCCTGGAAAAATCAAAGTAAAAAACACTAGAAATTCTCAATCCTAATTACTCTAAGATTAACCTTGAGATCAAGCTAATTAAACATTTGAGATCAAGCTAATTAAACATTCGTCTTAATTTACTCTCTCTCTCTCTCTGTATATATATACACATATATATAAAGGCAAATGCCAAATCAACAAACAGCACAATTAAACCAAATCAACCAACAAACCTTAATCTCAATAGATTTGAGATTGGCTACGGTAACAAAGATATAAAAACATTTACTTACACGAATCCTCCACCACCTCCTCTAATCATTCTTATCCATCGCCATCCTCTCTTAGCTTAAAGTTCTAATAGCTTCATTCATTATTTATCACCTCCAAACATTATCATATTTTTGTCTCCATTTCAACATTTAAATGGAAAAAGAACATTTAATAAACAAAATGTAACACAAAACTTTAAAATTTACAGCGAATCTGAGGAGCAAACAGGATTTCCCGACGGAGGAATCGCCGATTAGCAGAAGCTTGAACAGATAATCGCTACAAACAATCAAAGAAATGTGAGAAGAAATATAAGAAGAAATATAACAATTGCTGATAAATGAAGAAGGTGGGGACTCACTATTCGGTGCTCATAATTGGATCGAAAAAGAGGAAAATCAAAAAGTTAGAGAGACGGAATGTGGTGTTTGTGTTTGGCAGAAAACAGGAAAAACAAAAAGTTTTACGTTTTTATGTCACAGCAGAAATAGAAGTTTCTTTGGGCCCTCTTGGCTAATGGTTACCACTCTCTCATTTACATTTTTCTAATATTTATTATAATTGATTTTTTTAAATTTAACTAAATTAATATTTATTTAAAACTATCACATTTCTGAATTAATCAGTATAATGATGGAAGTAACCTTAACGTGTGGACCAAAATGTTTTATTTTCTTTCATTTTCATTTTTTTTAGGAAAATAGTATTTGCATTATTTTGTAATTTGTATGCTTTTCGTTCCGAATCTGTAATAATACATTCCTATAAAAGAGAATTCGAGATATCTAAATGTCTAATAAAATCACTCAAAATAAACCGTAATATAATAGATATTAATATGGTTTTCAACTGTTGGATTGATTATTTTTAAATTAAATAGTAAAAATATACCTCTTATTTATATATTTTTATGTATATTTAGAATTTAGTCTTATTATTTTTATTTTTAAAATTTAATCTATTTATTTTTTGAATTTAAAAATTCGAATAAATTTATTAACACTGTTAAAAATATTTTGTTAAAATTGTTGTTACATTCTAAAATTTTTTAAAAATTACTCACTCAATAATCATATGATAAAAAAAGACATTATAATAGACTTGAATTTAACAAAAAAATTAACGATGTCAATTATCTTAAATTTTATGTTAAAATTTTAATTAGAATAAAATATTTAAACTAATTAATTACATTATAAATGTTGAAGTATCGAATTATATTAAAAATTAAAATATAATAATTAAAATTTAATTTTAAATACAATAATTGAAATTAAATTTTGACTATTTTTATATAATCTAAAAATAAAAGGATTGAAAAATAACCATGATGTAAAAAAAAAAAAAAAAAAAAAGGCAAGGACATGTGTCATGGAAGAAGGTCCTTTCCTTTTATAGTATACATTTCTTTCTTTGTCAAATCTATACCGATATATTAAAGGAACGTCCAATGGAACTTTTTCCTTAAAACACGTGGCACACACCCACCAGACTCTTTTTTTTTTTCATTTTATAGAAAATATTAATTTTTAATTTTTAATATACTGGTTTAATATTTACACTTTAATTTCTAATATAATTTAGTTTGTATATTTTTATAATTTTATGAATTAACTCAAATAGTTAATATAATTAATTTTTTAATTAAAATATTAAGTTGTTATATATAATTTAAAAGCAAATTTTTAAATTTATAAAGTTGAGAGATTAAATTCTTTAAAATAAAAGTTGAAAGATTAAATTTCATAATTTGATCATTCTACTTTTATAACGTTATTAGTTAGCCTAATATATTGTTAACTATTTCAATCAAAATGTTGATACCAATTCTTGTAAGAACACTATTTCCAACAAAAAGGAAATATTTCATCCTAACGAGTTTAAATGAATGTTTTTTTTATGATTTATTTAAATATTTTCAATGATATTTTTATTGTTACATGTCTATCAGATGATTTTTTTTCTAAATCAAAACTTGCACTAATGAATTTAATAGAATAATTTTAATTGTGATAACAATTGGATTTAAATTTTTAAATCCAAAAAATAAATGGTTTAAATTTTTGAAAATAAAAGTAGCATTAAAATATATTTTAACCTTTAAATTTATATTCTAAATTTTGACACAAACAAATAATCAACCCAACGAGGAATGCGAGAATCATACTAGTTTGTGATTAATATGAACAATTTATTGAAATATGTTAAGAGTACAACTACAACTGTCCATGGTTCACGAGATCAACAAGATTCTAAAAAAAATATTTTAAGCACGAATCGATACGAATTGGTAGAATTAAGCTAAAAATCGACTGAATCATTTTTATTTTTTAAAATATTTTTTTTATGTTTTTAATGATCATTCAATTAAATCATACAAATCAATGATCCGACTGGTTCGACCACTATTTTTTTCTAAAAACTTTATTTAAAATATATTTAAATTTTACCGTATAATTTAACATAAATAAATAATCACTTATCTTAGACTAAAATATTATTATATGCAAATTTATTTTAATTTATTATTATTTTTTATACAAACCTTACATTCTTGGAGGGGTTTAACCCCTAAAAATGGACAATTGTAATTTTTTCTCATTATAAATCATTAAATTATAAATTTATATATAATAAAATTTCATTTTAGCTCTTAATAATGAGAAAATTTGTTTAACCCTTAAAAATGATAAAATCATAAATTAATATATGATAAAATTTATTTTGGCCTCTGAAAAATTTATAATTCAATTTCACCTCTCCTAGAAATTTTTATAGATCTACCTATGTTTACTTCTACCCATAACCATTTCCACCCGTAAATAAATAAAAGATATGTATTTAAGTACACTTAAACTCACATTTTTTTGATGATTGAAATAACAACTGTACCTACTGAACTACCACTCAATTAACAATTCATCTAAATTTTTAATCCAACTATATTTTTATACTTAACGACTTTAATTATAATTATTCATAAATATTAATATTGATTATATTATATTTATAATTGCAATTATATTACTCTTTAACGGAACCCTGTGAATTAACTAAACCAATATAAAAAATCTAATCTTATCCTGGAATTTGTTGTTTTTAATTTATTCTATATTATCAATAGAATGCATAGGGGTTAATTTTTTGTAGTGGAAGTCTTTTTACAAGGGTGGCTAGTAATTAAAAAAAAAAAAGAATTAGTGAAGTTTAGAAGGATTGAATTTTTTAGGATTAACTTACTCTTAAAGTTATTATATAAATTATTAAAATATTTAATTTTTTATAATAACTAAAAATGTTATTATATGTGTATGCTTCTGAAAACCACAAATTTAGCATACAAATATCTGTTTTAAAATAACAAACAGTAAATAATGAAATGTATGATTTGAAACTAATTAATAATTGCACATGAAATATGTACGTTAATAAAATAAAAAAATATTAAATTGTTTATCATAATGTTATTATCAATCTAGACTCGGTGAAAAGTTAAGTTGTAATACAAACTCAATTAAATACATTATTAATATATTTAATTGATGGGGTAATAAAGTAGTCATAATAAAATTAAAATGTATAAAAATATTAAAATGAAGTTTTATTTAAGTAGTAAATTTTTATTAATATGCATATTTTTATTATTTCTTAAAGTGAAAAGAGTAAAATATTGTCGAATAATATTACTTATTTTAATTATAAAAAAGCATTCTCCTAACATTTTAATTGAGTTGGTAACTCAGTTGAAAGTGATATTAACATAGTCAGAAATTTATTAAAAAAATATTTTTATTTTTAAAATTAAAAATTCAATCAAAATTTTTTAAAAAAATTAAATTAAACAATATTTGTTAAAAAAAATAGAGTTATTCACTTTATTGAATTTCGACTATTTTTCCACATAATATTTTAAAAATATGTTTTGGCATTGTTGATATTATTATTCAATTAATAAAAAAATTAAAGACATTGATATTATTTTGAATAATAAAATGATTTTTTTTTTGTTTTTATGCTTGAAAGCTAAACCTTAAACAATCAAATCTATTTATTAATCATTATCCAAAGACTTAACTCAAACCGACCAATGCTAATTTTGTTTTTGTGGAGTTGTCTTCCTCTTATCCCAAAATTTTAAACACAATTAATCAAATCCACACACTCATCATTGATTTTTCAAATCCAGTTTTTACTTACTTTCCAAAAATTTGTTTTTTCACTGAATTGTAATTAGATTTAATGATCTTTTAGGTATAACTTTATTTCCTTTTGAAGAAGATACATATCATCCATAAATGGTAATTAATTTCATTACCTGCAACTATAAATTAACCCAAAATTAAAAAAAAAAAACAAAAATCTAAATAAAATTTTGGTGGGAGGAAAAAAAAAGGAGAGGGAAAATTAAAAAAAAGAGAAGCAAAGCGCAATCGCCGTAGACGCCGCCAAGGCAAAAAGCCACGTAAGAACGGGAAGAACAACACACGAGCCAAAGCCATTGAGGAACTCCGAAGCAAGAGGTTTGGACGACACAGCTGGAGACAGGCTGTCACCAACAAAGTCCCACTCACCTATTCCCCAAAACTACGTTCTTCCTTTATTTCTCCTTCTTCGTTCCCCTCTTTCATTTTTCTCTCTCCGAATCTTCATTTCTACTTTCGCCACCAGTTTTTAGGGTTTCTTGATCCTTTTCTTTGATTATCCGTTTCGTCTTCCTACCTCGACGGATCAAGATTCCTCTCTTTGTAAGCTCTTCAGCGGTCTAACTTTTATGCGTTTCTGGTTTTTTTGGGCTTTTTTTGGTGTTTTTCTTTATTTGTTTGGTATTGTTGAGATTATCGGATTTTTATGATATTTTTGATGAAATTTGGAAGCATTTTGGCATAATGATTGTACTGCATGCACCGGCGATGAGTATGAATTTTAGGAAGTTCGATGAATTTGTGTTTACTTTTTGTTCGTAATTTTTCAAAATGCTTAGATTTGAATTATTGATTAGCTGGAGGTTTTAGTTTTTTTATTTGTTTGTTTGAATAATTTGTAGTTAATGATAGAGGGAAATTTAAGGAAACAAATCTATATGTTTTGCAACTTCTGTTAATTCTTTAAAGGTTAGAGGAAATCGTGCTTATTTCTACAATGGTAATTGCAGGAAAAAGCTCTTCCCTTTGCTATCAGGTAATTTTCTTTAAGCTTAAATTAATCGAAAAACTGGGTGAATTGTTTAGATTTTTCAGTGTGGTTTTAGGCAATCGATTTTATCCTTTTTTACTACAATAAATTAAGTCGCGGATCGTATAAGGAGCAACATTTTTTTTTGATCAAAGTATAAGGAGCAACATTGAGAGATGAACAAGGGGATGTGTTAGTATCAAAATTTCTGTAAATTTTATTATAACTTTCTGTGGAATTTAATGTCTGGAACATTTTTTACCATTTCTTTTTTCTTTCATAGGAGAAGTATTTGTGTGGCTGAAGGTGGTGGGTTTTATTATAATGTTCTGCATGCTATATAGAAATCTTTCTTCTTTTGTTGTAATAGTTGACTTCATAATATTTTTGGTTATGTTCTGATTTATTCCCTTTACTGTTCCGCAGGTTTTTGGACAAAATAATTTTGAGCTAAACCTTCAAGTTAGTGGCTGAAACAGCAGCCTTAATTTGAAACTTGTAAGTTCTGAATCAGTTAGTGCTTGACATACATGGATCTTGTAGACGGGCAAGAAGATACATGAGTTTATTTGATAATGCAGCTTAATCATCTTCTCCCATAGTTAATCTTAGCACTGTCCAGTATTAATTCAGTAATAGCTTCTGGATATAATTCTCAGAAGGCTGCTTGTACACATTCAGAGGATCCTTTGTATCCATGCTGGCAGAGAGTATGCGTGGAATCTGTGTTTTGGGTAATGCCCCAGACGAGTTATTCTGCCGAAGCATTCGGTGTGTTGACAATTTGTCTAGTTGCTCTGTTGGTTCTTCTTGGTTTGGTGTGCATTGCATACTTGTTTTACTTGCGTTCACGTGCTCTTAGACAAGGATTTATTCAGCTTAGTTATTTCAATGGGCCTTGGATCATCCGAATCACGTTTATTTTGTTCACCGTCTGGTGGGGTTTTGGTGAAATTATACGGTTAAATTTTCTAAGACGAGAAGGAAGAGTGTTGAATGCACTCAATTTGAAATGGCAAGAAAACATCTGCAAATGTTACATTGTGTCGAGTTTAGGTTTTGCAGAACCTTGCATGTTCCTCACTCTCGTTTTTCTTCTTCGTGCTCCATTACAGAATATAAACACAGGCATTCTAAGCAGAAAATGGAATGGGAAAACAGCACGCTATGTTATTCTCTACTGCCTCCCTGTGTTTGTTCTTCAACTTATTCTTATTTTGATTGCACCAAAGTTACACAAGGATAGGAGAGATTTACCGTCGTATTTCACAAGATCAGCTGCTCCAGTGAGGCAGAATTCTGATGACATTGCTCTTTGCACTTACCCTTTACTGAATACTATTCTTCTAGGGCTTTTTGCCACCATCTTGACTGCCTACTTGTTTTGGCTTGGACGGCAGATTTTGGAATTGGTTATCAATAAGGGTTTGCTGAAGAGAGTTTACACATTAATTTTCTCGGTTTTGAGTTTACTTCAATTAAGGGTTGCTTTACTTGGTTTATCTGTTTTATCTAAACCAGAAGAATTTCTGTTTGAAGCTCTTGCCTTCTCTGCTTTTATTGTCCAACTATGTTGTGCTGGGGTCTGCATTTTCATACTTGCATATTACCCGGTTAAGGATTGTCTTGCCCTGGGGAATCTTCACGACTTGGAGGCTACTAGGAGAAGGGGTTTTCTTGATGGTCAAAATGATACGGTTTCTCTTATCGCTGATCCGAGCCGTCTTGAAGGAAGTGCTGATGCCTCCTCTGTGCGTGGATCAATTTCTTTTCGGATGTATGAAAATGATGGAACCTCGGCACCGACATTCGTGGAGCTGAGCTGCTTCTCTAGCTGAGAATGTAACCCGACCTCAGACTACTGGGAGCAACCTTCAACACATGCTCGTGGACGACAAGAAAGTAAGCAAAGAAGAAACTGAGTAGTTGTGACGAATATCAATTTTGTGGTTAAGAAATCTGATTGTAAAGGTTTAGCTTCAATAAGGATTCTTAATTCTTGGTTTGTTTTTCTAATTTTAGATATGATGGTTTTTGCTCGATGCAATCTATAATCCGGTTCCCCTTTTTTGTAACGTTTCTTATAGCCATTTTTTAAAAAAAGTCTGCATCCATAGTGTTTAAATTAACCTTGTTTTCTTCTCGAAACTGATAATTTGATGGTATAATATGAAATACCAGTAAGTAGTAATGTAATAATAAGCAGCTGGAGTTACGTTTCGTAAGTCGGATTCTGAATTATTAAATAAACTAGAGATTTTTACTGCCTTTGTAAAAAAGTTTCCAAATTTATTCAGCTCCTGTAGGTATATATTTGTATGTCCCATCATGTTAAATAAAAAACCTAGGGTTAATTTTGTGGTTTGCCTCCTTCAACTATTGCTTCTTTTTTTTATTCTTCTCAGGTAATCAATTTCCTTTATGTTATTATGAGCTCTTGTTCTACGTTATTTATTTTCTTTAATCATATGATATATTTGCTTCAATCGGCCAAATTTGAAGTTTTTTTACCCAGTGAAGCAAAACAGAGCTAAGGCCAAAATTATAGATTTTTTTTTTTTCCTTTCGATTCTCATGTTATAAGTTCGTTAAATTTATAAAACTAACGATTCAAAACATTAATCAGTACTGCAAATTCTAACCGTATATATATATGCATGGTTACTCGGCAAACATGTTCGAAAAGCTTATGGACCAGTCCTAAAGCAAATAATAATAACTGCAGGATGCCGGAAAACTTTTCTTTGAAGGAGACCAAGCCAAATATCGGTGGAGGGAGAGTTTCCGGTGGCAGGGAAAAGCTCACATCCTCATTCGATCTAGTTGAAGTGACACATTTTTTATTTGTCAGAGTTGTGAAAGCAAGAGATTTGGCATGCAGCAATGCCACCGTAGGAGGTGGCGTTTGCCACCCTTTTGTTGAAATAAAGATTGGAAACTATAAGGGGAGCACCAAGTACTTGGAGATGAATAAACCAAACCCAGAATGGAACCAAGTGTTTGCCTTCACAAAAGATCGAATTCAGTCCTTATCCGTGGAGATCACCGTGAGAGAAAAGGAATTTGTAAACGATGAGTTTATAGGTAAGATTGCAATTGACATGTCCGACATTCCAACTCGAGTTCCACCGGATAGTCCACTCGCCCCCCAGTGGTATAAATTGGAGGCCGAGGCCAATTCATCAGTAGGTGAGTTGATGTTGCTTCTTTGGTTCGGGACACAAGCTGATGAAGTGTTCATTGATGCATGGCATTCAGATGAAGCCTCTGTTAGTGGTGACAGCATTACAAATACTCGTTCCAAGGTCTACCTTTCACCTAGACTTTGGTATCTTAGAGTCAATATAATTGAAGCACAGGATTTGGTGGTGCCCGGAGACAAGAATTGGAATCCAGAGGTTTATGTCAAGGCTGCTCTTGGGAATGTGAAGTTGAGGACAAGAGTTTCGGCAGACAAGTCATTGAATCCTAGATGGAACGAAGATTTGATGTTTGTTGCAGCAGAGCCCTTCTATGATCATTTGGTTCTGACCGTGGTAGATAAAAACAATGAGGAGGAAATTAGCCTCGGAATGTGCATGGTTCATCTATCTGAGGCCTACATAAGGTGGCTGCCTGAACCTGTGGGTGCAAAATGGTATAATCTAGAGGGAGGCGGAGATGTGGTGGAGGAGCTAAAGTTTGCTAGTAAGCTTAGCATGAGAATATCTTTGGATGGTGGCTATCATGTGTTTGATGAATCCGTTGATTGTAGCAGTGATTACCGAGCGACATTTAAGGGGTTGTGGCCACCAGCAATTGGTGTGTTGGAGTTGGGGATTATAGGTGCCAGTGTTTTGGTTCCAATGAAGTCAAGAGATGGACGTGAAACTACTGATGCTTATTGTGTGGCCAAATATGGACCTAAATGGGTAAGGACAAGAACTGTAGTCAACAGCTTTTCTCCAAAATGGAATGAACAATACACTTGGGAGGTTTACGATCCGTATACGGTCCTTATTATCGGAATTTTCGATAACTGTCACCTCAACGGAGAGAAAGGTCCAAATCCAAAAGACCCAAGTATTGGGAAGCTAAGGATCCGATTGTCCACCCTTTCGACTAATCGGGTTTACACCTATTCGTATCCTCTCATAGCTCTTCAACCAAGTGGAGTTAAAAAGATGGGAGAAATTCAGTTGGCTTTGAGATTTACATCCCCATCTTATACAAGTTTACTAGCAGCTTATGCACGACCTTTATTTCCCAAAATGCACTACATTCACCCTTTGTCGGTATACCAGCTCGATAGTTTAAGGCAACAAGCCATTGGCATTCTATGTTCAAGGTTGAGCAGCGCCGAACCGCCGTTAAGGACAGAGGTTACAGGGTGCATGTTGGATGCTGGTTACCAATTGTGGAGTCCCCGAAAGGCCAAAGCCAACACAGAAAGACTAATGGATGCAGTCCATGTAATCACGGAGGCATGGAAATGGTTTGATACGATAAAGAAGTGGAACAATCCTGCAGCAAACGTTTTAGTCATAGTGTTGTATTTGATTGTGGTGTTTTATCCAAGTTTGGTAGTGCCTACGTTGCTTATCTACTGCTTTCTAATTGGGATTTGGCAATACCGGAAGCGGCCACGGGATCCAACGCACGTCGATATCAAACTATCGCTGGCCGATTCGACGAATGCCGACGAATGGGACGAAGAGTTCGACACATTCCCGTCATCTAAACAAGGTGATGTACTTAGAATGAGGTATGATCGATTGCGAAGCATGGCAGGAAAGGTTATGGTAATGGTTGGGGACTTGGCAACTCAAGGAGAGAGGTTGACTGCTTTGTGGAGTTGGCAGGACCCGGTAGCTAGTGCTATATTTCTAGCGTTTTGTATGATGGCTGCCGTAGTTTTTTGCAGCGGACTAGTTCCTCCAAGGTGCATACTTGTAATGGTGGGATTGTTTGTGATGAGACCTCCAAGTTTCGGCATTGACATTCCTTGCGCACCCCAAAACGTGTTCAGAAGATTGCCCACAAAAACAGATTGCATGTTATAAGTATTAAAGTAATTATAAGCAGCTGGAAGTTACGTTACGTAAGTAGGATTCTGAATTATGTAATAAATAATTAAACAAAATTCTGTTGATTATGTTTTCTTGGCTTGGTAGTGAATTCTCTAGAATATACCATTGCCAGCTTGTTTTACATTTGTTTTTGGCTTGATGATGAATATGGACCAGGTCACCGCCAGCTAACAGGGCATTGTGGTTAGTATTCTATGGAGAAAAGTTAAGCAATACCATAAACGTTACAGTCAACGTCAAACCATAAGAAAAAGAAAATTACTGATCGGAAAGCTTAAGAATAAACAGCTTCCAGTAGATTCGACGACCGATCTACCGCATTTAGGCAAAACAACTCCTTCACGTGAAGGTAGTAAAGTAGTAGAGAAATGAGACATGACTTTAATTTAATTTAATTTAAGATTAAGAATTAAGACCAACAAAGTCTGGGTGTTTTAGTCATTTCTCCAGTCAAAAGTCGATTTGTCTTAACGTGTGGCGCCGGCGCGTGTTTTCATATATTCACATGCTTGCTTTATTTATGTAATACGCAAAATACCCTAACAAAGCTCCACCGCTAATCCTTCGATACCGAACCATTTGAAGAACGAAAAGCAATGGCTTCATTCGAGCAAGCGCCGCCCGGAAATGCGAAATCTGGGGAGAAGATCTTCAAAACCAAGTGCGCGCAGTGTCACACCGTAGATAAAGGCGCTGGTCACAAGCAAGGTCGGTCAGATCTGATTTTGTTCTTCTTTGAATTCAGTTATTTTTATCGAACTTCTTAACTTTTTGCTTTTATTAGTTAATCATTTGCTAGCAATCTTATATCAAATTTATTTCATGTTCATATCTTTTAAATGTTTAGCAAGAATTATTTGGTCATTTTCTATTCTCAGATTCAGTAACTTTTTAGATCGTATATGTGAAATGATTGAGGCTCTTGAATTTGAAAAAAAAGGAACTTTTTAAGTGCCTAGATTACTTAGATTTGCATTGAAACAAGGCGATTCACACTGGATTCTATGTTGATATAGATCTATTCTTGATACAATTTGATGTTTTAGCTTTTACTACTTTTTGAAATTTAGGGAAGAATAAGTTGAGAATTTTTAAATTTGCAGGGCCAAATTTGAATGGGCTTTTCGGGAGGCAGTCCGGCACAACTGCGGGATACTCTTATTCCGCTGCTAACAAAAATATGGCTGTGATTTGGTCAGAGAACACATTGTATGACTACTTGCTTAATCCTAAGAAGGTATGTCGGATTCCTTTCTTTTTGTGTGTGTATGTAATCGGTTGTGCTTGTTATTGTATGTTCGTAACTACTCAATATATTCCTTGACTTTGTGTCTTCATTGTATGGATCATATAATGATTTTGAAATATAATATTAACTAGAGCTGCTAGGTTTCCTTGTTAAACTCTGCAGCTTATCTTTGAACTTCCATTTGGGGTCATATATTTAGAGGCTTTATTATTCATTGGTAATATTAGCTAATTATGCGTATCAAAAGAACGTGAGAAAGATTAGTTCTGTAAGATAGGATTGGTTCTACTGTGTGTTACGGTCAAACCAACATGAGAAACTGATGATATAGAGTAGTAATGTTAATAATAGCTTGTTACTCATTGGTCCTTAGTGACATAAATGATAGCCAACAGTCAGATGTACAACATAAAGCGATAAGAATGTTATTTATGTACAAATATGTGCATACTCTGGTGATGTAAGAAATCATATCTTGTTGCTATTGTTTAGCATCAAAAGGTGATTCCTTACAAGATTGTTCTTAAATGAGGGTAGTGTAGTCATTGATGTTGACTTCTGTTGCTGTAGCTACGCTTTCTAGGTAGTTTATCTCAGTTCAGGAAGATATCTTTTATTCATATTCTTGATTATTTATTGCTGCTTTAAATTAGCTATTACTATGTCTGCATTTCGGTGGTTTTATTGCTTTTGGTGTTATTAGCTGGTTTTAGTTCTAAAAAAAAAAAAAACAAAAACACGTGTGCACAGGCTTTAGTTAAGTATGAAGTAGATATATCTACACTAGCTTAGCTGATATGCCTTGATTTGAATCTTGGTTTGTGAGAAAAGTACCTTCTCATATTATCTTTTAGGAAAACCCAAACTAACAAATATCTGTTGACGAATTGATTAAGTAAAAGGATAATTGAATAAAATGATACAATAAATCACTGAGTTTATTAATCAATTAAAATTAAATGCTTCCTAATAAATTTGACATTGAATTGACCCCTTCACCTTTGATCTCGATTGAATAAAAAATGGGTTATTATGATCTCGAGCAAGCCGCTATGGTGAAATCGGTAATTCGGTATTCATGCTGCTCTTAGGAAGTAGTGCTAGAGCATCTTGGTTCGAGTCTAAGTGGTGGCATAGTATCATCTAAAAGGGATAGAATTAAGCCTTATAATGAATTTAATTCCTGGTTTCCTTTCTATAAGATCTAGAAACTTGCTTTTTTTCATTAATTTTATGATTTTTTTCAACTTTAGAGCATATAATAACTCATATATTTTTCAATCGTTTCATTGTAGCTATAATTTATTTTTTAACCTTATTCTTATTAGTATATGAAGTTGTAGGACTATATGATTCATTAACTCATAATTTTCATTCATTTCAATTGTAATTGCAATTGTTTTTTAACCTTATTCTTATTAGTATATGAAGTTGTAGGACTATATGATTCATTAGAGAAGGGAATGATAGTTACCCTTTTTTCTGGAACGAGATACTCCTTGTTCTTCTAATTAACCTTTTATTTTATTTTTTTAAGAAAAAGTGATTTCCATGATATTGAAAGATAGGTTTGATTTTATAAAAACTAACACCTTGGGTTTGTGTCAAATTGTAAAATTCATATATTTGTGACTGAACAAAATGATTAGAATTAGTCTCGGATGGCTGTAATGTGTATTATCCATACAACTGAGCTTGGTTGACTGGAATGTGTATTATCCGTACAATTAGAATTATTTAGTTAAACCAATGATACGGTATTTGATCAGAAAGCTAGTATTTCATCCGACATGCATATTTTTTAATTTCCAATAGATTACATCTTTGGTTAATGTGTTGTGTGTTGTTCGCTGTTTAAGAAATCCTGTTTAAGCAGTTATACCATCCATACATAGTGTTTTGATCTAAATTGCTGGGTTAAAATTGCTTTTGCAGTATATTCCTGGGACAAAGATGGTTTTCCCCGGATTGAAGAAGCCACAGGATCGTGCCGATCTCATTGCTTATCTCAAGGAATCAACTGCCTGATGGGTGTCCTTTATATCAGCTATTTTGGAACAAATGAAAGAGTTTTTGATCAATGATTTTTTTCTTTTTGTTACATTATATAAAAACTAGGCGATTCGCATAATAAAAGGAAAACAGCTCCAATATAAATTGTGTTTTGGAGTTGAACCGAGTAGTGAAAAAGATTTGTGTGAGACCAATCACGTGAAAAGTGAGGCATTTCAAATTTTCATGATTTATTTAGGCCCCAACAGTTTCACTGTTAGGTGCTGTTAACTTGTTTATCTTAATTCTTGATGGGATTTGGATGATTTGCTTGGTAGCCTGGTAGATGTAGTGCAAATATTGATTTGAACTTTGTTTAGGGCATTGAATATCTCATCCTTTTTTCAAGAGTGAATAACTCTTAAATTGGTTTTCAGGTTTCTTCTATTGCTCAAATAATAATCAACACACTTGTTTTTGTAACTACGTCCATCCGAACATCAAAATTGCATACCCCTGGTGAATAGGGTAGAGGTTAAATACCATATTTTTCATATACTTACATTTGAAGCTGTAGTGAGTAATAATATCATGGCATATGTAACTCAATTTTGAATGAATCATAAATAAAGGAAATAGGACATTGCCAGATGCCAATTAAATTGCAGCAGAAAATAGGAATGGTTTTTTCTCTTTAATTATTCAAATTTGAATATACAAATGTCTTTGAATATTACAATTCGAGTCTAAATACGATATCCAAATTCTAATATTCTAAAATTCTTTATATTTATAAAATTAAAATTATAGGTATTTTTTAATTAATGGATTGGGATATCAAAAATTGAATATTTTTAGAAATGGTAGGTTTAGAAAATTAGAATTACTACTTGGGGTGAATATTAGTGTAAAATTATAGAAGCAGCTTTTGGAAACAGTGTGTCTGAAAGAGAATGTAAAGAATTAATTGGCCAATGATTTTGAAGGCTTGCATGCATGGTATTTGTAGGAGTTTCATTGGCTAAATATAGCAAAGGTAAGTTAATTTGAATTAGCAAAAAGCATGTAATGAGCTACAATGACTTGTAAACAAGGGTCTCAAGGTCTTTTTTTAATAAGGATTTTTTGAAATACATGAAACTTCAACATCCACCTTAATGGAATACACTAAATATTCGAACCAATGCAAATTCATATAATAAATATTCGAAGCATCTATCTGTATCCACTCTAAATCTATAATGGATAATAATTTATAAATTTGATCCGGAAATTATTTAAATGCACAATCCAAATTACGATTTCTATCATAAACTGAAGTTTGGGCAAGGTGTGTCCCTCGTCTAGCACTAAAAATAAATGATCTACCTCCCTAAAGAAAACAACAAGGGTTAAATTCTTTCATTAGTCCTTGTAAATTGTAGATTTAATCGTTATATTTTAATTTATTTATATTCTGCTAAATTTTCAATCATGATGAAATGATAATTGTTAAATTGATTCCAAAACTATTACGATTCAAACTTAAAATTTTAAAATTTAAAAAATCCAACAATCCAACTAATAACATAATTGGACGGGATAACAAGTATAGAATAAATACACGACGGGCACTGACATTCCTCTGATTGGTTAGTTGTCGAAATTCTGATGTTTATTGAACGATTTAAGTAATTATTAAGAGGTTTGTTTGTATGCGAGGGCTGTTCATGTTTTCTTTTACATATGCACCAAAGTTGTAATATTCAGTGAATGATTGAAGTAAATGGGAGGGGTTGGTGTATTTGTTTTATTTACTTCACATGTGATGTACTTCAAATTACAAGGTAAAATTTAAGACATGTACTCATCAATCAAAAATAAAAACAACTCTCTCGTTGGGCTGTATTTGTTACATGATTTCATAAATATAATTATTTTATATTATACAGCTGATTAAAACTAATCATATACAGCCTTATATTTTATAATATTGCCTACAATGACAATCAAACTAATATATAAATAATGAAAGATTTATTCATGTGGGCTTCACCTTTAATAGAGCACACAATATTATGCTATTGAATAAATGATATTTATGAAAGTTTTAGTTTTTACAATTATAAGTATTAAATCGATGGAGTCTTAGTTTGACTGACATGGATATTGTTGGTAATGAAGGATGATGTAGATTCGAGTGCACTGAAACTCGTTATCCTCCTATTTATGGGTGAATTTATCATTTAATATTATTTGCTGTAATGTTTTTTTATTATAAATAATTATAATTATAATAAACAAATAAGGTTGAATAATTACTTCTAAAAGGATGAAAAAACCTAGCCAAGTAGGAGCAGGGGCGAAGTTTTTAGGGGGCCGGATAAAATTTTAATTTTTTATAGTTTATATCTTTATAATTTGTAAAGGATTAAATTGAATTTTTATAATTTTACGGGAGGTCAAAGTGTAATTTTACCTTTACTAATTTAAAAATTTTAAAAAATTTTAAAAGCCTAAATAACAATTTTACTCTCATACCGCCCACTGGCTTCGCCCCTTGGTAGGAGAATGAATCAATGACCAATGCCCTCACTGATTCTCCTTCCCCTCCTTTTAAAGGAATCTCAATTTAATTTTCAAATAATGGAGTCTTGTTTGTTCCTTTCTTCTTAATTTCTCTCTCTGTCGGTTTGCCCTCTATTTTCTCAATGCAACAACAGGAAGCTATTAAATCAAATAAATTGATGGGTAGTAAACCAAAGGTGTTGAAAGTGATGCAACACACATATCACGTAGCAATATTTATTTTCTTCGTTGTCAACGTCGGAAGATGGTGACACGCATTGAACTACATGTGCTTAGAAGCTGGCCATATACAATTGTCGTCTCTCAAAATTTGTCCCCACTTTGGCTTTTTTATTTCCCCATTAATTTCCACTTTCTTCCCTACACCAAACAATGACGACTAAAAGCTCCAAATATAAATTATTCCTGACACAGCTCATACACCCTTTAACGCATCAAATTTAGGTGTTGTTTTCTTTTCATCTTCCTACTACCTTTTGATTTCCCTTTCAGTGTTTTGTGATAAACAATGGTTTTTAGACCATTAATTCACTTCTCTCTTTGCTATATTACCCTTCAATTCCTAGTCGGCTGCAGCGGCAATTTCTTCTCTTTGTCTCCGTGTTTTTAGTCACTTTCCCCATGTTGCTGTCGAAGAAACAACCCTCTGCTGCTGCAACTCAATGGATAGAGAAAGTCAAATACCATAAAAATAGAGATTCCTACTTCAAGTTCTTGGGCAATCCTCACTTTAGATACACTGCCTTTCTTTTGGTGTTTCTTTCTTTATGGTTTTTGTTACAAGTCTTTTGGTTCCCACCCACAAAACCCACCCAAACCAAGTTCTCCACCACCACCCCAAAACCATCGGCCGGGAAATGTAATGGGAATGTCGCGGTTTATGTGTATAATTTGCCGGCGGAGTTTAACCTCGGTCTTCTCGATGACTGTAGCCATTTGAATGTTTATACCAATATGTGTCCGCATGTGGCTAACCATGGTCTAGGTCAGCCGTTGGACAACATGGACCTTCAGTCGAGTGACTCGAACCCCTGGTTCGCTACCCATCAGTTCATCGCCGAGATGATATTCCATGCACGTGTGGACAACCATCCGTGTCGCACGTGGGATCCTTCCAAGGCCAATTTGTTCTACGTACCTTTCTACGGCGGTCTGCATGTGTCCAGCAATTTCCGCGAACCAAACCACGCGATTCGCGACGCATTGGCCGTGAGATTGGTAGACTACCTCCAAGCTCAACCCACGTGGCGGAAGAACAACGGGAAGGACCACTTCCTTGCACTAGGGAGAACCTCATGGGATTTCATGAGAACCGACAGTGGACCTGACTTTGGGGCAAACTGTCTTCTCAACCTGCCATGTGTTAAAAACATGTCGGTGCTGACCGTGGAGAGGAACCCCTGGAAAGGTTCAAACCAACACGGTATCCCGTACCCTTCATACTTCCACCCTTCCACGTCAGATCAAATGATGACGTGGCAGAACATGATGCGACAGTCAAACCGACCCTACTTGTTCTCCTTCATTGGTGCGCCACGTAAAGGCGTTGGTAAAGCAGCCATTAGAGACGAAATGATAAAGCAATGCATGGAGTCCACTCAATGCAAGATACTCAAATGCGACCATGGCAACCCCAAGTGTTATAACCCTGGTGAGATTCTCAAAGTGATGAGAGAATCTCGGTTTTGTTTGCAGGCTCCGGGAGATTCATTCACCCGAAGGTCGACGTTCGACGCCATACTTTCCGGTTGTATTCCGGTGTTCTTTTCTCGGCACACGGCGTACACACAGTACTCTTGGTTTTTGCCGGAAGAGGCTTCGAAGTACTCGGTTTACATGGACGAACAAAGCGAGGAAAGCAAAAGAATAGAAGAGGTGTTGATGAAGATACCGAAAGAAGAGGTGGACACAATGCGTGCTACGGTGATTGATATGATCCCAAGGCTCACTTACGCACACCCTAATGCTAGCCATAGCGATCTTGGCTTCGAGGATGCCGTCGACGTTGCTCTTCAAGCATTGGCACAGCATGTTAGGGACAAAATATAATAAGGACAAAGAAAATAAATTGGAGGAAAAGAAAGGTATGTGTAGACTGTAGAGGTAGTTGATGTGAATTCAAGGGAAAAGAAAAAGTATGTTTAGAGATGTGAATTGAATTGAATGTATATGCATACCAAAATTTTATTTTTTATTAATAACTGAGCCTGTGTGGTCACTCTTTCTGCTTTTGACAATGGTTCGCTGCATATTTATTCCAATGACTATTAGGTTAAATTATCCAAAAGGTACTTATATTATAGGGACTGAATTAAATTAGTCTTTTTATTATTAAATGGATTAACTCGGTCGATATATTAATAAAATGAATAAAATAAATATAAAGTGTAACATATTAAATATTTATTGTATAAAAAATGTCAAAATTTTAAATAGTAAATGTTAATGTTTTTTAGTTTTTTTTTTTAATATTATAAGTACTAAACAAATCAATTTAAGTCTCAAAGGGACCTTTAAGTGACATTCACCGATGACTATATGTAGCAAATGTTTTTGCAGCTTCTTTTTGTTTGGTTTGGTGTTTACTGTAAATGATATGGGGCATGAAAAGTACACTGGGGCACCTCTACCTTTAATTAATGGATTTTGAAAAATTTTACGTGTTCATAGCAAATTTTTATATTTATATATTTTTTGATCTGTTTTTAAAGATTAAATTTTTTGTAGTTGACTTTTTCAAGAATGTTGTCATCAACCAAACAGTTTGCCAATGTGAGTTTGGTTGTGGCCAACCTTTCACAAGCAAGGTCCATTATTCCAGACCAATATTAAATACACCCGAAGCACTGTGTGTGAAAAGATAAGCTTAAAAATGAATGTGGAGAAAATTGATTTATATTACAAGATATTCAAAATCCTTCTAACAAGATGATAAAAGATAGTTACATCTAGTTGCATTTAGCTACGATGAAAACTATATATATATATTAAATACACCCAATAGCCTATGTGACATCCATTTAAATTGCACTTAATGGTTAACAATAACCATGATCATGGTTATCTTGTAATAAGTTATGTCTTGCAACTTTTGTCTCCTGGCCGAAATTTGCTGAACTCAAGTGAAATGTAGTCCTCAAGAGGGTGCCATAGATAGGGTAACATGTCCGTAGCATTGGCAACTCAATAACTGGGAATACAAGAAAAAGACACGATTCTGACAAGTCATACAGGGGATCTTTTCAAAAACGCACCCAACCTTAACTACTAGTCCCGGATTAAGACTCACAAAACATAACTTGCTCTTCTCCCCTAATACCTTTGTCGATATATATGGTTTTGAACGACAAGGTCTCCCTAAGCATTATTGAACCAACCGCACAATTATTAATCCCGTATCCACATCGGCTCCATACGCATGAAGCATCATCAATGTTGGGAATCATTATCACATCAAGAGATACCTTGTTCCAACTCTTGCAAACTGCACTCATTAGGATTCGATCCGACCAATGAAGTTTCCCCACTATGACTATGTATCCGACCATATCATTGGGAAGCTTAGACCAATCTCTTTGTCCCTCGGCTACCATCAACCCAAATACTACTTCCACCGTCCACTCTATACTCCAACTATAACCTAATAAAGCTACCTATCCATCAAACTTAAAAGTTTTGAGAGAATCCATTGGCTTTTTTTTATTAGTTGAATTGTACAAAGTAACTACAAGCCTAATACTATTAATCCTCCTTTTTTATGGAGCCTGTAATTCATTACTTAAGGCCTCTGCATATTGCCATTTAATTTAAACACTGTTCAATTATTTTCATATGGTTAATAAAACGGTGGGTTATAATCCATAAGTTCATCTGCCACCTACCTGTTTGCATAATTTCCCAACGTGAATCCAAACCTAACAGATCAAAGAGTAAGTTTAAAACACTAATCAAGTACTACTACTAACTTCATTCACAAATTTACTGCAGATATTAATTTCTTGTGTTCACAATTTTGGAATGCATATTTGAGTACAATGTTCAAAGATCAAACAGATTTTTCTTCGAGGAAATATAAATTTCAACCAAAGATATTCACAGAAAAAAACAAAAGACCTGCACACTGACGAGTGAAGTATTGAAGAAACTTGTGGAACGCTAAGAGGAGAATTGCTGGTTTGCTACCATTTTGTAATTTAAAGGGCAACTCATTGGGCCTCTGAAGAAACTTTAACACCTTCTTCTGCTTTCTTCAAACCATCTCCCATCTTATTCTCTGCTGCTTCCTTTGCTGTATCGTATGACGCATGTAATCCAAAGAAGAAATAGTACAACAGCAGCACAACAGTCCAAATACCGAACCTTGCGAAGGATGCCCCGTCTATTGACCCTAGTAGGAATATGTTTATAGCAATGGAAGCCGATGGCAACCATGGTACCAACGGTACACCCCAGAGTTTTGGATTCCTAGCACGAGGAACAGAAACATGAAGTGCTAGAGTAGCTAAGAACCAAATTGGCACGGTAAACACGTATGCAATCCAATCATCGTTGTCACTCAGACCCCAATAAGCAGCTGTTGCGATTGAAGATGCAAGAATAAGCACGATGTAAGCAACTAGTTTGTTGCGGTTTGCTGTAGTTGTCTCACCACTGACGTAATAACGACGAACAAGAAGCGCCAGGGCAACAAGCATGAAGATGAATAATGTTGATATTGATAGAAGATTGGCAAGGATATCAAGTTCTGTGAAGAAAGCAATAATTGCTGTTGCGGAAAGCATGACAATGGTAGCATTAATTGGTGTTCCAGTCTTGGGATGCACTTGTGCTAGCCATGGTGGCATCATGTGGGTTCGTGCAATATGTGTGAGATATCGTGCTTGACCAACGGCACTAACGAGTAAAACAGTTGTCATGCCTTTCAATGCACCGGCAGCAACAATGTATTTAGCCCATGACATCCCAACAGCTTCAAATGCTACTGAAAATGGGGCATCCGGATCAATCTCACGGAACGGTTGCATTAAGCACAATGCTACAGCAAGCAAACAATATGCAGCTGTGGTTATTACCATGGATCCAACAAGACCAATAGGGATATCACGAGCAGGGTTCTTAGTCTCTTCGGCCATCGTTGAAACAGCATCAAAACCAACATAAGCAAAGAAAAGCACAGCCGAAGACTTGAAGACTCCACGAATGCCAAAGGGCATAAAATCACTATAGTTTTTGGCATCCGCTTTCGAGAAACCAGCAATGATTATGAAGAGAATGACTATAACATGGATGATGGAAGCAATGTAATTGAAGCGTGATGAGCCCTTGGTGCTAAGTACTGCAAGGACACAGATGAAACATACAACAACAACTGCAATAGGATCAAGATGGCCATAATCCTCGGACATGCTGTGGACTATGATGCGGAAATCTTCGGGTTTGTGATTGCAGAGGGTGGCAAAATAGGAAGTCCATGACCGAGCCACCGCAGCACCTCCAATAACATACTCCAAGAGAATGTTACCGGCAGCAATGAAGGCCATGAAATCACCCAACTCCACTCTAAGGTACGCAAATGAGCCACCTGAAAAGGTAAATTTTGCAAATTTGCCAAGTCATGTGTATTCCCGTGAATAAATATCCAAAATTTGTAATCCAAATCCCATTCAATGAAATGTGAATCCCATTTTATGGTATCAAGCTTGGCATATAATTAAACATATTATAACTATATAAATAAAGATTTTACAAAAATTAGTCAAAGATTATGACTACAGCAGGTAATTTACTGGTAAAAGAACACTTTATAGTCAATGTTAATGTTTAAGGGTTCTTATCAAAGTAAGACTTTTCATACAATATCTGGGTCCCATTCCTAGCTAGCAAATTGCCTTTTTTTTTTCCACGAAAAGTCAAAAGCCAACTTTCCTACACTACATGCGGAAAATGGACGGATATTGAATATTCAGCCAGATTCTTTACAGCTATTTTCTTAGATTCCTCAAAGTTTATACAGATAAAGTCCCAGCAATTATCCAAACAAATTTGAAAAAAATTGGGAATTCTATATTAGAGATTTTAAAAAGATAAATATAAATCCCAGTTAATAAATTTAAGATCAAAATTTTACTTATATCTTACCTGCAACAGGGATTTCAACAGCGAATTCAGTGTAGCAAAATACAGAAAGCATGGCCGAGATACCGGACACCACGTAGGATATAACCACAGCGGGGCCTGAAACTTCTCTAGCTTGGAGTCCGGTAAGTACGAAAATGCCGGCGCCAATGACGGCGCCGATACCGAACCATATGAGGTCCCACCAGGAGAGGGTCTTCTTCATTTCATGCTGGCTCCGAGCCTTGATTTCATGGAGCTCCGTTGAGTCAAGTGATCGGGTGAATACTCGATCCATAAACCTTCTCGGAGTTTGCTGGAGTGCTTGGACATAATTATCCCAGCTCTTAAATGACTCCTCTGGAAGAAAATCATCTTTGGTGCATGAACATCCTCGTCTCCTCACACCTTCGTTTCCAGTTGGACCGTCCAACCCCATCCTATTTTCCACCACAAATTTTTAATCAAAAAGGGAAAAAAAATCAATTAATTTTCTCACACTTTCTCATAAACCAACCAGAAAATATATATATACACACCTCGATAAAACAGGATCTTCTTAAAAATGAATCCCAAAGAGACAAGAGTAAGAGATTTTATAATTAGTTTTGTAACACAAAGAGAAAGATTTGGAATCCAAATCACATCTTTATTAAGAGTGCTAAAAATACTCCCAAAACGCATCCACACTATAATAAATTATATAATATTTAAAGGAATCAGCAAAAGCATAACTATCAAAATCAAAATCTTACTTGGACAAGCGATGATACAGTATAAGAAGAAGGAAGGAAGAAAGAAAGAGGTGTTGAAGGCGGGAAATCTGTGACAGCACGTGAAGGTGTGAGAAGTGTATTTATATCCGGTGTTGTGTGTAAGAGTGAAGAAGATACAGGCTGTTTACGGTTAATATCGAGAGTCAACAGACAGCTGGCTATCAAGTTTGGCAAGAGACAGTGTTACCTTTTTTTTTTTTTTTATCTGGTGAATGGTGATGGTGAATATAAGGTAACTACGAACGAAGAGCAATTGTGGAAGAAGCAAGCACGTATTTGGGCTATATACTCGGTAACGTAATGTATTTGGACGTTATTTTTGTATTGGTTCTGATCTTACCCGTCGATCTGCTAATTGATCTACACCTCACCTCCGATCTTTACTCGCAAAATTTTGTTATTTAGACTCTTCATTCGTTAATAAATAAAAAGAGAGAGAGTGTGTATAATTGTTGGTTGGTTTAATTCACGTAGTAATCTCTGCATACTGTTAGATATGAAAATATAAAATGATAGCTCACGGGGAGAGAAGGATAAATTCATTAATATTAAAAACGAAATAATATAAAAAGAGTTTTAACTATATCTATTTAAAAATTAAAAAATCTTATACTAATCAAACTCAAATAAAAGAAGTATAATTTTATACGAATTCTACTTGTATACACAACTCTTAATTTTATCACTACATAATTTCTTTAACTCAAATTTAAGTCACGTAATCTTAATATACTTAATTCAATATAAAGAAAGTCAAATGTAAATGTCAATGGAAAGAAGAGCTTGTTATCTTCTAATAAAATTATTAAATGATAGTAAGGGATATTGTTGGTGGGAAATGGAAGTCTGAATAATGTGAAAACAGGACAAAAGCCAGCTGATTTCACAATTTCAAATCCGGCAACTTCATCCCCATAATTATCGTATAAATTAAATATAAATATACCTGGGGTTGACAATTTGATGGGCTTTTAATACTAAAGAAAAAGATAGGGAAAGAGATACGTAGAGAGGTAGGTTTAATAGAATTATGGGATATATTAACAATTTTTTTATTCCAAAAATAAATAAATTAATTTTTGTATATTTATTAAAGAGTAAATTCATATTTTTATATTAAAACTTTTTTATTGTTATTGTTAAAGATTGACATGTAATAACAAAATAAAAAAATAAATTTTTAACAGAATGATTAATTTATTTTTTAATTCAATATAAAAAGATTTTATTATTTTAATAGAAAAAGCAAAATATAATCCAATTACTTTTATAATAATTTTACCCACCAAACCAAGTAGTAGTATTTGGAGTATTGAACGTAAACAAACGCCCAAAGTAAGAAATTTACTATAATATTTCCATTTCGTCAACTAATATGAGTGTTGCGGCCCGCCCTAGTCTTCTCCCACTTTTATATTTATTTATCTTAAATTTATAGATATTAATTAAAGAAAATTGCATGGTCTGTCAGAGTGGGAATGCAGATAGCCCAAGTTGGCAACTATGTGAAACGGGCTTTGAGCCCCATAGTTGGAATTTCAAAGTGAACCTAACCATAAACTGCAAAAGTGCAAAGGAAACAAGAGAAAAAGGCAACAAAATGTCAAAAACAATACACAAGCTTGATTCTGGGTGGAATTATTATACCATAAGAAATGGAAACTCGGAAATTTTTTTTCTTTGTTTTTCTCCTTTATGCAGTAAAAAAGCAACAAATTGTCGTCAATAGGAAATAGAAATAGAATGGATTAAGAGAAGGAATGTTATGTAACACTTTTTTTACTACAAGAAAGAAGGGTAAAAAGCACCTATATGAACAGTAAACACAAATTACACTGATGATATAAATATATATAATCCTGGGGAAAACTAAGTGAATAGAGTTACAACATCTCTGCGATATCCTCTTACCATTAAAAGCCTCTGCACATTTCCTACCAACAAATCCATATACTCCATGTAGCAGTAGGCTGGGTGGTTGATGGGAGGTGGTGGTAAGCTTACAAGCACCACTGCTGCCATTCTAGAATATCTTAATATTGTCGTATTCAGCTTCAGGGTTGTATACAGAAACTTCTCCACTTGTTGCTCATCCACAACTACAGCCTTTCCATCAGCCATCAATGGGGTTCCTTCTCTTTTTGCTGCTTCCTTTAGTTCTGCCAAGTAACTAGCTACCCGTTTCCGAGCATCATTGAATGCTTCTATTGAGTCATCTTGCTGAGATCCACCCTCTACATCCCATGACTTGATCGTTATAACAATCACTTCGGCTTGCAACCGAAGATCGTATAGGAACTTCTTCACGTCAGCCTTGAGGCTCTCTGCATCTGAATCTTCCTCCGCAATGCAGAAGACCTGAATTTTACAGCTCTCAAAGCTCTCTTTCGTAAGAAGAAGTTGTGACAGAAGAAGCATGAGACCACCATCTCTTACAATCCAATACAGATCGATGCTACCGTATTGCCTTTGATACTCATTTGGCCATTCATCGAGGCCTTTGACAATGACAACTGCCTTGTTTGCTACGATACAGTCATTAATTATACCAACAAATCTGGTTGGGATTTCTTTTAAGTTCTCGCGACGCCATATTTCCGGGTACCGCACAACTACGATATTGGGCTTGAGGTTGCCAAGACCCATGGTCTGCACAATTCCACGGAAGCCTTCAGTCATATTGGTTGCTACGACTATTTCTGCAACACCTTCACAGTTCTTGTAGTTAATGTAGGTATCAAGCTGTTTGCAGGCTTCTTTGGCATCTTCAGCATATTCATGATAGTCTCCATCTAGAATGTTTACAAAAATGGACATTCCACGGCCTTTCTTCTTCATACAGTTGGCAAAATCAGCAAGTTTTGGATGGCAAGGTACATTTTCTGGCAGCTTACCCCAAGGCCGGCAGAATATGAGAGGAATGGGATACCAGTTCTTTGGATGAACTTGCTTTGCTGCAAAACAAAGGGTCCAATACAGGAAAACAAGAGGCATAGTCATGACTATATGAACAAAATAGAAGTGGAACATGCATATACACAGATATTACAATACCTCCCAGAGATCTAAGGCTACGAAGGGCTAGTTGAAAGTATGCACTTTTGAAACCGTCCCCCCAGTCCCCTGCTTTTCCTTTAATGCTCACATAATAATATATAAGGCTGGCAAGGGCTAGAGAAACAACAGTGAATAGCCATGAAATCAAGAACATTATCACTGCAATAAACAAAAGCAAACAGAACAGCTGTGAGAATTGGCCTCCAATTAAATACAGTACAAAATTTTGCATGCTAATATACAGGAATTTCTCAACTAAATGGGACACAATGTTAAACCCGACAATGCACTATATATAATGAAACATACCTACACAAAGTAATGCTCCAAGTAGAGACAGGAGCCAATGGTGAAATTTCCACCTAGGACGCCAACTAGGTGCATCTAAAAGATCCAAAAGGAAGCAAGACAAGTTCACACCCGAATAACATAGAAGGAAAAACATAGTTACAGTTGGTGTGATAAGATCCAGGTTCCCAATAACAACACATCCCATACAGATAACGGTAGTAAAGAGAGTAGCTATGTGAGGCTCACTGGTATCTGCAACTCTGAAGCAATTGAGAACGGGAAGAATATCATCATTGGCTATTGCTGCAAGAAGGCGAGGGGCACCAGTCAAGCTTTGAAGAGCTGCACCTAAAGTTGAAAGAATAATTCCAACACGAATGACAACTGGGAAAGGCCAAGCTATGGTAGCAGTAAGTAGCCTGCACCAAAGGTAGTTTAGCGTTAGAATAATATCTCTAAAACATAAATCCTTGAAAAAAGAATGAACAATGAAAACATAGCAAGCTGAATCCATGGAGAATGTTAACGTGAGACTAGAAAATTTGTACCTGTCAGTCAAAAGCTTTTCTCTGTTGGCAACAGCTCCAAAAAGGAAGACTGAAACTAAATAGAGAAGAGTAGTGACCAGTGTGGCTGACAATGTTCCAACGGGGATTGAACGCTGAGTATCTTTAAGCGAAGCTGATCGATTTGAACCTGCCATGATTCCAGTTACAGCTGGGAAAAAGAGACCGACCAATGCACTGAAAAAGCATATAAACAGAAGGATTTAGAAACTTCAGCAGAGAAATCATCGTTTTAATCAGCTTTAAGAAAAGTATGTGGATATCACATATCAAAACTTGACAGTTGGAAACAACTTTTTCCTGCTTTTTCTTGGATAGTTAGAAAGGTAGAGGGAGAGATTAACTTGTTTTATTCTTTTGGACCAGCAGTATGACCACCAATTATACTTGGGATCTGTTCTCATCTAGACCTCCATTATTAAACAAGTTTTTCAATACAATTAGGTGACTGTGCACTTATTTGTGTTATACTGCTATATCATCTTTAGGATCAACAATAGGTTGGTACAAAGAAGATTCTTTGATCATGTACAACTTCACAGCACAAGAAAATTTCACTCTAGTACTAGTAACTAAAATCCTATGAACCTTGAAGATTCTTACTTGAAGTTCCAGTACACCTTTCCATCACGATCAGGGATCCCATCACTGTTAGTATTCTGATACATTGAATCCCAGTTATCTTTAAAGCTGTCCGCACTCAAGCCCGTAATTCCAGCTGTATCAAAAATCACCAAAATAACATGTTTCACAAATACATAATGACAAGAACAACATGAACACTCAACAAGGGGGAAACCAGATTGATTTTGAGAAATGGCGTAAGGCTTGCACCAAGCAATATGCCACTGTAGTATTCATACTTAAGGAATCACCTCCACAGGTAATTCTCTGAAATGTGAGTGTGTGTGTGTGTGTGTGTGTGTGTGTGTGTGTGAGAGAGAGAGAGAGAGAGAGAGAGAGAGCAAAAAGATTATGAAGAAGAAACTCACTATCAGGAACATCCTTCTTCGCCATAAAAATCCCGATGAATATGCAAAGTACGGACAACAAAACAGGTATAAGGAAGACGGGGGCAACCCGATTAATCATTTTCACCCCACCAAACACAATAATGCATAGGATGACAGTCACAACAAGCCCATAAATTTGCAAGTCATGTGTACTTA
Organism: Gossypium bickii; assembly: GCA_025503065.1. Classification (NCBI taxonomy): domain Eukaryota; kingdom Viridiplantae; phylum Streptophyta; class Magnoliopsida; order Malvales; family Malvaceae; genus Gossypium; species Gossypium bickii. Next base: position 144,029,232 of record CP106710.1, read on the forward strand.
TAGTCTGTATTGGTTTCGATACGGAGCCATTCACCTTTGTACTGGTTTCTGCAGTGCAAGCAGGAGGATATTAAAAATGAAATGGAACAAGATTCTTTTTAGCATAGCCTCGCAATCTTTAAAAGTAATCAATAAATTAGGAAAAGGGAAAAAAAGATTATAAAGATAAAACAAAATGTCATTTTCAGTCGATAGCAATCAATCATTACCAGTAAAAAACCCAGCAGAAGGGAGAGCTTTCAGAAATGTTTCTACAGCTCCCAACACATAACTACAACCACAACCAAAAGAACATATAAGATACAAGTACTAGCATGAGTAGAAAATGTTGTTAAATACTTGAAAATTTATGCTATCAAGAAAGCAGAATTCATGCTGAGCAATTCCATTATATTATGTCCTTGAGCTATGCACAGAATAGTATTACAAAAATAGAAGAAAGGACCGGAAGATACACTTACAGAGCTGCTGCAACCGCATTGCCAAGGAAGAAACATAATCCAATGCTAACTCCAACCTCAGGACCAAGTGCTCGACCAATGAGATAATATGGACCACCACCCTAGCAGTAATTGATGAGAAAGCCGCTAAATACCGCCACATAGTTATATAAGGAAAGAATCTCAATCAAGGTAGCAACACGAATTCTACTCAAAATTAAACCATTCCCTTAAGGCATCAAAATGACTATGATATCAGAGTCACATGTCAACTGAAAACTGATCGTGAAGGATCTATAATTATAAATAATGTGTACCTTCATGGCACCATTAGTTGCAATAGCACTCAATGATAATCCTGTCAAGAAAGTACACAGACCACAAAGCGATACCAACAGCAGTGAATCCGCAATGCCTCCCATGCCAATTATCCTGCATTTCTCATAAATGAACCTTAGCGACTGAAACTACAAAATCTACTTATTTTAATGCATATATTACTATTCAATGATGCAAGTCATAATTGACTCCTTCTTTCTTGACTGAAAGCACAATCCAATCCTTCTAAAATAGAAGGCCCATATACAAGCCTGTAATACAAATATCAAATATAGCACAACAAAGTCTTGTAAAATTCAAATTATCAAGAAGAAGCTCAGCTTCCAATTCAAAAACAGCACCAACAATTAAACACAGAGCACGGATTCGTTTACATTTTCATGCACATACATACTGAGATGAAAATGGAGCTGTGTAAGTTAAAATATTAACATCAGAGAAAAGGAACTTACCAAGAAAAGCGGATATAGTAGATAATCCCCAAAATACTTTGTAAGCATGGGACAAACACCCCCATCATTGTACCCATTTTGACACCAGAGGGCTGCATGATGTATGCACAGAACATGGAACAGCATGAGAAGGCAGTAAAGTACAGACTGCTATGTTTCATTAAGAAAGAGAAGGAGAAGTGAAAGAACAATATGATCAATAGCATTTCAAAGAAAAACTGTTGCATACTTGCACATTAATAAATTTCTCAATGCTTGTCAATATTTCAACTTATTTAGACATACTTGACAGGCAGGACTAATTCAAGGAAATTATCACTTCCTTTGTTCAACATCCATATAGATTAATTTCCCAATACACCGTCAACAGATTTTCAAACATTTCGGCAAGAAAGGTTTTAGGCGCAAGTGTACCATTCATTCAATGAAGAAATAAGGAAGCACTTGTATTCCAAATAAAGATTATGAAGTGAACTTCTAAACAGTATCTGAATCTGAGCCTCCTAGCCATGCTCTTTAAGGCTTCTCAAAAGTGGAACAACCTAAAAATCCTACCAACCTTTCAAGGTTATTCCCAAGGTAGAGTTATTCCAACGAGATTGTTCCCGAATGAAGCTGTTCCCAAAAGTGTTCATGCAAAGAATATTATTCATTGAAACAACTATTGGTAGAACAATTAGTAAGAAAAAAACAAACATCTACAATGATAAAAGATTGCCAAATAATGCAAGCTGGTACTAGTGTAACTAATCATGCTAATGCAAAAACACAGCTTACCGTTGGATCCCCACCGGTGATGGAAACAACTTCATTATCTCTGGGGCTAGAAGGTGCAAGAACTTGCTCTTGTGTCATACTGAAAAACAAGTCAAAAGCAGGTAATAATCACAAATTTAAAAAGAAAATAGAAAACAAAACGTGAGGGAAAATTGTCCAGCCACCACAAATTATTCAGTTGTTACTCTTAGAGACATTAAATAATCAATTTACTAACATCCATCCCCTAAGTTCTAATCATTGAAGTTAAAAAAGAAGAAGAGCAAGAGTAAGCATTAATGAAAACAAAACCACGTACCTTTTGAGACCAAGAATATTGACAAGAGAATCAAAACCGAACAATTCCAACTTATGTTCCCTGTGAGGACCATTGTCTCCACCAACAACATCAGGAGCCTTTCCATCGCAATCCATGCTCCCTTGCGTTCGAGCTCTTACTTTCCTGACAAATGTATTATACGCATTTACACAATCATCGAATATGATAACCGAAAAAAAAAACAACCGCATGAAAAGGACAAGGAGAGCAGCGGCCGGGGATTACCTGATAGAAGATTGGGAAGCGGTGGCAGAAGATCCAGGATCCATGGAGGCCATCTCGAGAACGGCGCGATCCTGTGCCCCGACGGGGCTGTATTTACGATTGCCTTGTGCATGATAGCCATCGTCTTCGCCTCCTTCTAAATCATCGGTGTTCATTTTGGAATAAATTTGTTACCAACTAAAATATCGATCTTATTCTCTTGTATTCAGATCCAAAAACGAAACGAAATGAAATGAAATGCCAAATTAGCAAATGACGGAGAGAAGAGGGAAGGAAAGCGAGGGAAAAGAAATGGAGGCAGAGGGCAATGCATGCAGCCACAGATCATGAAATTGGATTTTGTTTATTTATTGAATAATAACACTATGAATAAATAAATACATAAATAAATGGGAACGGAGACATTTCATAGGGTTTTTTTTTTTTTTTTTTTCTTGCTGAAAATAAATAACAAAATATACGTTTACAAATTACAAATTTTCATGTTATAAAGCAAATTAGTTTATAAAAGAAGATACATAAAATCTATTTTTAAGTCGCGTACAATATTCACGTAAACTAGCTCGCCCGTCAAACACTTATCCATCCCGTCCACTGAGGAAGCTGGCTTTGCATGGCACTTTTATTCGTAAAAAAAGCTGCCAAATAAATTTGAATTAATTTTTATATTATAGTTTTCGTAAAGAGGATTATTAATATCCTTTGCGAAAAAAAATGTTATAACTGATGTTAATCTAAGTTAAACCGTTATTTTCCTTTTACGATTGGAATTAGAGGGAAAAAGAAAAGGATAATGCGGATGAATTTCCTATATCTTCAATCTTATTCATGTGTTGCAATTTGAGAAAGCAACTTCCTATAATCGTTGATGAATTTTTATTGTATCTTATTGCATGTGAAGAGAACAAAGGAGACAGCAGAGGCACGGGCTCTCCGTTACGAATAATGTTGGGCTTTGACCCAAACTTATGTCTAAAACAGTGACAGAAATAAGCCCAACAGCCAAATCAAAATACTAATCCCAAACCCTTTAATAATTTGGTGTTAGTCTTTATATTAGAAATTAGAAATTAGATTATATTTTATCTTTTTTATTAAAAATTAAGTAAATTAGTCTATTTTTTAATTTAAAAAGCATTTTAGTCTTTTTAATAATTTTTTTATTAATTTATACTATTAAAATTTGACGTGACTAATTTATTTATTTTTTAACTAGTAACCTCCATAGTAATTTTACCTCGTTTGACTGAAATTTGTCCAATTATATATACTTGGTGCTGCTTTTATATTAAACCAAGTTTGAAATAAATTTAGAGTTATAAGTAAAACTCTTTGGCACAAAATTCAAAGCGGAAATATTACAGCATTCTTATTCTCCAAATGGAATGTTGAGTGCACATAGCAACGAACAGCTGATAATATATTATACTTTGCATTGTCACGGAATTGAAAAGTTGTTCGTGCATGTGCTTGTGAAAAAAAAAAAAAAAAAAAAAAAAAGTGTATAAATGGGTAGATAATGAGAGGAAAAAGGGGTTCAAAAGTGGGGGAGAACATGAGAAAAAGCCAACTGCCTAAAGGGATTTATGAATCTCTCACAAGACAGATCACTATCATTAGTATTTAGTGTCCAAAAGAAAAGGTCTTTTTTTTTAACAAAAGATAAGCTTTGCTTCTTTTTCTTTAAAAATGCTTAAAAGCTTACCTTTACTTCAGTTTAGTTTAGTTTAGAAATTAGATCCGTTTAAGATAAGATATTAACTATTTTACTTAACAAACCAGATGTTGGCAGATACTTAAGGAGGAAGTAGTAGTAGAAGAAGCAAAAGAAGAAAAGTAAGGGGAAGGGTACAATAAACATTAAATAGTCATCAGATTGGACTGGACTGTAAATATAATGTAGAGCAGTCAGCTAGTGAGGTGGACCTTTTTATTTGTTTTTGACTTTTTTGAAAAAGTTATAAGTAGTCATCATATTATTCATAGGCAAGCACTCATGGCTAGCGTGGAAAGGGCTTTGTGTTCTAGATAAAGCAGTAGCGTACCAGACAGGAAGATAAAAAAGAAAGAAAAATAAAAGCTGGGTTTTTATAATAAAAGCTGGGTTTTTATGAGGTGCTTTGTTGCTTAAGTTAAATATATATATTATCTTTTCTCTTTGAAAGATAGTTGCTTTAAGTCTTATTATCATAATCTTCAAGCTTTTTTTTTTTTTTGGCTCTCATTTCACTTTTGTTTTTAGTTTTGACGTTTGCAAACCCAGACCCAAAAAGATCATTGTTTCAGTAGTATTAATATATTGGTTCCTTTTGCTCTTTTTTTTTTTTTTTTTTTTTTTTTTTTTTTAGTTTTTCAACAAAAAAGATAATAAAAAAAATACTTTGTTTTTTTGTCCTATTTTTTGCTTCCTTTTAAATATTATTCCACCCCCTTTTTCTTTGGTCGTAAAATATTTTTCCTTATTGTTTTATTGCAGCTTTAGTTTGAGCTATTATGCCTATGTAGATTGTTGAAGCTGGCTACCTTCTGGTATGGTGTTATGTTTTTTCGAAGTTTTGATATTTGGTCATAAAGATAAGCATTTTGGTTGAGAATGGTAGGTGGATGATATGATCGTATACAAAGAAACCAGTTCATTATTCTTGTTTGCCAGTGTTTTTTTCTTGCCCCTTCTATGGGGGCCTTTGAAAAGTCCTTAATGAGTATTATTTTAGCCTAGGGAACTAAATCATTTGATTGAAACCACTCCTCATTGAGTATTTCTTCTGCTGCTCTTTTTTGTTCAATTTGTGATTGTTGAGTTATATTTGTGGTCATTGAGAATTGCAATTTTGGGTTGTAATGAGCTTTTTCTATTGTTGTTTTAGATTAATAGAACTAGAAATTTTCTGGGAACTTACCTTTTTCTTTTTCTTTTTTTTTTCTTATTTCAACATTGTAGGCAGCATTTATGGTAGAGTGAGTTTTGGTTTTGTTGTGGTGTATTCGAAGTTTAGGTTAAATTAGAGAAAGGGCAAATAGATTGTGATTCTTGATTGAAAAATGGGCTGTGTTGCTTCAAGGATTGATAAGGAAGGAAGGGTACAGGCTTGTAAGGATAGAAAGAAGCTTATGAAGCAATTGGTGGGATATAGAGGAGAATTTGCTGATGCACAGTTGGCTTATTTGAGGGCATTGAAGAACACTGGTGTAACTCTTAAGCAGTTTACTGAGTCAGACTCATTGGAACTTGAAAATACCTCATATGCTCTTAGATTGCCTCCCTCTCCTCCTTCCCCCTTGCCTCCTTCTCCTCCACCGCCACCTTCTTTTAGCCCTGAGTCAAGGAAAGCCGGTGGTGACAATGGTAAAGGAGAAGTTGGCCAAGAAGATAGCATGGAGATTAACCAGGATGATTGTTCTACCCTGCCGGTTCGTAGTACAAGCTCATCATGGAACAATTGGGGTCTTTGGGAGCCTACTTCACCTCCCCATCATCCAAAACAGTCTGAAATCGTAGAATCAGTTGAGGATGAAGGTCAGGGAGAGGAGATTGGTGAAAATACTAAAATAAGTACTCTCCCTGAGAAGTCTCAGCCTGGGGAAATTATTGACGATAACTCATCATCGACGAGCTTGAATGATAAAGATTCTAGCGATGTAACCATGGTGGTATGGAAGAAAAATAAGAGCTTAGAGGAAATCGTAAAGGAGTTAGATGATTACTTTTTGGAAGCATCAGCTGGTGGGAAAGCAATAGCTGTTTTTACAGACAAAAATATAGGGGACAATTCTCATCCATCGAAACTCAAAGAAAACAAAAGTAAGCAACCTTTTCACAATTTATTACTAGATGATGCAATTGCAAGCACATTAGTTCAGGCCTGACAGTAAATTTCATTGAATTGTTTGATCTTATACTTGAGCATCAAATATCCTGCATTCTGCCTGATACTCCAAACATGTCCGTACTACAGGGAAGAGTAGCAATTCTGCAAAGGTTTTTAGTGCATTGTCGTGGAGTTGGTCTTCTAAGTCTCTCCAGTTTGCAAGAGATGCTGTTCAATTTGGATCTAACGAACCGTGCAAGCCTGGAGCTCATTGCAGTACTCTTGATAAGCTATATGCTGCAGAGCAAAAGCTTTATAAGGAAGTGAAGGTAAGAGTGATACTTAGCCTGGTTGTTCCATTATGTATTTATTGCGTATGCATTTTTTATGGTAGCATCGGAATTTTGTCAATGCCTACACCGGTTGTGTGTGTGTGATGACTATTTTATGATTAGTCTTTGCCTCAGGTTAAATTTCCATTTCTGGTTCTGTACAAGTCCATTTGTTCTCATGGATAAAACTTTTGTAGGAGGAAGAAACCACCAAATTGGAGCGTGAAAGGAAATTGATGTTGCTGCAAAAGCAAGACGAAAATCATGACTGGAGCAAGACAGAGAAGATCCAATCAAGCGTTGAGAATCTGGAGAATGTCCTAAGACACCTGCAAAATTCAATAAGCACGTCCTGTTCATCTATATTGGAGATCATCGATGAGGAACTTTACCCCCAGCTGGAGACATTAATATCCGGGTAAATTTTGGTCACATAGCTACATTATCAACATGGGAGGATTGAATCATGGGTTATATAGGATAGAATTTGCTCAAATTGTCTAATCTTCTTTATTACAGGCTGATGGAGATGTGGAAAATGATGTACAAATGTCATCTAGTTCAGAACCATATTTCACAGCAGTTGAATCATGTGACTGATATAAGCATTGACCTGACCACCGACTCCCATCGTCAAGCTACAGATCAGCTTGAAACTGAGGTTTCTTTCTGGTATTACAGCTTCTGTAAGCTCATGAAATCTCAGCAAGAGTATGTCGGAACACTCTGCAAGTGGATCCAACTTACTGATTGCCTTGTGGATGACAACCACCAGAGTCGTCATGCATCTGCCGTCCGTAAGCTCTGTGGAGAATGGCAGCGCGGTTTTGAAAAATTACCTGATAAAGTAATCTATATAACTATTAGGGATAGCACATGCAGTCTTCTATGCTACTATTTGGATGTCTTACCAATCCACTGTGGTTGCAGGCAGCTTCAGAGGCAATTCGGAGTTTTTTGTTAGCCATCCGAGCGATAATCCAACATCAGGCAACCGAACACAGCCAGCAGAGGAAATCTGATAAGCTTCAGGAAAGGTTGCAGAAGGAGTTGACGTCACTGAGTGAGTTAAAGAAAAAGGTTGAGGGAAGTGTAGCGGCCGATCTGAGCCCCAAGCATCCTTTATCATTGAAGTGCGCCAAAATCGAAGCCTTGGAAAAGCGAGTTGATATGGAGAAGGGCAAACATCTCAACTTAGTCCAAGTAAACAAGACCATGACTTTAAACAATCTAAAAACTAGCCTGCCTTGTGCATTTCAGGCTTTAATGAAGTTCTCGAAAGCTTCTGTTCAGGTCTTTGAGGCCATCCATGGCCATGCTCAGCCAGAAATCCCTTGTAATGAAGCATCAGAGAACTCAGCAAACTAAATTTGACTGAACTGTGAAATTTGTATGAAATGGCTCTTTATTTTTGCCGGAAACTGTCAAATAGGAAACAAAGACTACAAGGTTTTTCTTTGCATATATATAGATGCACATTTAATTGGTGAAGTTTTAGTGGATGTACTTTGATTTGTATATAAATTTCAGCATGGAACGTCACCGATAGCACTGCAACTATGACCCGAAAAAAGTGAAGGAAAACTCCAATGTTATTATAAACACCTTGATTTCTAACAATTCAATCCTACCACCCATCACAAACCAAAACCTCATTTGTAAATGCTACTATATATAATACGAAATGTTATATAAACATCAAGACAAAACGAGAGAATAAAATCATAATCCGTACATATACATACCATCCGTCCAGTCCATGACAATACCGACCGTCCAAACAAAGAATAACAAAATGTTAAATATAGCAGCAAAAGTAAACATAAAAAAACGCATCATCGACTCAATGCAATCTCGTCAGTTCCTCCACTCTCTTGGACAGCTCCTCCACAGAAACTCCCATTCCTTTAGAAACTTCCTCCATTTTTCCACGGCTCAGATCAAGGAATGATTCGATCAAGTCTCCATCCAAAAAGTTTTTGGCTTCTGCAGTTCTCTTCTCGTTGTTGAATGACCTCCATTGTTCATGGCTCAACCCTCCCACACCCTTTATCACCTTCCTTAAGTTCGATTGCAGCTTCTCCAGAAACACATACTGATCATGCGGAAGTGAAGCAATCACACCAATTGCACCATTGACGGTGCCAAAAATAACGGTTTGAATCTGGCCCACTTCCGAATCTGGCAACCGCATCACAAGGGAACCATGACGGAACCTATTCACAAATTCCCCAAGGTGATACTCACCAATCACCTCAAGACGGCCCCGTTCCTCATCAGTGGCACCTTCACTGTTCTTCCGAACAGTGAACAGATTGAAGTTGTTTTCAGCACCTAAATAAGTATCATCATCAAGAATTTCAACTGCCGACATCCAGTTTGCATTGTAGTCACGGGCTCGTTCCTCTATCGCACCTTCCTCGTGCTGCAATAAAAAGAGATAACCTTGAATCAATTAGCAAGAAGAGAAGTAGCTACATAGAAAACAAGCACAGTTAGGAATCAAAATCACTGGCTACGAAACCAAGATATGCCCGCAAACAACAATAATATGTATGATAGGATTTAAATATGCAAGTGAAACTTAACTTCGTGTTTCAGAATCCAGATAACTTACCTTGTAGATTAACAAAGAAATTGATTTCATCAAATCACCAACAACAATAAAATCCCCACGAGTTTTCACGTAGAGAGCAAGTATGTGGCCATGATGTCCACATTCAGTTTGTATTTCACGGGAGCCATCCTCTCGAAGCATCCACTTATATAGTTGAATTTTTTGATTAATAGCAGCCAGGAGTTTGCCATTGAAAGCATTCAAAGAGTAAACCGCTCCCTTAGTTTCCTTTTCAGCAATAAGCTGTAACTTCCCATCTTCAACAATAAAAACCAGTATACGGCCCTGGGAAGAAAGCAAAAATTGGAATTTAGAAAGTTCTTATATGAAAGCTTTCAATTGATTAAAAATATATAATATATATAGAAAGAAATGGCACCTTAGTTGGCTCATTTTCTTCTGGCAAAACATATGCAGTCCCAACACAGTAATATACATTAGTGTCATCTGAGAATGAACAGCTAAGAATGGAGCAACCATACTCAAAAGTATCAAGAGGGTAAGTCGAGATACATTCCAAGGTTTGATCATCTAACAGGCGAATAAAATGCATTTCAGATTCGTCAGCACTAGACTGGTTTTTCAAACAACATATTGCAAAGGTTCGAGACTGTTCTTGATGGCAGATGCGACGCGCATGCTCCCCAAGTGGGATAGTGCGGATATGAAGCTTCTGAATATCATCAATCGTGCCTATAGTAAGTTCACCTTCTTTTGCAATTGCGAGGCTGGCGAAAAGAAACAGTAATGAGAACTCTTAACCCAAGTATATATTTAAGTTAGAAAGCAAAAACCAAATAGGCACTTCTATAACAAAACAAAGGAATCTAATGCAAGGAGGTTCACTCAGACAGGAATTAATATTAATATTAATATGTCGATGAATTGCAGAATCAGAAAATAATGCATATGAATATATGATCTATAAATAAGGTCCCGCACATGATCAGAGATAAATTTACCTCATTACTGGAAGTGATTGAGAAAATCAAGCAATGTCATTTTACCCACTTCTCAGCATCAAAATTTCAGATTAATGGAATATTTTAGCTTGTTAGCCTTTTTAATAAGCACTGAAGCAAAACAAAATTTTGCATGCAAGTTTGGACCTTGAGAATTACAGGTTAAATGAATATATGATCTATAAATAAGGTCCCGCACATGATCAGAGATAAATTTACCTCATTTCTGGAAGTGATTGAGAAAATCAAGCAATGTCATTTTACCCACTTCTCAGCATCAAAATTTCAGATTAATGGAATATTTTAGCCTGTTAGCCTTTTTAATAAGCACTGAAGCAAAACAAAATTTCGCATGCAAGTTTGGACCTTGAGAATTACAGGTTAAATGACTTGTCTAGGAATAAACAACTGTATATAAACCAATACGAGGAGTGAGAAATATTTTCCTTTCAAGTTAGAAAACAGTTCTCAGTAAAGGAATAGGGGGAGTAAACCTGTCTGGAAAAGCAGCAGAGTTAAAAGGGCACATATGACCGACTTCCTTCAAATTGACATTGCTGTAGAGTAATTTCTTGTTACTACTATAAATGACAGTTGGCCTATCTGAAGAGGCAAATACATGGGTGGTATTCTTGGAGGAGAAAGTACGAAGCGTTATGGGTTGAGTCCCAAGAGAAACCTTTTTTCTATCTGTTAATTCACCATTACTCATGTTCACTTGAAAATTCAAGAGATGACCATCACCAAGGGCACATAACAAGTAAGAGGTCTGCAAAAGGGACAAACAAACAGAACTTCAGGCATAGGTATGGGAAAACAGTAACACAAGAAAGCTAAATGCCAAATAGCATGGCTCTACAAGCTCAAAAGTCTTAATTGCAGTGCTCTTAGGGATCAGTTTGAGATAATTAATGTATTCCTTGCAGCTAGGCAAATATCATAAAACTTGGCAATATCACACATCAAAAGAGAAGCAAAATATGTCAGCATGATAAGATTCAAGCAGAAGAAGTAGCAAATAAACTCGTACCCCTTCAAAAGAGCAAAGAAGAACAGATCTAGGAATAATTTCTCCTCCTAATTGCTCCTTTGTGATGAGATTCAGTTCAGGGAGCGAAAATATCCTCACACTTATATCCGTCCACATTCCGACAGCAGCCAGATGACTGTAGTTAGAGTTCTCACCAATGGGATTAATGTCAAGACATGAGATTTCATACTCCAACTGAGCATGTTTGACTTCTGTTAATGTGCCATCACCAATTTCCAAATAAACCAAATGGCCCCCTCCTGTTGCTAGTAAAACCTGTAATACAAACAATTCAAAGACTCACACAAGAAGTACCTTTTACAAGAGGTTTTTGTTAAGGGTATCAAGGCAAGAGAAGATTTACATCAAGCCTAATACTTCCATTGCAAAAACCAGCTCAATAAAGGCCAATAATTTATCATTACAAAACCGTTTCCACACCTACATACTAACTAGAAAGCCAGTCACAAAATTTTATAAAGAGATTGGAAAAAGGTACCTGGGTAGCATTGGCAGTGGCAACATTGACCGAATACCCAGATGGAGCATGCCATTCATTGCGTAGCTCTCTAGATGTTGAACTCACAAGCCTTACAGAGCTAGACGTAACCTGCCACGGTACACATCAGCTGAAATGAAGTACATATAATATGCATTTGTCAAAAACATGTTGCCTGCTCGTCCTATAAATCAACCGGACAAATTATATAACCCAGTGATCATCCCATAAAACACTATTTAAATAACAGGTAAAACTAAAATAATATAAAACTCAAAAAGAACTCTCACCTGTACAAGCTGATTGTAAACAGCATCATGGCAGAACAAAGTCTGCACTTGAGAATTAAATCCCTCAATCTCTGTTTCTTCCAACTCATCCTCAAGATTCATTGCCAAAATGCGTGTCTCGCTGATAAAACTAACCACCAGAAAGGTGTCAAATGGATCATCCGTTGAGGATCTCAATGACCACATTCCTTTGATACCTTGAAGTTCTACTGATGCCTAACATATGCATAAATATAACATGTGACTTATGTGGATATAAAATGGTAAAGTTTATTAACTGTGAAGAAATTTCATAACACAAGAGAGACCTGTTCATTAATTCCTATTCCATTCCGAACTACTCGAAGAGAACCATCTTTGTAAGCTCCAGAGCAAGTAACAACTTGACCCTGCCCTTGTCTCTCAAGGTCGACCACACAAAAGTCAACAATAGGCCCCAAATTGACAAACCTTTCCAAAACTTCCACATAAGAACCTTTTGCGTCAGGTTGTAGATTCAACTTTATCAGCTGCATTGGTACGATAACAGAATGAAGACACATTATGACATAGTATTACAATGATATCAAGCTAAAAAGCATGAGTCAAGCAGCCTTGTCACTAAATATTTAAATACAATTAAACTTCACTTACATCTGAATCATACCAAGCAGGTGCAGTGTAATAGTAGCCAACATTGCAGAAACATCCTTAGGGCCATTGGAAGTGTTCCTTGATTGAAAGGAAACACTACTGGCATGGATGAGAGAAAATAGAAGAGTAGATTTAAAAGAGAGCGAAGGGTTTTCTCTCTCTATTGTGTTCAGGAGTTTTCTTAAGGGAGGAGCAGAGGACATGTAGTTAAACATGAGTCATAACCCCGTAAACACCTCAAGTGTAATTTCCTCAAATACTTGAAATTTTAGAGTAGAGTCTCCATGTAATGATCAACTTGTTATCCCTTCCCTCAAAATTTATTTTAATAATATTTCACAATAAGATTATAGTTAAATAGCAAATAGTGAATAAATTAGATTGGTCTGCCATACCTGTGAATCACCATAACTTGAACCAATAAAGACAACTGCGTTATCAAGATAAGATATTGTAGATGCAATAGATGTTTCTCCCAAGAGTTCGATCTTGAGTCCAGTGACCCTACAAGATGCACATGAATAACATAATCTTCAGAGGGTCCCACTAATGCATACTGTCAAGAATCCAAACCTAGCTTTGATATAGCTTTTTAATATAAAAAATTCCTAATGTTCAACAGTAGGCATTTGAAAAAGAACAATGGAAGTTCACTCACTTCTCTTTCTCATGGGTTATGACAAGCAGGTGAAGAAGGCCAGCATGATCGCCAAGCAAATACCTTGATCCATCAGCATCGACTCTTCCATAGGCTTTTGTAATTGACTAGAAGTACACATGAATATCAGGAAGAAAGTGTCAAATCTACAAGTCCAAACCGCCGAAGATCCTTAGAGAAATGATAAAAGTTTAACAGTAACTTGATAAGTGACTTACGGGTCTGATTGGAATTGCTTTGAATGCATTGGCACTGCAATAGACAATTGTTTCTTCCCCAACAATAAGGACACCACAGAGAGGTGGGGGTACAGGTATGAGCAAATCGGCTCCGTTGTCCAGATTGTTTTGGGACCATGGTCCCTCAACAAAGTCCTTCTCCTTTAAAGCCACCTCATATGTTTTAACATGGCGCGCATCTTTATTATCCTGTGGGTAAGAACACACACAAAAAAAGGCAACAAACAACCATATTAGTGTATGTGTTGTTTACACTAAAATACATTACATGAAATAAATGTAAGATAACCATTACCAACAAATACAGCTAGATAAAAATGACACTATCCTACTGACTAGAGCTTTCACATGCCAGAAACCAAACCAAATTTTCCTATATGTAAAGTTCAAGCAGCTTTTATGACTATCTCCTTTTAGGATTTGAGGTTAGGTTAGATTACTCCCATGTATAAGCTCATGGCAATACCGATAAAGTTTAATGTTTTAGCCTAAACCTACAAAATACAATCAAGAGATAAAAATACCAGAAGTACAGAATAAACGTATGCATTAGAAAGAAAATTGAGACCTGGTATAGAACTACAATTGTAGGCTTCGAGCAACCATAGAGAAACTTGATATCCAATACTTGAAGTTCCTCAAGCCTGAAAAAAACTAGCCACTATAAGAATGTAATAACAAGGATGCATTAAAGCAATATCTGATGCTCATTTAATTAAACATGACCTTGTTTTGATTAGTTAAAATATTTATTGACATCGTCGAAAGGGGAGATACAAAAAAAAAAAAAAAAAAATCAGATCTATACTAAAACATAGGACGCAACCAAACCTAATTTGAACTACTTTGATAACTAATCTCTGAGAAAGAGTTCATTGCAACAAATATGAAGCAGTACATAGGAAAATTAAATTTCCAGAGACATGGTTCAATCAGCATCTGTTATTCACTCTTGGTTAGGATCATAGCCAATGTCCTCACTCAAAAAGAACAATCTAATGATCAGAATGGCAGGAGGAAAGAAAAAGAAAAGAATATGGAGAAGAATACCTTATATTAAATGCTTCTTTAAGTTGCCCTTTGTTATCAAAAGGAATAACCTAAGGGAACAACAAAACATGTAAAACCATTTCCAGGAATGAGAATGGTACACAGCAAAATATATATGTTTGGAGTTTGCTGCATCAAGTGTGCATACCTTAAACAACCCATCATATAGATGAAGCCCAATTAACCTACAATCAGGATCTATTATGCCAATCTGCATAAAATTGAAAGAAAGAAAAGGAATCAATGACTTTTTTCCCAATGTAAAACAAGTTAAACAACTTCGCATTGCTGAAAAAAGCTTTTACCCACAGAAGAAATCGGTTCAAATGCACAACAATTACCTGTCCATTGTCTGTGGGTCGACCAATACGATCTGAAACATCCCCCATAGCTCTGCAGGCAAGAGCATATGGTCTTAGCTCCAAGAATTTTGCTCAGATAAAATCAGAAACACACCCCATAAATTTTTATAGCCATCATCATGGCCCAAATTGAATCAACAAAAGAACACTTAGATGAGACTGTGAACAAAGGAACAAGCACAAAATACAATCCATGCAACAAAAGTATAGGAAACTGTTTTACTCCAACCTGTGGTTCTCATTTTAAACAGAGATATTAGTTTAACAAGAATCACATAGGAGGATAGGATAAAGCTTCCCACTGCTTCAAACCTATGTTACTCGGACTCAGGTGTGAGTGTCGAACAGGTATGTACCCAAAACAGGTATGGTTAGTTTTTCTACGCATTTCCATGTATTTGAAGGATCCCTGAAAGTCATATCCCCATATCCATGTGTCGGACACGAGTACTTCATGAAAAATGGAAAGTCCGAGCAACATAGCTTCAAACATAATGCAAAGGAGACTTCTCTCTAACTTCATCAAACAGATGTGATGCAGTTTGCAAATGCCAGCAAGAAGTGAAATTGTGCCAAAACTCAGGGGGGAGTAGCTTGAGAAAATCTTACAAAAGATAATAACATCTAAGAAGAGGCAGATAATACTATATAAAAATTTAAAACTCATCAAACTAATAGAAAACAGTAATTAAAAGAAAATCTCAAGGAGGAGAATAGCCTCTAGCAATAAACAGATATTACAGGAGAAAACATCATAAGTGATCACACAAACAAAGTTTGCAAGAGTCAAGCCTAACAAGCTGAAGCATGAGTTGCATATGAAAATAGTAAGTAAACAAAGATATATTTTCATTTAGACCTTGTAATAAGCTCGGATGTCTCGGAATCCCATTGAAGGACACAAAATTTGTATCTTTCTGTTGCAATAAACAGAAAATCCTGTGTTTCACCCTGACCAAAAATGCATAACATATATTAAATCGCAGGTAATCAAGCCGCTGTGAAAAAATGTTAATAGTAATAAACATATTTTTACTCACATGTGGACGGAAAAGTTCAAGAGTCGCAATTCTCCCGTAAATTGGCACGTCTAACATAGGCTGTTACGAATGAAATTAATCAATTTCTTTAAACAGAAAATTAAAATAAATAAAAACAATTTCTAAACTTAAAAGAGGAAAAAAATAGAAAAAGCTTAATCATATTCATACTATATTTCATATTTCAACCACCAAAAAAAAAAAAAAACAGAAATTAAGATAGAGACCTGTAATCCTTGAGCAGTAAGCAAATGAATTTCAATACGAGTACATTTCCTGCAATTAGAAAGTAATCAGAGTAAAAAAGATTAAACCCCGCATCATTAATCAATCAATAAAACAAGAAAAAGAATCTGTTCCACACTATTAAAGACCTAGCTCTTATATTGTCGGAAAACAACAAAGTCGAAAGAACAAAATCTAAAGTTCAAAATTAGGGTGAGGAAACAGAAATTTAAGTTAAAAAAAAGGACGTACGCAACGATGAGATTGAGCTCCTGAGGGCTGGTGAAGTTGCCGACGCAGGAATGGGTGACGTTGGTAGGTTTGTGTGCGGTTACGACGTAGTTCCACGTACTCATTTTTTTTACCTTCAGATCTCTGCCTTTAGGCGAAGCCCTAAGAAGAGTAGGAGTATAGCAGCAGTTTTTTTTTTTTTTTTTTTTTTTTTTTTTTTTTTTGTGCGTGTGTGTGGTTCTTTCTTTTATTTCCCTAATAGAGATGTTGCGAAGCGAAGCTTACGCTTAGCGATTCTTCTTTCAGGTTCTGGTGCGAAGGGCTCGCTGCTTCTGGTGTTAATGTTGGAGCTTAAAGGTTTAGGGGCTCCATGTAAAGGATAGTTAGTAGGGCCACTTTAGACGTCAAAGCCCCAAGGCCCATAACAGAATTTAAACAAAAACATTTGGTATTAAAAGTGGGCTTAAGTAAAATTATTAACCCCATTTAAAATATTATCGAATTTTAATATCTCTATTTTCAAGTTTATCATTTTTTAAAATTTTATATATTATAGTATAATTTAAATATTAAACCTTTAATGATATATATTAAATAATTATCAATAATATATATAATGGTCATAAAGAAATATAATTAAATTTTAAATAAAAATATTTTTAAATTTTTTTAAAATAATATAATCTATCTTATATGAGTTTTTGTTATTCATTTACAAATATAAGTATTTTTTGATAAAATTTAAAATTCAATTTTTTTTGAATTGGACCCAAGCAACTATGCATCACATTAATATTGTACATAAAACCAACCTAAAATTAATCCAATTTAATTGATAAACTCATTTAATAACAAATTAGCTTGACTTGTGTTTTTTTTTTAACAGTAACTTCATTCAAATTCCGGTTCGAACAACATCTGCTGATCGAACAATTGGATGGGTCTCGGTCCATTAAGGTCACTTATTGAGTGTCCTCTTAATTTTAATGAAGAGAAATCAGATGCCAGATCTTTTCTCCTTGACCCAAATTCCATTTCCTTTGAACTACATGTTTCGATAGGTAATATTTCAAAAGCCACCCCACTTCCTTTTCTCCTGACTTACCATATATTCTTGGCTGGAATGGTACCCCTCTGATTCTTTCTCTCTTACTTCTGCTTACAATATAGCTTGTAACATTGTAAATGATCCTTTACTAATAGGTATCTCGAATCGGAACTGGGTTTGGAAATTGCAATTATTGCCCAAGCTGAAGTTCTTCATTTGCAAACCTCTTCACTACATTCTTCAGACTATCACATTTCTCAACAAAAGAGGGATAAACATTGTCGATGCTTGTCCTTTTTGTGATTTTGGTTTTGATGATCTTACTCACATTCTAAGATCTTGTTGCTCCATTAAACCACTTTGGACAGCCTTGGGTATTCCTTCTTTTTTGCTTAAATCATTTCATGATCTCTTTCCTACTAGGCTGCATGCAAACCTCACCTCAAAATGCCTTTATTCGAGATCCCAACTACCATGGTATTTGGTTTTAATTTTCTTCCTTTGAAATCTTTGGCTTGCTAGAAATGCAAACAAATTTGGAAAAGCCTTTAATCTTTGCTCGCTGGCTCATCACGCAACTGCAAGTGTGGCTGAATTCTTTGCAACTTCAAGCCGCATCAAATGCTATAAGTTCCCAAACTTCACAAGTATCAAATGGTATCTGCCTGATAGAGAATGGATTAAATTGAATTGCGAGGGGTCGTCCATTGGCAATTTGGGTTCCGCCGGAGCAGGAGCGATTATCCTAGACTCCAAAGGCTCGTAGGTAGCAGGTTGTCATCGTTTTCTTGGCTCCTCCTCTAACATGATTGCCGAACTCTGGGCCTTTTGTGATGGGTTACAACTGGCTTAACAGCTACATGTTGATCATATTATTGTGGAGCTTGAGGTTTTATCTGTTATTTCTCTATTGCACAAAGGTAATTGTAGTAACTTAACTCTTCGCTCCTTGGTTATGGATTGCAGGACTTTATTGGCGACCTTCCAGCATAGTCACCTCGTCCACATCTTCTGAGAGGGTAATTGCTGTGCTGATTGTTGTGTATTTCGAACTACCTTCTTTAAATGTGCAGCTTTGTCAATTCTGATATTGCTGGACGCTTTGACTATCGTGCTACTGTTTCGTTTTAAATTTTAGTAATGAAAGTTCCTTTATTTCACACACAAGAAAAACATAGTTTCATCCCCTAACATTTTGATCCTGAAATTGCGAGCTAATAATGTTGATGGAGAATTTGCTTTGTTTAACTAGCAAGTGGCTTTTATATTGAAAGACAGAAGACAGTGTCGTTTTCGGAATAAGTAAATTGTTACAAATTTTAAGCATAATTTGCAGCAAAAGAAGCGTACTCAATTACATTTTACATCACAGAGCACCAATGTTCTTGAGACCAAGAACGATCCCAACACCAAAAATATGGCCAACAACACCACAAGCCAATGTGTCAGCAAGTGTAAAACCAGCAGGGTCACCAGTCTGCAAGCCTGAGTCCCTTACTTCAAGCTTCAATCCAGCGGTGGCCTTTCTGTTTGCTGATGGAGCCAACCCAAACCTCCCAGCAAACAGCATCAGAGTTGTTGTAGTCACCATTATCTGTCCAGTAAACAAACATTATACAAAAGTTCTTCTACACAATAAAAAATCATATGGCAAAGACAGAAAAAAAAATCCTGACCAAATTTGTGGGAGATCCGATGAAATCACATCGAGCACCGAGAGCACCCTTCCCCTTGCGCCTCATTGGTTGAACTGCTGCCTGCAATATTCATGAAATGAGAAATCAGATCCAAGAATAAATGAAACCAGAAAAGCAAATTGAGGAATATTGACTAACCAGGCTCCTAACTGGAGCAGTAGAAACTTTGGGTCTTAACCCACTGAACCGGGGGAGAGTGGTGATTGCTGCGGTAGCTGCCATTTGATGGTATGCAAGAGATAATCAGAATTGGTTCAAGTCAATTACAAGGTGCCTCTCACCCTCTCTCTGATCTTTTCTAGTTCGATTTCAGGTTTAGATTAAAAAGGTCCATAAAAAACTAGATGAAACTGCAGCCACATAAGCAGTTTGTGGATTTAGAAATCCAGATTTGGATACACTTTGATGTTTGTTGATGACTTGGCACTGCTCCATTGGGTTCTTCTCATTTGGATAAGGTTTCATTTCCTCTCCTGTTTAAAGGTTGAGGCTTATTGGCTATGTAGAGCTGTTAACTTCAACCATGCAAAACTCGATCTGATTAAAAAATTTGATTAAATTTTATTTTTATAATTAAAATTTTCCAAAGTTATTTAATTTATTAGGTTTTAAAGTTTTGCATTTAAACAAATAGTTTAAATTAAGTAATTTAACTCGAATTTGAAAGACAAAAATTAAGTAAAAATATATTTTCAAAATAAATTAGTTATTGTAGAAAGTTGGTAGTTTTTACCAATTTTTTTTTCCCAACTATGTTGTATAAAAGTTAAAAATACAAAAATAAACTTGTTAGACTGTTTTATTTATAAATAGCTAGTAGGATACCCAACGCTTCGCTGCTGTTGCATGAATGAGGTGAGCCATTAGAATTGGAAAATAAAGCCTTACAAACCAAGTTCAGAGTGATGAATTATAGTCTGTTGATCCTATACCAATCCAAAAATGCAGCAAACTCCTTATCAATGACTTAATAATTAGATGTTATTAAACTTTGGTTGAGTGGACACAATAGATCTCACGATATAAGATATAAGGAAATGAAACTTAATTTTGTTTTGTAACATATATAATTAATATAATATATTTGGGTCGAGTCAAGTTAGGTTCAAGTTAGGTTCTCAATTTTAGAGAAACTTAGGGCCTACACTTCTGTGCAAAACAAGTTGCTTAATTACTTTTTCACTCCTCTAATAACAATAGTTCTTTCCCTTCTTTTTTTCTTGGTGCTTAATTACAAATGTGTTAAAATCATTAATTAAAAATAAAAAATATTTTTAAAAATACTAATTACAAATATTTAATAAGTATATTTAAATATTTAAAATGTAGTTTATATATTCTAATTATATTTTATAAGTAATTAATATTTATTACTTAAAAATATTTAAAATTTATATTTCATATATTAAAATATTAACAAGTTATAGTAAATTTTTTTATATTCTTGCTAAAATATAATAATATTAACTAATTTAAATTTTATTTAAATGCATATTTGTTACTTGATAATAACATGTCTAAAATAAACATTTTATTTCTCAAAAGTACTTTTTGACAGCAATACTAAACACTCAAATTTTAAACTAAACTTTTCAAAAAGCACTTCTCAAAAGTACTTTTCCATAACATTTTTCAAAAAGCATTTTTCAAAATTATTGTCAAACTAGCCTTTAAACAAATAACTCGACTCATGAATAAGTCTAATTTGAATTTTTAACTTCTCATGAATATTCCAATGATGGCTTGAAATGTTTTAAGGATTAACCCTAAAATATTGAAATATTTTAATGGCGAGATAGACACAAAGAGTTCATCTAAAAACAGATGTCTAAAATAAATATGTTGTCCATTATTCAGGAAGTAAAATAGCAAAAGTAACAGTTCATATAATTATTTGCAATACAACATTATATCTTGAGTATAGTTTTTGATCAAGTTGTCAGCTCAACCTGGTTTTTTAACAATAGTTAGATGATTTGTGAAGGTTGCTTTTGAATGATTCAATTATTCATTTAATTAGTACAATTTTCCACCACGATTTAAATTAAAGTTTATTTTAAAAAAAAGTCAGAATGAATTTTTTTTGTTATACTCCTATTTTCATAATGACACATGGTAAAATAAAGAACGAACCAACAAGAGCTTAGACAAGTATTAGCAGCTGGTCTTTTATTTGATCATTCATAACCAGTCACTCATCAACCCCACTTAAACCAATTGAGAAGAGGATTATTGAGGCACGATAATCTCGTACATTCTCAGGAAGGAGAATGTTAGACTAAGACCATTCTGTATTATACATGATGACAATTGACATGCAATAGACCTGCCACCTAGTCGACCACCCAAACAAGCCTACCATCTTTATTGTTGGTGATACGACATTACTAGTCAGAGACCCTCCTCTCTCTCTCTATATATCTTGGAGTGTGAGGAGTAAAGGATAAATCATTCTTCCCCCTTAAGAAAACCCTAGCACTGTCCTTACACCATTTTCATGTTTTCCTCGCTTTTCTTCTTTAGTTTCTTACTCCAGCTCTTCACCTGTTACAGGTGAACTAGAATTCTAGTAATTATCATTTTCTCGTCCTTATTGATTCTTTGTATAAAAAAGTTTAGTTGGTACCATTGTTGTATTAACATCTAGAATGATGTTAATTTGAGTGCATTTTATATTTTAATTTAAGAGATTGAGGTATGATATTGTCATGGTAGTAGAAATTGTATTAAAAATGTGTTTTATTAACTTTCTTGTATATTTTGTGAATTTCGTAACTTGGGCCAGATTTCACAAGGCATGTAAAGTTTTTGAACCCAACTAGGCCCAAACATAGTTCTGTCCAAAAGCAAACGGGTCGTAAAGGATGAAGTTGGATTGCTTCAAAATTCTTATTTTTCTGTTCTTTTATTTATTTTAACCCAAAACTCGGGTATGAACCCTAAAAACCCTAGACACAGGAATCAACAAATCCCATAGAATCTAATCCTAAATTGCTAGATTTTCGAGATCTCGTCGAACATCACTATATTATCCAGAAAAAGCGAAGAGATCAAGCTCACCATGGCGGCCGAGGTGATGCTAATGAACGAGATAGAGGCGACAGCAGCACAAATGGGCATCGATATGAATATAGATTTCAGCTCCATCCAACTTCCTCCTGGTGAAAACTGTGGCATTATCAGGTATCAAACCTAATTTTCTTTCCCCAATATTTTAGACTGAATTTTGCATGTATATGTATGTTGGTGTACGTGTGTGCGTGCGTGTGTTTTATTATTATTATTATTTTCAAATTTTCGTTTTAAACAGTGACGATGATGATGTTTACCACGACGACGAATTAGAGTTTGATTCCGGGTTTGGAAACGTTATCGTTGTTGATAATCTCCCTGTTGTTCCTCGTGAAAAGTTTGAGAAACTCGAGGGAGTTATTCGAAAAATCTATAGTCAGATTGGGGTGATTAAGGAGGATGGTCTTTGGATGCCTGTTGATCCTGAGACAAAGAAAACTCTAGGTTACTGTTTTATAGAGTATAATACTCCTCAGGTTCGCTAATTATGACTTTTGAATTGACTATTTTGATCTTATAGCTTTAACTTTCAAAACCTGAGTTATTTTTCCTTTATTGGTTGTGGATGTAGGAAGCTGAGCTTGCTAAGGAGAAGACTCATGGGTACAAGCTGGATAGAGCACATATTTTTGCTGTTAATATGTTTGATGATTTTGATAAGTACATGAAAGTTCCGGATGAATGGGCTCCACCTGAGATTAAACCCTACACACCAGGGGTAATATTAATATATTATTATATAAACTTTCTTTCCTTTGTTTTCATAGTTAATGAATTTGATGTCTGTCTTCCTTGCAATGGCTATAAACACACATTGGAAGTAAAATTGTTGATTTGTTGTTTGTTCTCATATGCATACTATTCTGGTTCGAACATTGATAATAAGCTGCTTATGAAGGATGCTTTTGGAGTTTGTATCAAATGTTTTTATACCTTATTCGAGCTTTTTGAATATGTAAAAGATGTTTCTCCTTTGATTGAGGACAGGGTTAGTGCTCAATTTTTTTTTTGTATATCAGTTTACTTGCATTAAGATTTTAGTGAAGTTAACCATAGATTCTTCTTTGAGTGCTATTATGAGATTTTATTGCTATTAGATGTGTTTCTAAGAACTATACAAGTATCTATAGCAAAGATAACCTCAAATCTTAATTCTTTTTTATGACACAAAACTCTCTGCTCTGTCTATGCTTCTTAGTGCTTATATGTTAATTACTTAAATTTTTGTTGTAATTGCAGGAAAATCTTCAAAAATGGCTTGCTGATGAAAAGGCACGAGATCAATTTGTAATTCGTGCTGGTACTGATACCGAGGTTCTATGGAATGATGCAAGGCAGTCTAAAACTGAGCCTGTTTACAAACGCACTGTAAGTGGCTTGCTCTTGTATCACTTACAGTGGTTTGCAGTTTGTGAAATTCTCTCTCTCTCTCTTTATATCTATGTGTTCTTTTATGCATGGTGGTTAGTGATCCATTTTGGTATCTTTGACAGAGTAATGTTGGCTGATTTAGTTTAAGCGATTGCTTTTGTTATATACATAAACCCGTTGTCATTGTTTAATGTACTCTGATTGTTTATAATTGGTCTTGTTTACAGTACTGGACTGAGAGTTTTGTGCAGTGGTCTCCCATGGGGACATACTTGGCAACGGTTCACAGGCAAGGAGCTGCAGTTTGGGGAGGTGCCAATACCTTTAATCGTCTAATGCGTTATGCCCATCCTCAGGTTAGAATTAGGCTTGCTTAAGTCATATATTAACCTTGCGAGTCTCATCTTTAACATGCAATTATATGCATGCAGGTTAAACTTATTGATTTTTCCCCTGGTGAGAAATTTTTGGTGACTTACAGCAGTCATGAACCAAGCAACCCTCGTGATGCAAATGTGAGGCTTCTGTACAATCTCCTTTTACTTTTTTACTGTCCTGTTCTGATGTCACTTCTGATATAACCGTAAATGTATTTAGAGGGTTGTGATAAATATTTTTGACGTGAGAACTGGAAAAGTGATGAGAGATTTTAAAGGAAGCGCAGATGAATTTGCAGTTGGAGGAGCTGGTGGTGTTGCTGGTAATTCTTGGCCTGTTTTCAGGTGATTGTTCTGATTATCCTTCACGTGATCAATTGTTTGAGTATATATATTAACCCTCTCCTTTCACCTCATGGCAAGCATTCTTTTATCTAATGAACTACAATTGTTATGTTCTAGGTGGGGAGGTGGAAAGGAGGACAAGTATTTTGCCAAACTTGGGAAAAATATGATATCGGTTTATGAAACAGAGACCTTTAGTCTTATTGACAAGAAATCTTTGAAGGTTGAGAATGTTGTGGACTTCAGTTGGTCACCAACTGATCCCATTATTGCACTTTTTGTTCCTGAACTTGGAGGTGGAAACCAACCTGCTAGGGTAAGCACTTTTGCTCCACTTGAGATGGTCCATTGTGATCCAAAGCTTTGATGTTCTCCAATATGCCACTTGCTTGTATTTCTCAGGTTAGTCTAGTTCAAATGCCCGGGAAAGAGGAATTGAGACAGAAAAATCTTTTCAGCATCAGCGATTGCAAGATGTACTGGCAAAGCAATGGCGATTATCTTGCGGTGAAGGCTGATCGCTATACAAAAACAAAGAAAAGCACATACACCGGCTTTGAGCTCTTTCGCATCAAAGAAAGGGACATTCCAATTGAAGTTTTGGAACTTGATAATAAAAATGATAAGATAATTGCATTTGCTTGGGAGCCCAAGGGTCACAGGTTTGCTGTTATACATGGGGATAATCCAAGGCCTGATGTTAGCTTTTACTCAATGCGAAGCACTCACAATTTGGGTCGAGTTGCAAAGCTCACAACTCTGAAAGGCAAGCAAGCAAATGCTCTTTTCTGGTCACCTGGTGGTCGTTTCATAGTACTTGCTGGATTGAAGGGTTTCAATGGTCAGTTGGAATTCTTCAATGTTGATGAGCTTGAAACTATGGCGACTGCTGAACATTTTATGGCAACAGATGTTGAATGGGATCCCACTGGAAGGTAAAGCCACTAACAATTTGACAACATCTATATTGACTCTACGATTTTATGCTCATTGGTTTTGTGTTTGATTGAATCAAGATGCTTTACTATTAAAAGAAATAGAAATTGCTCCATTTTTTTTTTTTTGGGTTTCAATAAGAAAAGTACTTAAAGTTTCTATTCTAACAAGTTTGCTCTGTATATGTATAGGTATGTTGCAACTTCAGTGACTTCGGTTCATGAAATGGAAAATGGTTTCAATATATGGTCCTTTAATGGCAAGCTACTTTACCGGATACTGAAGGATCATTTCTTCCAGGTAAATGAATGATTCTACCTAATGTATCATAAACAAGTTCCTGCATTTAGATTGTTTATTCCAAGTGTTTGCGCCTTTGCCAGGCGATGATCTCAGTGCTTATTGGATATTTGTTGTTTGTCATATTTTATTGCAGTTCTTGTGGCGTCCAAGGCCACCATCCTTCTTGACACCTGAGAAGGAGGAAGAGATTGCAAGGAACTTGAAGAAGTATAGCAAGAAGTACGAGGCAGAGGACCAGGATGTATCGATGTTATTGAGCGAGCAAGATCGTGAGAAGAGAAGGATGTTGAAGGAGGAATGGGAAAAGTGGGTTAGTGAATGGAGGCGCGCACAAGAGGAAGAAAAATTGGAGAGGCAAAAGTTGAGGGATGGAGAAGCTAGTGATGAAGAAGAAGAATACGAGGCCAAAGAAGTTGAAGTAGAGGAAGTGTTGGATGTGTCGGAAGAGGTCCTTTCATTTGAAGAGTGAACCTGTAGTAGAGGAGCTTGATTCTTCATTATGATGGTGTTACCTTTACTTTTTGATTTTGTTACCGTAAGAATTTTGGGTCATGACATAGCCAAGTCTAGTTGATTATGATTTATTTGAAAACAAGTTAATTTTAGATCAGAATCAGATGTATACTTCTCGTCTGGTTTCAGGTTTCACTGCGAAAAGAGTACTAACAATGGTTATAAATTTTCAAATTTCAACTTTTGCTTTTCTTAGGGGCCCATTTGTTGAAATGTGATCCCTTGATGAAGAGTTCTCGTTCGATATAATCTGGTTTATTGCGTAAGATATGCATACCGTATTATTTATTTATATTCAAAGTTACTAAATTATTAGTAAGTTTAAGTTTTTGTCACTTGATTTTAAAAAATTATTCAAAAGTTTTTATTCAAGTTAACTAAATTATTTGAAAGCTTTTATTTAAGTTATAGGGTTGTTAACTTTTTTAAAAAAAATTCAACTAGCAAACTTTAATTTGCAATTCGAAGATTAATACGATGGATTAATATTTATCGATGAATAGAAAATTTGATGGTTAGTGTTGACGATTGAAAAAAAAAATTATTTAAATTTTACTTCATATAGTCTGTTATTTAAATAGAAATTTTGAATAATTTAATAATTATTTTATAATCTTTTAAAATTAAATAATTAAAATATAAATTTATTAATAATTTAGTAATTTTTAGTAGTCTATCCTATTTTATTTATTATCAGAATATGAATTTCGAAATAGATTTTGTTAGTCATTTTTGCTTTTTGGATAATATCAGGAGCCGACCCAAATATATATAAAAAGCCGAAATGGTTACTATTTATTTATTTTTTATATTCTAACCCACCGAGGCCCCCAAAAAAAAAGCCTCCCGTACCTACTTAATTGGAAACGGGAAGGAGATAATTCCTCCAAAATCCTCCAAACGAAACATGACCACCGCAGCTGAAACCCGCAATTGGCTAGAACTGCCGTTGGATGTGACGGCTTCGATTCTCTCCCGGATAGGTGCGATTGAGATCCTTAACAGCGCCCAAAACGTGTGTTCTCTGTGGCGGAACATCTGCAAGGACCCATTAATGTGGAGATCCATTGATATGCACAACTTGGGTGATTTATGGGACATGGACTATGACCTTGCGAAGATGTGTGTCCACGCTGTCGATCGCAGCTGTGGTCACTTGCTTGATATCAATGTCGAGTATTTTGGTACTGATGCACTTCTTCTTCATATCTCTGAGAGGTAAAGTTTCTTTCCCCCCTATTTTGTAATCTCTATTTGTTTTTCAGGTTATACTAATTATCAGTTATCAACTTTCATTATTATGATGTTAATGGAGTTTTATAATTTGATAGGTTTGGTTTATTGATAGTCAAATTCTGGGCATTTCCCAGATTTAGGGTTTCTTTAGCAATTTAGGTTCGGTTTCTTACTTGAACAGTAAATTTCAGGCTACCTCATCTAACTTATTTATGCACTTCTTTCAATCTTATGTTTTTTAATTAAAATATTCAATTGCCAAAAATTTAAGGCCTTCTCTGTTTTCAATGCCACTTATTTAGCTTATTACTGCAGTTCTTTTTTCTCTTTTAGTTCTGAATTTAGGGGGACAATTTAAGCTGAATTGAGTAAGGCGTAGTAGCATACATTAAACTTCCCCAATCTATTTTTGGTGTTTTCTTACTCGAGGTGCTAGGAGAATATAGGAAGGATAATGATTGTCGTTAATATGATTCTTCATTAAGCATCTAATGCTTTGGTGGTTGTATGGCCTTGGTGTTTCCTTGATGAATTTTAAACCCTAAACCCTAAAGCATCTAATGCTTTGGTGGTTGTATTTGATATTTACTTGTAGATCTGCTCATAGCCTAGTCTTTTGTTTTCGTTGCTTTAACTGCAGTTGATTACTGAAGAAATTCAATATGTATGAGCATTTAATAGAAAGATGATTGGTTGTTTGTATTCATAATTTCAATCACTGCTTATTTTTATTATGTTACAGTACTAAAATGGTTACTCAGTTGTTTGCAACTACTATTACCTATCATTGCCCATGTTTTATTCTTCAAATGATGCCTTTTGCAGGTCTGTTCATCTTAAGCGTCTTCGAATAGTATCATGCTATAACATTTCAGATGAAGGGTTAAGTAAAGCAGCTTTAAAGCTTCCATTTCTGGAAGAGCTTGAAATTTCATACTGCTCCATTTCGAAAGATGCTCTGGAAACTATTGGTCGCAGTTGCCCTCTGTTGAAATCATTCAAATTCAATGTTCAGGGATGCAGACGCTTCCTCTTGGAGTCTGATGATGAGGCACTAGCTATTGCACAAACCATGCCTGAATTACGCCACCTCCAACTTTTTGGGAACAAGTTGACTAATGATGGCTTGCTGGCCATTCTCAACGGTTGTCCTCACCTTGAATATCTTGACTTACGGCAATGTTTCAATGTTAGTCTGGGAGGGAACTTGGAGAAAAGATGCGTTGAACGCATAAAAAATTTGCGACGCCCTAATGATTCAACTCATGATTATGAGTTCTATACGGAAGTTCATGATACTGGGTCATCTGATGAAGATTATCCTTCTGGAATTTCAGACATAGACTTTATGTCCGATGATTATGATGATTATTTCGAGTTCTCGGGTGACTCTGATTATGATTTCGGTTATGACTATGATGCTGTGCTTTTTGACTGATGCCGTGAAATGAAGCAAGGGATACTTCTCCAGTGTCCAGGGTAGGGAATCAGGTTATTTAAAAACGGACTGCCTTATTCCTAATACTTTTGCACATTTTCTCTGTATCTGTGTTTAATACTCCATTTTATGTAGTTTTACGCTTTAGGGCGGGAATAAAGGTTTCTATGACTAAACCATTGTTTTTTGGTTTCTAAGACTTTTTGTGGCGGTCCATTTAGTGAAAAAAAAGTTTTAAAACAAGATGTGTACATACATAATGCCTGGCTTTGGCTTTTATCATAATGGAATGCAGTGTGTTGTGTTGCTGTAGTGATGAATATTTGTGGGTGTTGTAGGATGAAGATGAAAATGGGAGAGCTGCTGCAAATTCAGTGATGTTATTGCAGTTGATCAGGTCAAATACTGCACTTTTGTGTTTATTTTGTTGCATGGTAGGTTGGCATTTGTATGAAATGTCGTGGTCATCGACGGTGGCACAAACAGATATTTTATCTTTTGAGGGACCTTTGCAGTTGTGTGCATTTTGTTTGCCATACTCTGCTATGTATAATATAATTATGTGGTAGAAATAGATGTTTGTCAAGTTTTAGCTGCGTATGTAAGGGTGCCATAGCTCTGCCCATTTGTGGTTGTGGATAATGATGAATGAAATGAAGGGGCAGAGTCGATTCTAACATGTAGGGTACTTGGGCATACATTCAAAGTTGAAGCAATCACCTCATCAACCCAATTGCTTAGGCCCACCTCTTTATCACACTGGGTTTAGGATAATAATAACCCAAACTCCATACTTACCCCAAACAAACCAAATATTAAAATAAATTGGATGAATGAATGAATAAAACTCTTATTTTCCTTTTATTCTCGTCCATGTAATTATTTTAGACATAGACAAAACTAATTGTGATAAGATTTACGAGACTGTGACATCCGAAATGGAAGGCCACATTTTGTCGGAATTGATTTCTTCTATCAAAAATTATTTTTATCAATCTTAAAAGTCACTTGGAAATACATAGAATACAAATAATGCCACCTCGACGGTAAAAAGTATCTTCTATTTTGTATCTTTAACTCAAAAGATGAATAAATTCATCCTTATATGTTATATCAAAAACCAAATCAATCCTTTTTATTGAAGATTTTATCTATTTTTTACAATTAAGAATTGACGTGACTGATAGAATGACCAAAATGTTACATATGGAGTGTTACATGTACCTCATTTAGTTTACAAGGATAAATTTTTACCCATAGGCCATAGAGATTGATGGAAATTTTAATAAAACGATCAATTTGTTCTTTGATCTAATGTACAACACTAATTAGCCCATTTTTTGACTAGAGAAAGTAAAATGCAACCCAACTATTAGCACAATGACTTCCATAGTATTTTTACACGACCCAACACATGTATAAGGGTTAGTTTATCATTGAGGTTAAAAATTACTTTTAGAAAGTTTGATAGTGTTTACCATTGTTGTCAAAAAGTGGTTTTGAGAAGATAAAACCTCTGTTTTAAACATGATGTTATAAAGTAAAAAAATATGTATTTAAATGATATTTAAATTCGTTAATATTATAATATATGAAATATATAAAATTGAATTATAATAAAATATTAAAAATAAGTTATTAAGTAATTTAAAAAATTGGTTTAGCTTGAAAAGCATTTTTGAAATTTTTATATAAATTTTAAAATATAATTTATATTTATTTAATCCTATACTATTGTTACAAAAATATATATCGGAATAAAATAAAAGATTGAAGTGAGGTTAGCATGAGGCCCGGCACTTACCTACTTACGCTGATCACTCTTAGTTCTTCAGCTTTAGTAAGGGTTGGGCAGTCTTAGCTTTTTAATTGAATTTTATAAACCCCATGGCCATGTGTCCTCAGCATTTCTGTCTATTCTTGTTTTTTCATTTTATTCCCATTGCTTTCAACCCAATCATACTTTCTTTTATTTATGCTTAATAAATATTTCTCTTACACACACACACACACAAAAAAAAAAAAAAAAAAAAAAAGAATACAAGTAACTAATACTTTGAATCCTAAAAACCTATCATACATATATATAATAATCGGATTATGTCACTTACATGTTATTACATTATAGACAATTGGACCATGCCATATCACAATTTCGATTTCTGAAATCTGCCCCGTAATTTGTTATATATATTTTTCTCACTGAACGATATCACCTGGGAATTATTTCATAACTAGATCCAATTTACGTTTACAGAGGTTGTAATTATTAATGTTAATCATAATATATAAAGCTTCTTTTACGAGCTGAGCATATTTTTGTGTAGAATCCAACACTGCTTTATAAAAAGACTTACCAGACAGTCGAGATCGGAACTAAAGAAAAGATATCTGATGTCATGTCTTGTATATTATATAATACTGCCAAGTGCCTAAATATTGTTTTAGAGAAGCTTAGCTGCTTAATTATTAAAGAAACTATGCAACTTATTAAAAGTGAGGGCCAATGTTGATAATATTATTAGATAAAAGGAATTTATATATGCTTTTTAATTACTAACTAACAATACGCATTTGCTTTCTTGGATGCAATTCAAGCTATCGAGTTAGATTGGTTAATTAAGAAAGCTTGTATGGTGGATAGTGTGGTGGAAGTTGAGGATGGTTTGCTTTGTTTAGGTTGGAGCTAAGGAAAAAGGAAGGTTTGGGTAGGGAGTTGCTAAACATGCTCCTTGCTCGGGTTGAAAGAGTTATATATATAAGTTTGGTCTCCTTTATCACATGTCACATCTTGATAGATTTATTTGTCACTTCCACAATTCCTAGTTAAGTGAGTAATATAACCTTACTAAGGTTGTAGGATATGTAATAATAAGTGATGATTATCTTGTCGAAATAATATTATTGTCAGAAATAATCAATTTATATATTTTTCAAATTTGATTGGAACAATGCTTGTAGTGAAAGATGTATAGTTAGCATAAGTAAGTGACTGAAAAAGATGGCCGAGTGAGACAGTCACATATATGTAACAAATTTAAATCTTTGAACAAATTCGATCCTTTTAAAAAAAATTGTCCTTCAACCCTCCCAAGTCCCAAAATAATGGTTTAAATCGATGGAGTGGGACAGAATCTAGCAGTTAGATGGGTAACCAGTGATTAATAATACATCAAGCATGACTTTGATTAGATTAAGCGAATAATAAACAACAGCCATTGGAGACATCAACCATTGTTTTTCCAAGAATCACCCCCACAAGTTTCCTTTTTTCCAATTTTGGGTAATACATTAATTACTTTTTGAGGTTTCGAACCTAAAATATTACCATAAATAAATCTAATATTCCCCACACTAAAAAAACCATTAAAAATTGAATTTCTTTCATGTTGAAGAGGAAGTTTGTTGTGATCTGAAGTGGAAGTGAACACAACTTGTCCGATTGTCGGCCTATCAAAACAGCGGGAATATTGCTATTTTGTTTACTAACTAATTTCACCTTCTCTTTCTTATTACAATCATTTATTTTTTTAATTTATTGCTTCCCTTGACGGCCCTCTAGAAATGAGTTTATTTAATTTACGTGTACACACAAGTGTTGCCGCCTGCAAATTCAATGCATTCATCGCGAATCCTGGGATTTGAATTTCTCATTCTAATTAATTTTTATCATTTCCAATCATCCAGACTTACTATTTCTCATTTCGAAATCATCATATTATTTGACTTTATAATTTGTTAATATGAAACTACCTATTCTCGATTAAATCAACATTTTTTACTTAGGGGGCCGGGGGACTCCACCTACATCAAAACAGCTGCTTCCTAACTTCGAATTATAATTTTTTAAAAGGGTTATTATTCTAAAAATTTTAAATTAAGGGATTAAGCTGAAAATTTATCATTTTAGAGGGTAAAATATAAAATTATCATTATACTAATTTACAATTTTAAAAATTTTAAATACATTAAAAATGAAATTTTAATATTTTGGTGTCATTGAATGAATTACCTCCTTCATAAACATTGATATCATGTATCTATAACACATAGACAAATGACATATCACATTGATTTCACTTAAAAACCTATGATTATGACAACAAACATTCCAATCGCATCCAAAATCCTAAGTTATAACTACTCATCTTCCATAGCAATAGACATTTCTAATTAATCAAGCTCCGTTAACACACTTACCATACGTAAACTTTGTATATAAACAATGGATAATCTTTTTCACCCCAATTGTCTACCAACGTAATATGATTTAAATCAACATTATAAACCCTATTTATTTTATTTATTACCCTTTAATTATTGAATAAAACATTTCCATACATTTTTATATCTCAAAATTCATTAGTCATGGTGTTAACTAGAATTAATTAATTTTGCGAATGAAAAACGAGGTATTAACATCTCTAATACCTTGTATTAATGCTATAGGAGACCTTGGAATATAATAATCTACTATACAATATAGATGCTTCTTCTACCGTGGATTAGTTTTTATTCAAGGGATTTATTATTAGAATTATTTAATGAAACTATACTTCTCAAGATTTTTTTAATGACTTTATAGTCGTTATTAAACAAATATTATATGCAGCGCACTATAAATTATTAATAATTGTTGTACCCCAACACGTTGTTAGTCAAAAATATCCTTCAACAATAAGTTTACTACTAGTAAGTCAAGAGTGAACTACGATTTTACCCTACCGAAATGACTATTCGGACATGAAGTCATTAGTCACCAAACATATCATGGACTTAATTATTTTATCCCATTAGAGTCAGAATAAATAACAGGGTTTGTCTCGTCCCATCAAAGACATCCCTCCCAAACACTCCATAATGATAGTTAGATGATAAGTCCAATATATTAACACCATATTATGTGGGGTTCTTGCCTATAAATATCTTTAGGAACAATGAGAAAAAAGGTCAACTCTTTGAAAGTACTAAGCTTACATTCTGCCAACACCCTTTTAGCTCCTAATGTTTATATTTTCTTCACCGTCATCCTCCATAACCTCCGGCTCTCCACCCTGATTGGGTGGCTCGACATCTACAACAACCACTGTATTCTTCTTTTGTTGTATCATTGTATCAACAAATATAAAATGTTATTATGAATAATAAATGAATTAAGATTTAAGAAATATTTTAGGAACAATGTTAGCAAAAGTCTTCTGGAAGATTAATTAAATAACATAGAACGAGACTGTCTTGATAACACATGACACGACAAAGACAAAAGAAATAATGTAAATTAATTCGAGAAACGAATAATTAATGTATGAACCGAATCTTTAGTCGGGTCAAGAAGCAGCACATTTCATAACGTTAATTTCATCGCCAAATCTTTCTTTGTAATCTCAATGATAACTTTAAGCTGAAGGTTAAATCTTCTTTAGGTGTTTTAATTATTGTTGAGGATAGAGAAAAAAAAGGCAATGTAGCAAAAAGCAAATTTGAAACCGTGTTTAAAACCTACAAGTAACATTTATTGACCCCCGCCCCGTCCTTTTTAGGTCTCCATCCAAATTGGACCGCATCTTAATTTCCATGCAAATGCAATGCCAATGGTGTTTATTTCAGATTTGTTTACATAAAAGATTTGTATTTTAAAATTATAAAATTAGATTATAAATAAAATCATAAAACTATTTGATTCAATAATAAATTCATTGCTTAATTTGTAAGAAATCGTATTGAAGATACGTTAATTTCATCAAAAAATCAAACCATCATTTGATTTAACAATAAATTAATTGCTTGATTTGTAAGAAATATTTAGTAATAGGGACAAACTCTATGGAAGATACGTTAATTTCATCAAAAAATCATACGATCATTTGATTCAATAATAAATTCATTGCTTGATTAGTAAGAAATCTTTAGTAAGAAGGCAGGTACGTAGAAGTTTTGGCCACTGATTAAATGGGACAATGGCATATTTAGTCCCTTTCTAAATATTAATAATTCAATTTAAGTTGTAATTTCATTAATCCAGTAAAAGAATATTTCCATTTTTGGTCCCTACTAAAAATTAATAATTCAAAATAAATTCTTTTAAGTTTTAAGCATAAATTTTTAAAAACTGACCCTTAAAATTTGTCTGAGTCTCTTAATACAAAATTCTGGACTTTGCCTCTGCGTACTATGTATTGTTGTTTTAAATGAGAATTGAGGCAAGTAAGTATTAAGATTTAAGGGTAAATAAGAGCAGAAGCAAAGTCCCGTGAATGAGGGGGGGTGTTTGAGCTAGCTTTGGAGAAAGTCTGAGTCTCAAAGCGATGAGAGTGGTACAAAGAAGCACGGGCAGCACAGCAGCTCCACTTAGTCGAAAGCACTTTATGCTGGCCTTTTCCACGGCACCCAAGTTTCAATTCCCGCATTAACTTATTCATGGGGCCCTTACTTTTGCATCGATTTCAAATTTTCCTATCTACTACAACCCAATATTCATGAAAAATATTAGTACTATATACATATATGAAATGAAAGCAGAAATCATGTTAGGCAATCAGGGACTTGTTCCTTTCGAATGGGACCCGAGCTAGAGTCCCATCAATGAAAGGAAGGTCCCCCTTCCCTCTTCAGCCCCAACTGTTGTTCCAACAATGCAACCCCAGCCTTTGCTCACATCACATGTCATGCATGTACTGTTTGATTTGGCCGTCTCAAATTTGCTATCACTCTATAAACCTGTCACGCCTCTTGCTTTCTTCAATTAATTACAAAGATATTTAATAATTCAATCACTGGTATATTAGAGGCAAAGTTGGAATAGGGTTTTGTCTGATAAGAAGTATACTTTGTGGCTAACTAGTATAATTTGTGCTTTGAATTAAAAGTGGATGTGTGGATAGAATAAAGCAATCGCAGTGTCAATGTGTGATTTCAGTTCTGTCCTCAACCAACGGTACGGTTCTAACTTCAGCTGTCAATGTTAGCTATGTTTTTTTAACATAATCTGCAAAAAAGAAATTATTTTTTCTGTTTGGTGAATCATTGTCCAACCTTTTACACAATGACTTTAATGCCGGCTTCAATAATTTTACTAGGAATTTAATATTATAATATTATTGTTGGGATATTTATAATTGGCAGTCCACTGATAGAATAATGATTTTCCATTCAAAGGCCAAAAATTCAATGCATTAGAGAGAAGCCGTATTTGCAGAGTTACGTTATTAGTTACGACAAAATTATTTAAAAGTTGTATTCAATGTTCCAGCTTCTCAATAATTTTGTATGCAGCGACGTAGTATGGTGAATGAATAAAATTGAAGTGGCAGTTAAAAGCGATGCAGGGAGAGCTTCACGTAAGCTGCAGAAACCCCCAAAACTGTGAAACCACACGCGTTTAAAATTCCAAAGCAAAAAAAAGGTAGTCAAGTTAAAACGCAACCTCTGCCACGTGACGAACACCCAGTCGCACGTGCCAGAAACCAAACGCATCGTCCTATCAGGGTCTACCAGTTTTACCACAGTAAAACGTTATAGCCTCTTCTCATAGGTAAACAGCAAAATCTCCTATTTCGAAATTTCACACTCACGTGTATGTATGTCATTGTAAACCCTAGACCAAGTTGATGGCTTAATAAAATTCATTAACCGCTAATTACAGCCTCGTATAATCTCCGTGTCCGTACATTGACAAAGCATAAATACCCCTAACCAACCAACCCCCCCTCTCTCAGTTCCATTTGCCTTTCTTCTCTCGAAGCTAACCAAAAAAAAGAAACCAAAGAAAGTCCAAAAAGGCTTCTTCTTCTTCATTTCTTTAGTTGGTTTAGGGTCGATGATCTTTCTGCGTACGGACTGGGTATTGTTCAGAGATCCTAATTTTCAGGTCCCAGCCAGCCCCTATAACAAAAAAGCCTGTTCTGCCTCTGCTGCTTTCAGTATGTGCATTTAATCCCTTTTTTTTTTTTTTTTTGCAAGTGCAATCCTTATTTTTTCTATTTTTTTTCTCTTCCTTTTTTATTCCCTGGGCACCCCATCTCTCCCTTCAAACTCCCTGTGATTTCCCCTTTTTTTTTTAACTCATTGACTCTTCTCTTCGGCTCTCCTCTATATATTGGCATCTGATTCGATTTACTATATCCTCATCAATAAAAAAATAAAAATAAAGGTTCAAAATTCATTGCTTTCACCCACCGCTGACTTGTTCTTGTTCACAGATTTTTTGTTTCTTCTCTCTAGAGAGAAACCAGTGAGCAAATCAGGGTGAGGAACATAAAATGTTCGAGTACAAACGCAAGTCAGAAAGTGAGTTGAGTTCAGAAACAAGGAATTCATCGAGTCAAAGTTCAATGAGTAGTGAAAGCTGTAGCAGTTTTAGTCGTCTCTCTTTTGAGCTTCTTCCAACATCTAGGACCAACCCAGAAAACCTCTCTCTCAAGCCTCACCGATCTTCCGACTTCGCTTACTCCGCTATCCGATCCGTCACCTTCGCCCGCAAGACCGGCCTCACGTTCCGTGATTTTAGACTCTTACGCCACATAGGTTCCGGCGACATTGGAACTGTCTACCTCTGCCGGCTGGCCGACGTGGATGAAAAATGTTGTTATGCGATGAAGGTGGTGGATAAGGAAGTGTTGGTAATGAAGAAAAAAGTTCACCGTGCTGAGATGGAGAAAAAAATCCTGAAGATGCTGGATCATCCATTTTTGCCTACTTTGTACGCTGAGTTTGAAGCTTCTAATTTCTCTTGCATAGTTATGGAGTACTGTTCAGGGGGTGACCTGCATTCTCTTAGACATAAACAACCTCAAAAACGCTTCTCTTTGAACTCCGCAAGGTACCATTTTTTTTCTACTACTTCCATAGCTCATAGATTTTTTGAGTCCTAACTCCATTGATATTACATTGATATTTGTTGCATGCTTTAATCTGGGTGTCTGTGTCCTTGTGTTGCAATCCCATAGCCAGACTTATTCTAATCTCTGTTTGCTTCAGCTATGCAAAGCCACCACCAATAATAAACCTTATCGCTTTTTTTTTTTTTTTGGCTGCTCTAAAGTTTGAAAGTGATAACAATTATACATGATCTTCCTTAGATTTGTTCTACATGTCGCCTCGTAAACTTTGTTTTATTTCTAATTTACCAACTTGTTCATAAAAAATCTGCTATGATCCTATTTTCTGGATCCATGTCATTGTCAATTTGCCATGCAAGCAGCAATAAGAGTTGCGCTTGTCATCAAATTCTTTTGTTCTCATGTTTGGTAGCTGCAAGAATTTTCTCATACCGTTTTGCATGATTTCGTTTCAATTGCAAAACAACTTCTTTTAAGTTAATAACTTATTGTGTGGTTTGTTTTCCAGATTTTATGCAGCTGAGGTTCTGGTAGCTCTAGAGTACCTTCACATGCTGGGTATTATCTACAGAGACCTAAAACCGGAAAACGTTCTAGTCAGATCAGATGGTCACATCATGCTCTCAGATTTCGACCTTTCACTTTGCTCAGACGCGATCCCAGCCGTTGAATCTCCATCATCTTCACCCGACCCAATGCCGCCACAAAACCAGTCCTGCAACCGTCCGCAACCAACCCGACTCGCCCGCCTCTTCCGAAGGTTACTGCGGTCGAAGAAGATCGAAACACTCACACAAAGTAAGCCATTCTTCGTGGCGGAGCCTGTGGCTGCCCGATCGCGTTCCTTTGTCGGGACCCACGAGTATGTCTCACCAGAGGTTGCCTCCGGTGGGTCCCACGGTAATGCCGTTGACTGGTGGTCTTTCGGGATCTTCATCTACGAGATGATCTACGGCCGTACACCTTTTGCGGCTCCATCCAACGAGCTTACGCTGCGCAACATCGTAAAAAAACCTCTAGCTTTCCCAACCCACTCATCTTCCTCCCTTCTTGAGCACCACGCGCGTGACCTCATTTCCGGCTTGTTGAACAAGGACCCCAGCGCTCGCTTGGGATCCAAACGCGGTTCTGCCGACGTCAAAACGCATCCTTTTTTTAAAGCACTGAATTTCGCGCTCATAAGGTCGGTTACGCCGCCGGAGATTCCTGGGTTAAGGCGGCAATCAACGGCGTCGTATTACCAACCAAAGAGCGAAGAACAATCAACCGCCTTTGATTTCTTCTGAGAAACTCAACGGCGTCGTTTGCGCCACATGTTCTGTCTGCTCTGCTCATACCCAATTACGTAAATATAACAAGATAATGAATGAATTACAAGATTATGGGGTTGATTAGTCAACTCTTTCTGATCACTTTTGTTAATTCAAAGTAGAAGAAGCATCCTATCATAATTACTTTTGACTCGTTACCAAAAAATTGGACCGCAGCGAAACCTTAAGTCCAAGTACTGGTAAAATTATTTATTATATCTCGTGGTGAATGATTACCCACATCATTATGTTAATCATATTTTCATCTCCACAAAGAATTGAGATACGATTATACCAAAAGGTGTAGCGAAAGACAAATTGCACCAAATTATTAACACTTTTTCATCTATCTTCTCCATTTATTTTAATAATCTACACTTTGTTTTTTTTTTTCTTACTTTTTAGGACAATTACAATTAGTGTTAGGTCCAATCAAAATGTTAGTAAATAAACATTTTTGTCCTGAATTATGTAAGTAGATATAAGGTACAATGGTATGTGGTGGGCGTGTTTGAGAATATTTTGCAAAAAATATATACATATATATTTGGCGAAAATTAAGAAAAAGTTCAAATCGTGTAAGGAGGAATTTGTGTGCCACAAACTACAAGAGAAAGGTACATATTAATCTCAGTTGGATAATAACATCTAACGACTTTGCACCTTACTTTACTACCCCTAGCCATCTATGTATAGTTTTACTAGAAACAAGAAAGGAAGGGCAGCTACAAAAAAAGTAGAAAAAGACCAACGATACATAAATGATCAACCTTATCTCCAAACATGAAATGTGGGATGATAAGGACAGTTTAAGTCATTAATTAAATAACCATATAGCAGGGTTTAATGGAGAATGATTTCCAAATTACAAGGTGGATTTCGACAATCGTTTAAGATATTCAACCCCGCAATACATTACGACATGTTTTACCATTAGGCCGGTGAGTAGGGTTGATTATGTTCTGGTCGTAAAGTGAGTTTGTAATAAATAATCTTCCCACCTTTTTGACGAAGGGAAAAACGTGAATTTTGATATACTAGTCTCTGTCTTGAGCCTTCGGGAACAAGTTCAGCATTTGACCCTTGCCTCATGCCATTGTTTTTACTTCTCAATGGGGGCAATTATTTGTGTGTTAAACTTCCAAATGGATAGTTTCTTTTTTATTTATCCAAAGAGATACAAGTAGAATATTACACACAATTTACGTGTAATGTTCTTATATATACATTTTATGTTTGATGCGAATCCATATGTTGACCATTTAACGTACATAAATTAGTAAAATTTCAAATTTAAGTTTATAAACAATGAAAATATCTTTTAAGAGAGTTTGTCTCCCAAATAAATTTGAATTTACTTAATTTCCAATGTAATCAATGTAACACCCCTTACCCGTGTTCGACGCCAGAACAGAGTATGAGGCATTACCGAAGAGTACGAAACACTTACAGATTATTTAAACCATTTATCGCTTAAATATTAAAATTTATTATAAAAGTTTCATTTATCGGACTTTAAAGTTCAAATCATGCATTGGGATTGGGTGGGGACTAAATCAAAATCGTATAAATTTTTCGCAAAATCCTTAAGTTTATCTCATTTACAAGGTTCCCACGCCGTGTGGCTCACATGGCGAGAGCCTCAGGGCGTATAACTCTCGACTTGCATCTGTGGAGAAACTTGGGTCACACGGCCTTAGTACACGCCCGTGTTGCTTGGCCGTGTGGTAAAGTTAATTTTCACAAATTATGCTATTTTTCAAGCCATATTTCTCACTCATTTGATCCTTATTCTTCACCACATTTAATACATATAAAAACTAATTTAAGATATTCAATCGAGCCTTATACTTAATACGATTTGTTAGTCGTACACTTCATATAAATAACAAGAAACGTATATGGGCTCAATTCTCATTAAATTTCTCTTGTACTTGTACTTTTTCATCCTATGTATTCATATAGCTTATAACAATCGCACCTCTGCTTTTCATATACATTTTTTTATAACAATTTGTCTTGGTTTCAAACTACTTCATATTTGAGTTTTACTTACCCAATCATTTGAAACATCATCTTTATACATATAGTGCACTTGAGATGCAAAAATTCTATAATTATGAATAAATACATTTATCAACACATTCCATGTTTTTATATATTATAGTCTCATATTTCCATGTATCATTTACCATCATTTCCTCGTATTTTTGACAAATACGTGTAACAACTCATAATCATGCAATTCACTAACTCTTCGTGCCAATTACAATTTAAATTGGCAACTCACTTATTGAGCCCAATTTCAATGTTCTCTAAAATCCATTAGGATGTATGTATCCATCAATAAATTCCATGTACAGATATAATCACCTCATATTTTCACATACGTTTACTTTCCATATTATGAACTCAAATAACATACACAAGACATACCAATACATTCCAAGTACATTTTCATAATATTTCATTTCGAATTTAGATTATGTCATTTTAGAACTCTTCTCATTAACTCATTCGGAATACCATTTCATACGGATAATACACTCAAGGGTGTACAAATATATAATCACAAATGAGCTCATTCATCAACCAAGTTCTATATTCATTTATCATCAACTCATATTTCCTTATATCACATAATTCTATATAACACTTACCAACTTCGTCAATTTAGTGAACGTCTTACGAAATTGTTCTCGCATCGGTATGCTTTGAATGTCGCGATAATCGCGATGCCATATCCCGGATATGGTCTTACACGAAATCCCTTGTCACTTGTAGCCGAAGCTACCACTATTCATCGATCGTAGCCGAGGCTACCACTTTTCACTGACCAGGTAGCCAAAACTACCACTTTTCACTGATCAGGTAGCTAGAGCTACCACTTTTCACTGATCAGGTAGCCGGAGCTACCACTTTTCACTGATCAGGTAGCTAGAGCTACCACTTTTCACTGATCAGGTAGCTGAAACTACCACTTTTCATCGATCGGCAGCGCGGAGCTACCACTTTTCACTTGATCAGGTAGCCGGAGCTACCACTTTTCACTGATCAGGTAGCCGAAACTACCACTTTTCACTGGTCAGGTAGCTGGAGCTACCACTTTTCACTTTCACTTATCTTTGATCGGATAAGTGTGTAGCTGGTTATCACTTATCACTTGTTGCCATGGTTCAACCATTGTATTTTCTGTCAATTCATGTTGTCACCGAATCGAAATGCTCAATTTGATCATCAATACATATGAAATAACACATAATGAAATTCATAAAATTAACAAATGATCACTAAAATTTAGCCATATAAACTCACAACTTCAAATTTTTGTATTATAACGATAATCATAATTTCATAATAAATATTCCAAATAAAACATTATATCAATTATAATTGAGCATGTAATCAATTTATACACAAGTCATTCATATATTATTTTCCCTCCTCCTCCTCTCCATCCACATCCTTAGTATAAACAACACACTTGTAAGTAACATTTTCTATAATTTTCACTATTTACTCATGTGAATATTCAAGCTGTCCATCCGTGTCATAGTCACTAAATTATTTTTATCTTGAGCTACAGAACTCCAAATTAAGATCCGTTAATTTTATTTGAAACTAGACTCACATATCTTCTTACCATAATTTTTCCAGAATTTTTGGTGTGGCCAATTAGTACAGTTTATTCATCAAAGTCACCCCTGTTCTGCTGTCTGGCAGTTCTGACCCTTCTTCACTAAAAATTAATTATCTCTTTATACAAGATTCAGATGATGTTCACGTTTATTTCTATTAAAAATAGACTCATTCAGGGTTCTAAACATATAAATTATAACTCATAATTATTTTTGTACAATTTTTAGTGAATTTTTAAAGTAAGAACAGGGGATCACGAAGTTATTCTAAACCAGTCTTGCAAAACTTTAAATATCTCAAAATGTAGACTTCCTTTGCTTGCTATGTTTCTTTTATATGAAAATAGACTCAACAAGCTTTAATTCCATATCTATCTCAACTTCTAATTCAATTTCTACAATTTTTGGTGATTTTTCAAAGTTAGACAACTGCTGTTGTCCAAAACTGCTTTAGTGTAACATGTTGATTTCTATTTTGTCCCTAATTCCACAATTCATACAATTTAGTCCTTGCTGAATTAACCCCTAAATTGAGTTAATTTTCTCATTTAATACTTTTCTCTATCATTTTAAACTACTTCATAACCTTTGAAATCAGAATTTTAACACTAGGCCATAATTTCAGCTAATTCACAATTAGGTCCTAAAACCAATTTTCATCAATTTCACTTGATAATATCATCATATAACAAAATTAAAAACTCCAAATAAATATTTATTCATCATATTCTTCCAGTAATAATCCACATCAACTTTAAAAATTAGCTATAGAATCAAAAACTAATGACATAGCAAGTTGGATCCAATTGTAAAAGTCCAAAAACATAGAAATTTCAAGGAGAAAGCAAGAATTAAACTTACATGAAGCTTGAGTATGAAAACCAGCTTGAAGCTCTCTCCCATGGCTGTTTTTCAGCTGAAGAAAATGAAGAGAAATCAAGAAAAATCTAGATATTCTAATTTGATCCCCTTTTTATTTAGCTAATTTGTAAATTTTCCAGTTTTGCTCCTTTTCTTCTTTCTCTTCTCTTCTTCTTTCTTTCCTTCCCCTGCTCTCTGCTTCGTTTTTGGGTTTCTGTTTCTATTCTATCTCCTTTTTTTTTTGTAATAATATAATATAATAATATAATATAATAATATAATAATATATATTAAACATAAAAAATCTCAGATTTTCTTCACAATAAACCGCCTCAACTAAACAAAATGGCTTAATTGCCATTTTGGTCCTTTATACTTTCTTTAATCTATAATGAAACTTTTACACCCTTTTCAATTTAGTCTTTTTCATTTAATTGCATATCCAAACGTTAAAATTTTCTAACGGAATTTTAATACTACCTTATTGACATTCCGTAAACATTCATAAAAATATTTATGACTCGGTTTATAACACCGAGATCTCGATACCTCTTTTTCTCGATTTCCTGACCAAATAAATCTTTATAAAACATAATTTACTATTTTAAAAATATTTTAAAAGCTACATTTGGCTCGTAAATATTAAATAATATAGCCTACAAGTTCATTTGTCAGATTTGGTGATC
Source organism: Gossypium bickii (assembly GCA_025503065.1). NCBI lineage: Eukaryota > Viridiplantae > Streptophyta > Magnoliopsida > Malvales > Malvaceae > Gossypium > Gossypium bickii. The sequence goes on from CP106710.1 coordinate 144,073,429, forward strand.
TCGAACCATTAATTTTGACATCACTGAAATTTGGGCTATTACAATCAATTTCTCTTCTAATACAAGAACATTAACCAGAAAAATGTTAAAAAAATAAAACAATATTTAGCCCCTAAATTTAGAATTTTTTTCAAACTTGGTTCTTGAACCTTTCTGATATACAATGGTCTCAAAAACTTGGCAATCTTTTTGAATTTGAACATTGAACTTGAATTCTTTTAAGGTGCGATAACACAACTCTATCTTAAAGTGTCACATTGTTACACTATTAAAATCAGAGTTTAGGGAAAAAAACTATGAATAGATCAAATAGAAAAATTAAATATCAAAATGAAAAATAGTTACCAAACGTTAGTTCTATAAAAAAAAACTACATTAATAATTCTAATTATAATGGAAACATAAAAAATTCTTATGTTAGAAGTGTTTATAAGCTAAATGAATCAATAAATTAAATCTATTTTAAGTTAAGTTTAAATTTAACTAATTTAAGTCCAGTCAACTCAAATTTAAGTAATAAAAAAATTTATTTGAAAATATTAGATTGGAACCGAGATTAATTTTTTTTTTTAAATCGACTCCAAATCCATGAACTACTTCGGCTCATATCAGGGGGGACCCACAAAATATGGGCCAGCGCCGCTTTGACAGAGTAGGATAAACATCCTGTGGCAAGTATAGAATCCGGTGTGAGGCAAAGCCAATTAGGATCATGCAAAATTAAGCCTAATACATCATCGGCATCTCCCAGATATATTCTTTTTCTTTTTCTCTTTATCATTTTATTTTTTTAATTTTTAATTCAGTTCACATTAGTTTTCTTGTTCTTAAATATATAAAATAAAAATGATAATAATTTTAGTTGAAATCTAGAGCCAAAAGGCGTGTAAAAGTGGTAACGAGTTTTTTTTTTTTTTTTTTTGCAAATGCCGAGGTTGTAGAAAAAGGATCATTTTCACAAACATTCTATTCCCACGCGCCTCTTACGCCGTTTATACACATCTTCCTCTTTTTCTTTTCAAGCGTTCCCACTAATTTAACCATAACTTTATCGCCTATTCAATTTTTTTTTTGGTAAGTAAGAATTTTTTGTCATCCATAAATAACACTACAAACTTAATGTACAGTAATTGCATTAAGCACTCATTCTCTTGTCAACTAAACATTCAAAATTGACTTACATCTAGCTAATATATTCCTTACAACTCCTTTAATTTCTTTGAAAATAACCTGAACCAATGTAGGCAAACTTTGATGAAGCCTTCTATACACACCAAGCCAGGCCAGCCTAAAAAAAGTTGAAAGAGATCTTCCTCTGCCATTCCTAAGAACCCTGTCAAATATATTCTGCCAAGAATCATTTCCTCATGAAAAAAAAAAAAAAATTCTCGATATATGTGTGTCATCCTTATAATTTATTTTCATCTTTATTTGTGTTAAAATATTATTATTTAATAGTAAAAAAATTACATGAGTAGCATATTAGTAAAATGTTGGATTTTTAATCAAAATCGATGAATCAGAAATCACAAATACTGATTATATTATGTTCTGTAACAAACTGGTGTCATTTTCGATAGCATATTTATCCCAAAATATGATGTTGAAAGCATATAGCAGATTTGACATATATGGTTATAGGGAGTTTGATTTATTAAGTAGAAGGAAAGGTGTTGGTCTAAAATACTAACAATAATGGGGTGGAGAGTATTGACAACACATGGGGGGTGTCCATGTGACCACCTGCCAACCAGGCAGCTCTACCGGCTGGCTTAAAAGCGTTGTCTCCGCCTTTGTCTAGGAGTCTAGAGATAGATCGACCCTCATCCCAACATAAAGCCACCAAATAGCTGTCCCCACCCCACCCCCGCGTGGCATCCTCTTCATGCCTACCACGTGGATATTCGTTTCATTACTCCTTCATCACCCGCCCTTGGCCCCGGCCTTTGCCATCCCAATTTCGTTCTTAAAGGTCATTCATGCAATAAAAAAGAGAAAAAAGAAGGTTGAAAATGAGATAACAAGGACAATAAAGGGTATACATATAGGGTTGTTTTGGGTTTCATAATAAATATGGTGGGTTTTGTTTACTTGTCGTTCTTCAATTGGTAATGGTGATGTAAACAGGTATAATACTTAAATAGCAAAGTGAGATTTCAAATTAAAGAAAAAAAAAAAGATGTTTGATGGAGGAACTAAGAGGATGGGGACCAACTAAGTAAGGGTTAGATGATCCTTTCTAGCTAATTAAATATTTTGGAGTTTTGACTTTGGGTTTTTTGTTTTAACAAAGCTATTTGTCAACAGATGCTTATACAACTGTACTAGTAATATTTTAGAGAATTTGTTGGGTTAGGAGCTGTGGTTTATTTGGACTATCGCCTTAAGTTAAAGATTGATTGAAGTCAAGTGGCAGTGGTGTTTGATGAATCCATCGAGGTGAAATCTTTGAACTTGAATCAGCAGCGCAAATCTTCAACTCTTGAGCTGTAATTCTAGGGAATATGTAAAACCATTTTACTTAATATTTTAAAATGAACAAATGAAGTCAAAAGTGTTGGTAATAATTAGAAGTTAAAAGAATCTCGAGGTTTAGTTGTAAAATGTAGGTTATTATTATTAATTTTGGCTCTTACTTGAGATTAAAGAATTAGAGAAGCACAAGGTGGCAACATGGGAATGAAGAGTGTCAGAATGGATAGTCAACTCAATGGAAGGTGATGCTTGGTATGCGTCAGATTCATAGATTATAGGCATCACTAGTCACCACCAAATCGTTTATTTTATTTTATTCGCTTTTCTTATCTCTGGGTGTATCCTCTCCTTCTGCATAATGTGTCAGTTGAAACCAGTAGTCTTCAATAGTTACCCAAATAGCTTAATTAAACGGATTTAATCCCGCAGGGTTCACCTAATGAATGAATATATAATTTAGATGTTGAGAACAGAGACCAAGTAAACTAAAGATGATGGATGGATGCATCTTGGAAGAAGAGAGGCAGAGGGAGAGGACCATAGTATTTGCTATAGCCTGTTATGTTTTGTCTAGTGTCTGTTAGGATTTTGCATGGGGCAGTGTTCTTTGCAGTTTGCAGATTCTCGATTATATATATATATATGTCAATTTCGGTAGGTTGCTCTCAACTGCTATTTTCATTCACGCTATATACCATAAGGATTAAAGATTCCTTCCTTACATTAAAGGCCGAATTTTAACTCCGACCCATTGAGCTCTTTTTGTGCAAAAGCCCTAGAACGGGAAGTCAAGAAAACAAAGAGCTAGAACTCATATGGGCCTATCAAAAGGGTGCCCATTGACCTACATATCTGAGCGTGGACTTTGCTATAGAGGCCTACATTAAGAAAGCTTGGAGCGAATAGGTTAGTTGGGTTTTAAAAGCTGGCCATTTTGGTTCAGTTCTCCATGACTGCATGGACAGGCACTATGGTCGACTTGGTTTACAGTGACCTTTAGAAATTGGGTTGCGACAGTAGTTGGAAACCCATCTGTATGGATCCATATGAAGCCTTCTTAGGGGCTTTTGTCTTGTTTTCTGAAGGACGATAAACCCTACTTTCATTGAGAAAGGTATTGGATCGGTAGAGAGAATCGACGACAAAGAAAATGGGAGGGAAATTATTTGTTCTTCGGCAGGCCTTCAATTTCCGATCGGTTTCATCTCTGAAAAACAACGTAACTTTGATTCCACAAGCCAATCCTCCAATTCGCAGCACGCCAACCTCAATCTTCTCTCAGATTTCAAGAACCTTGTGTTCCTCATCCTCAGGTATTATCAGCTCTCATTCGATTGCACCATTGTGTGTTTTCCTTTTTCGTTAGTTCTAATTTGATATGAATAAGGGGAATACCTTTTGGTTTCAGTTTCATCGGATACGAGACAACCATCACTAGCGAGGCTTCCGTTTGTGGATGCATTCTTGGCAAAGGCGAAGAACAATAAAAGTCTTTTATCAAACAGGAAGATCTATTCGCGTAGATCTACCATTTTGCCCGAATTCGTTGATCAAACTGTACGGATTTACAATGGGAAAAATTTTGTTCGCTGCAAGATCACTGAAGGCAAGGTTGGTCATAAGTTTGGCGAGTTTGCCTTAACTCGTAAAAGAAAACATTTGAGAAGCAAGGCTGAGCCTGCAAAAAAGAAGGGCAAAAAATAAGCATTTGCAACCAAAGATCACATCTCATTTCGGTAAGACTCTACCTAACTCTAGTTTGTTTAGAAATGAGAACATTACATCTCCCAGGTTTCTCTCTTTCTAGCTTAGGCAAAATTTTCATTATGTATGAACTAGATTTAGTAATATAGTAGTGTTGAAGTAGGAATTTTCCAAAGAAACCAGTTCGAAGTTTTGGGTTTATGATTTTATGAATGAGTCCGTAAGTCTTTCGCCTGCAAGACATTCATGCATTCTTTATTAGACTAATTTTATCCATCTCCTAGCAATCTAATAACTTGCCTATGTGATCAGCAAAGGTCTCCATATCATCATTTACCAAGCTTTGTGTCTAAGGTACTAGATTGATGACATGTTGAGGCTTAAGACAATAGGTTAGCTTAATGTAAGCAAAGCTGTTTCTTTTGTTTGTTCAGTGATATGGAAGACTCGATCTCCCACATTTTGTTGCTTGGCTATTCGATTGTAATGGTTGATTGGTTGAGTGGGGTTTATTTGTTATCAGGAAAGCTTGCCTATAACAATTAACAAATGATGGTTTCAATTGCTGGATGATGATTTTCGCTCTTGTTTTTTTTTTCCCAGAGAGAGTGGTGATTCAGGAGAAATATGGGCTGAAAGGAAAGCAATGAAACAAGGAAGAAAATGGTTTTGAAGTCTCCTTTCTTTTGTTCAATGATTGTAGGATTTTGTTTGGTCAGCTCTTGGCCTGCACAATTGTTATGAAAAATTGATGTTTTTAGTTATCCTTACATATGGTATACTGATCAGAACTCAGAATTATCAGTTGACAAACAACGGTTGGATTTTAGTTTTACAATAAAATTATTGAATAGAGATATTGTAAGCGAGTTTGATTTGAATACACAGACGAAGGTGATGGTGGCAACAAAATTTTGCCATCCAGCTCTTTATCTCTCCTTTTTTTGTAAGACAATGTACAACAATTGGTGTTATTTTCTTTGATAAATGATTTTGAACTATATAAATTTCCGTCTGGTCCCAAAATTTTTAATTATGTCACTTATGGTGAAAAAAGTTAGTCGTATGGTTTTGTAATTAATTGCCAAAGGAAGAACTTAATGAAGGTATAAGATAATTTAGGGGAACGTGACTGGGGTTATTTAAATCCTAGTATAACGAAGACTGCAGACTGTAGGAAAAGAATTAAGCATCGCTGTTGTATATATAAACGTACTGTATTTCTAACATGTACAAATCAAATTACAAATAAAACTATAACTAAAATTCCAAATCTACTCCACAACAATGTATGCAAGAAAGTCTTCATGCAAAGGCAAATTTCAATACCTCTGCCAGCTGAAGACAAACATCCTAAAGGCGAAGGCAAATGGGTGTAATAATATCATAAATTATTCCTCAAAAACCTGCCTGCCACGCTCCACCAGCAAATTTTCCAACTTGGACAGACATTTGACATATGAAATGAACTTCAAAGCGTCAGCAGTAGTTTCTGTTTATCCTAAGGAGTTAATGATACCTGTCTGGTTAGAACAAAGACATGAGCAATTGGGTTCACTCAACTCCCTCTTAACAAGCCGCTTGTCTCTATTAATCATAAGTTTGATCAGAGGTAGCTTTTGCGATACTTGCCGCCATATTTCATTAACAGTTCCATTTGGATGAGTATAGTCATAGTACCTCTTCACCTGAATCCACAAATTTGAGATTTTATGATTACTGCCAACTATTTGATGATGATGATGCATGACAACGTATGAAAAAACAAAACCGAGCATGTAATTTATTACCACACTCCTCTTAGTGCCTTTTACAAACATAAGGGACTAAATGCTGCCGCAAGTCACAAGCACAGAAACAGACAGAAAAATGATACCAATGACTCTTAACAATGGAAATTGCTTAAAAACAAATATCGATTGCAAATCCATATATAGATTTCCATACACATCTAACCACAAGATCAAGAAATTTGAAACAAAACCATATCATTGCCAAGAAATTTTAACCAGAGATATTTGCTAAACAAACTGCAAGGTGTAAATGAATGTATATTTATATTGAACAGATGTAATTGGATAAATTTGATCTCTCAGTAGTAATGCAGCAAATAATGAATGGAAAAAGGAAAAAGGGCAGTGAAAATAGCACAAACCTCCTTCATTGCTTTCTGATATTCAATTATTTTCTGTTCAGGTACTTTTCTCAGCAATGAAACAAGATATCCTGGTTTTAGTGCAGTGGTAGTTTCCACAAATACTGAAAACTTTTTATAGTCTATGATATCTTCAAAAGGCAACTCAATGCTATCACTGACTATCACAGGGACACACAAGCTAACTATAGAATCAAAGAGTCTGCAAGCTGATGGAGTATCCCCAGCAGGATTCAAACAGAACTTTGATGTGTGCATCCCCCGTGAAGCAGCTCTTCGATTCTCCCTGGATTGTGTTCCGTGTTTTATCACCACATCCTCTTCAGTTTCAAGTATTTGGAAAAGCAAATCACGGATTTTGCCTCCCTGCATTTATAATAGGACCAACAAACAAGGAATATAAGTCCACCTAAAATTATTGTCTTGCACGTGATATTACCAATAGATCATGGTATGCTAGTCATTCATGCGAGATCTGCTTCAGTATAGGATGTGATTTCAAACAAGCACGTGTCCAGGGAGCTGTATTATAATTCTTAATAGAAAGGTCAAAGGTAGGCATCTAAGCTAAGAAAATAGGGAAAAGCTTCATAATTATCAGTACAGCTTTAGATAGGATACAAAAAATTCAGAGCAAAAGCAGAAACTGTAGGCTAAGACAACACAGCAAATTATGAAAAATAAAATAGTACTGGTGATGAGCATGAAGTAGTGGAAGGTCAATGTTAAATGTAGATGGCAATATTTTAAGTTAAACTTAAGCCCCAATCTGAGGATGGTGGTGAAAACAGTAGTTCCAAGATGATTCTCAACCAAAATTTAGATCAAATTATAGCAGGGTATAAGCAAGCACAAGCTAGTAATTACTCCAAAAACAAATTTTTTGACTCTTCTCCTAGGTTTCCTAATTTAAATCTCAAATTGAGCTGAGTTTACATCTTAACTACTATATCCATACTTGTAACCTCAACAAACTAAAACTTTCAATTCCATACCAATCTAAATAGCACTAAAATTCAACATGGGATCATAACCTGCTCAACAAGAACATCGATTTCAAAAGCATTTTGTAATAAACGATTTATTACCTCTTTTCTATACCGATTTCCCATGAAAAAGAGCAAGGTCGTCCTATCCTTCACCCCAAAATCTCCTGTGTAAGTACTGATCCGATGCGAATAAGGGATTACGACATCCTTCACCAATGACCCTTGATCTGGCCTCAGCCGCCCAAAATCGGAAACTAGCAAAACAGCACTCTTAACACGATCCACGACCCGATAAAGCGCATTGGGATCCCCAGCAATAATGACGTGATCCCACCCGTTATTCCTCTTCCAGTACTCCTGCCCCGTAAGCCACTCCGCCAGCTGTTCTTGCATTCCCTCATCGCTGTAACCCGAGGCGGAACCAGTAGGACGACCCGCGTTAACAATCAAGCTCAAGGAAGAAAAGGCGGGAACGTAGAAAAGGTCGGCTTCCTCCGGGTCAGTAACTTTAACGACGGGGGACCCAAGGCGGTCGGATTGGGGCAGGGCGAGGTCGGAGAAGAGGAACCACTCGTGCATGTGCTGGTGACCCGGGTAGTTAAGGGTGGTGATGTCAGTGACGGGAGATCCACCACGTGCGAGGGAGTGCTGCTGGATGATGCCGTAGGTGAACTTGTGGGGGAGATCGTACATAAAAACCTTGACTTTTTCGGGAAAAGGAATGGGATTTTCCTGGGAAGAAACACCACCGAAGTCGAGCAGGGAAGAAGAAGAATCGGAGTCGGAATCGGAAGGGGGAAGAGGACTGTGGAAGAAAGTGGAGAAGAAGGCATAGATGGCGAGGATGAAGAAGACGGTAGCAATAAGGGTGTGTTTGAAAAGAGAAGATTTTCGGGGCATATTCGAAAATAAAGGAAGAGTTTGGGAAGGAGGTGAAGAAGAAGAGGATCCCCTTGCTGCTAATGTTGTTGGCTTTCTAGTTTTCATTGGCGTTTCAGCCTTTGATTTAGGTTAAGGATCCTCACTCTTCAGCCGCACCTTTGACCTTACCTTATAACAATCTTATATAAGCAGAATATATGCATTGCAAAAATTCTAATATTTCCACTGTAGTTAAAGCCTTTGGTTTATTCAAATGAATCCTATTCCCATTCCTATTCCTTTCCTTGATTTTATGCAAAGGTAAATTATTTATTAAAGAAAGAGGCAAAGTGTAGCTAAGCTGTTTCATTGGATTTAGACTACACTTCAATTGTTCGCAATTTCCTTTTTCACTATTACTATTAGTGCGTGGATTACAAGACAGTATTTTTCACTTTCCTTTTTTCTGTTAGAATAATTTTGGTGAATTTTAAGTCTTTGTTGGACAATTAGAATAGTGGCAATCACAAAGGTGTTGAAATCGGTCACTTTGTTAAAAACAAACAACGTTTTAACTAATGACAAGTGGGTATGTCCAAAGAAAAGGAAAGGAATTATTACACTTAGATCATGTCCAAATCAGATGTAATATATTAATAGTTTGCAAATAAGCTGAAGAAATTAGTTTCTAACATAACAACCTTTTTACTATAATTATATTTCCCTCGTTGTAGTAAAGACATAATGGGAACACCTTGTTCAAGGCCTCTCTCAATGAGAGGTGACCCTTTTTTTTCTACTGGGGGGTTATCACGTTTTAAGGCAAAGCCTATCTCTACCTTTCCTGGATCCTCATGCTTCTCACATTATATATATATATATGTCACTTTCGAAATTTGTTCGACTTATAATAGAAATAAAGAGGTAAAAATAGATTGTTTTAACTTTTAAGTTGTGTGCGGGCGTTTATCTTACGCAATACTAGGTAAAATTGAAAGCAAGTGTGAAGGGTGTTGCACTCTAGGTCTGTTTGACATCATTTGTAAATATTCCAAAACTCAATACATAAAATATATAGTCTATTTTTGTTTAAGCTGTGTGAACTTTGACTAAACACGAGAAATTAGTATTAAATTAATTGTTGCAGAGGCTACAACATCTATGTATATAGATAGCCTTTAGTTGTTGAGTGGAAAAGCCACCTTGGACTACATTTACATACAAATCATTAATCAAGTATCCAAGTAATACTCGATACATATCACATTGGTTTACTAAAAAGTCAAACCCCCATGTTTCAGGAAACCGATGGGCATATCACTTTAGCGTTGAATCCATCATTTCGGTCTTTAATTGTCAGTCCGTTACGCTTGGTCTACTTGTAGTTTCATCTGGCAATGAGAACCTGCTCCAACAACATTTATCAAAGTGGAAAGCCACATTGGAGTTGGCAATTAATGTTCCTAATGACAGAGAATGCCTGCATATATAGGGTCCCCGATAACATGCGTACGGTGCAACCCAACGCCTACGCTCCCACTATCATCTCAATCGGTCCTTACCATCTTGGACAGGAAAGGTTACAAGCAATGGAAGAGCTGAAATGGAAATTCTTTCACTGCCTCTTTTGTCCAAATCAGCCTAATGGGGTGGAACTAGACCCGGCGATGAAAGCCATGGAAGATTTGGAGCAGGATGCTCGTAGGTGCTACTGGGACAATGCTGAACAACATAGTAAGCATAGATTTGTTAGGATGATGCTGGTTAATGGCTGCTTCATTGTGGAGCTATTGAGAGAGTTGAAGCACAACTTTGAGTGTGCTCCCTTTGTTAAAAGGTGGATGCTGCCTACTCTTTGTTGGGATTTGATCATGCTTGAAAACCAGCTTCTTTTTGTTTTGCAGAAATTGTTTGAGCTGATCAAAGGATCAGAAAAATCAAGCACATGTTTGGAACAACTCGCCCTTTGTTTTTCAATCCTCTATTGCAGTCTCAAAGGGATGTGTGGGCCGTGAATGCACAAGGAATTCAGAACACGTTGCACTTTCTTGACCTTTTCAGGAAAAGTATCCTCCCATTCCCTATAAACTTATCACGAGGACTTAAAACTAGCAAGACAAGCGATTCAAGCAATGCAGCAGAAGAGGGGATCGACATGGTGTGGTCCATGAAGGAGGTAATGGAAGCTGGTGTCGTGATTGAGAAAGCTGTTAATTTTCCTACACTAGATGTAAGCTCCGAGGGGAATTAGCTAAAAATCCCTCCTCTCTACATCAATGATCAAAAGGGAATCCTGTTTCGAACATGGTGGCCTATGAACAATGCCATCCCAAATGCAAACCTTATGTCACATCATATTTGTTTTTTTTTTTTTCGATGGTTTGATTAAGTCAGCTGAAGATGTGGGACTTCTTCACCACAAAGGGGTTCTTCGTCATTGTTTAGGTAGCAACAAAGAAGTGGCAAAACTTGTGAATGGACTGTGCAAGGAAATAGCAAGGGATGGTAGGGAGTCTTATTTATGCTAAAGTGGTACATGATATGAACACTTGTTGCAATGGCTCCTATGCTTGGTTTAGAGCGGGGTTGGTGCACCATTACTTCTGGGTGGTAGGCATCTCCACCCTTGGAGCTACTATAGTCGTTTATTTCTCACTAATCCAAACGGGATTTGTATTTGTAGAGGATCCAAAAAATCTTAACAAACCCTTTTACTATGATTTAATTGGTTGTGTGGTTTTGCCTCCCGATCATTTATTTTTCTCTAAAATATACAATGAGTATAAGAATAAGATTTATATGTATTCGATTTGATCTACGTTCTACTATTGCTATTATTGAGATGTGTCTCGGATGTACAATGATTTATTTTACTTCTCTCTCCTTATCATATTATAATAAAAAGAATTTCACTTTGAGCTCGACCAATATGTTTATTTATTTTGTTCCATTAGTTTAATATGTTTATTGAAGAAAGTTTTTAAACTTGATAGTCAAGGCGAATTAAATCCATTATATGAGAAGCCATAGCCCATAGCTATTTAATCCTCTGCCCATTTTGTTGATTCGATTTCTTTAACTCACTTCTTTTCGACCTAAGGTATTATTATATTTTAATTTTTTTTCTAAAATGATAGAAAAAGTATTCTATAATTTAACATTTTATTTAGATTAATTATTAAACTGCTTGCATTCAATAATCTCTTAACATCCAAATATGCCTATAACGTTTACTTTATTTCTAACTAAATCTTTAAAATAAAATAACATTTCACTTGAAAAAAAAAGAAGAAGAAGAAGAGATTATTTAAATATGAAATAATAAATATATTTTACATGAAATGGAAGTTGGTAATATTTAGGAGGAAGGTTAGGCGGAGATAATTTTAATATATTACGTATGTTATACTTCAACTTTCTCTATCGATCACCTAATTCATCTTTGCATATGTTGTGACATATATAATTTTAATCAAAATCAACCAACTTTAACTGATTCCTTTAAATTAACAAAATATATGAATTATGAATAAATAAAGCATATGTTTTTCCTTTGATTAAACATTGTAATAATGCAGGTATCATATGCAAAATAATATTACCATGACCAACATCCAATCTAAATATCTATTGTAATTGGGGATGAAAAAAAGTGTGTTTATTTTTCGAGTTTAGGTTAGTAATTTGGTCCAAAAAACAATAATTAACGATAGTAATATCCCAAACGAAAGCAAGGTGGTTTTGTAATTTCAGAGGTCAAAACAAGTAAATAAAAATACGAAAAGGGACGTGTCTCCGATGCCATCATATTAATCTGTAATACAGACAGATTAAAAGATAAAAAATTTGTCTGAAATCTCGTTTGTACCCTCGTATTAATTAAAACCGGACCGACTTTCCTGACCTTTCTTCCTTGTCTACACAGATCTATCTACACAATAATCGTCCTTTACACCAAAGCTGCAACCAAACCCAGGAGCTGAATTATTGAATTCCCTCCCTTGAAAGCGATCATGGATCTAGCGCCGGAGGAGCTTCAGTTCTTGTCGTTGACAGATATCCTGAGGGAATCCGTTGCAATCCCTAAAAGATCCCCCAAAACCTTCTATCTTATGACCTTAGCTCTCATTTTCCCTCTCTCTTTTGCCATTTTAGCTCACTCGCTTTTCACCCATCCTATCTTAAATCAACTCGCTTCCGATCCGCTGGCAGACCCGTCCCAGACCCGCCACGAGTGGACTCTCCTCTTAACCTTCCAGTTCTGTTACCTAATTTTCCTCTTTGCCTTCTCTCTTTTATCAACGGCTGCAGTTGTATTTACGGTTGCATCTCTCTACACATCGAAGCCAGTCTCTTTCACTTCCACGATCTCAGCCATACCCAAGGTTTTTAAGCGCCTTTTTATAACCTTCACATGGGTTTCTCTCTTGATGTTTGTTTACAATGCCTTGTTGATCGGTTTCCTGGTCTTGTTTGTCATTGCCGTTGATTCCCGGAATGCCTTTTTGTCCTTCTTCTCATTTATGGTGATCTTGGTGCTGTTTTTGGGCGTTCATGTTTACATCACGGCGCTTTGGCATTTGGCCAGTGTGGTGTCGGTGCTTGAGCCGATTTACGGCCTTGCAGCTATGAAGAAGAGCTACGAGTTGTTGAAAGGGAGGGCGAGGATGGCTTTCATTTTGGTTTTTGGATATTTGGCAATTTGCGGGGTGATTGGGGGTATTTTCGGAAGTGTTGTGGTACATGGAGGAGATCGATATGGGGTTCTTTGGAGGATTGTGGTGGGGGGATTCTTGGTTGGAGTGTTGGTGATAGTGAATCTGGTGGGGTTATTGGTGCAGAGTGTATTCTACTATGTTTGTAAGAGTTATCATCATCAGGGAATCGACAAAACAGCTCTGCATGATCATCTTGGTGGGTATCTTGGGGAGTATGTGCCTCTCAAGAGCAGCGTTCAAATGGAGAACTTGGATGCTTGATTGGACTAGGATAAATTTGTATTTTGCGAAACCATGATGTAGGGACGAAATGTATTTCAAATGGGTATGCCAGTTCCTAAAACTCTTCTGTCAAGACTGTGATGTTCACATTTTCTTCCTTCTCCCCCTAAAACTTTTTTTAATTTTTTTGCAATAAAAGTTGTAGCATGTAACTGTTGTTCCTTTCTATTATATGTTCTTTCAACTGTTTAGCTGTAGTAATTGAATGATGAACTTGTATATTGGATTGCAAAACCTATGGTTGCTTAATGATCCTATTCCTATTGTGTTAATTATTGAGAAATGAGTTTTAGAGTTCATGCTTAGTGTTGGATTGCCTATCTTCATCTATTCTAGGAGACTGTTGGATTACAATGGCCATAATGAGTTCCTCCATCTCTAGTTTGTTTTTGCAAATGGGGAGGCAATTGATGATGATGTAGTGTAAAGCAGATGGGTATTTCGTGTATTAGCTTCCCAACAGCATAAAGGCATTTAGAATGGCAGCCCTTCATATTACGATTTACAGCGTCCTTTTTGGTAATGGGATGGATTGGGCGTTCGCTAGTTTGGTTCAATCGTGAGTTGCTGTGGGTAGAGTCCATCTCCTGTATGAGGAAATCCATTAAGTAAATGACCACAAGCTTTAAGTTAAATAGTAGTTGTGGTCCCCTAATTAGTAGTATGTCGTCAGCCATCTTTTTGAAAAGAGCACCTTCTTCATGAGCATAAGCGTTTTTATTTATGTTATTTGATTTGAGTTTGATAGGTCTTGTATGGCCTTGTGATAAATGTTTGTACATTCTACCCCTTTTTCATCTTATTTCTATTTGTTGTGGATGGTTGTTAGCATTAAAATCCTGGGAAAACGATACTTGGAGGGTAGGTTGAGCCTAAGAGAAAATGTGCATTGTTTCCCTTTGTAAGAAACAATTCACTTCTCCAATCCTGACTGCTCACCATCTCTGTATCTGTATCACCAATCTTTTCTTCTTTTTTATTCCTTAATTTATTTTTGTGGTGGCAAAATTGAGTGCAGAAATGCATGACGTCGACCAAGCAAAACTAGAAGCACCAACTTCCCACTCAGGGTGCTACTTAATTGTTTTATACAACAAGCAGTCCAAAGTTAAAAGCCAATTAAACGAGAATTCCATGATCCTATCGCAACTTAATTTGTTTACTTGAACAAGTTTAAAATTATGTTGAGAACATACCAAATATTGCAATATGCTTCCTTTTAATTTTTTGCTCAGTAAAGAAGAGATATATAAAATATAAAATTCATTGAAAAGGTCTTAGAAACAGAAGCAGAAAATAAAAATAGAACCTAGTAATTACTAGCAAACGCAGAAAGCCTATACTTGATTGTTGAACAAGTTTATTTCGCGGCAGAGCATAGGTAGTTTATCGAAGAGATGCAGCCCTCACCCTTCTTTCTCCTCTTTCTCCTTCTCAAATCTTACAATTTCTCTGCACATAAAAACAAGTTTATCGTCCACAATTATCACAAAAATAACAACAAATCCGATGAGACTAACAAAAAGTGCACTTCACTGACCGGAGCATCTGAGTGAGAAGGGCGGCTTCATCCAAGTGACCAGTTTCCCTTGCTTTCAATATGCGGAACATAAGCCCCAATTTGATCTGGGTTCTGGCAGTTTGCTGAACAATGAATCTAGTTTCTCTCTTTAATTCCTCGCATTCGGCTTCAATTGCTGTAACTTTGTCTTTCACTTGTCTCTGTCTTTCCCTGATATCCTTCTGTTCCTTGCTTCTTTTCTCCATCTCTGTCTTCAACCTCTCCACTCTTCCCCGCAACTCCTTGGTTCCATGCTTCTTTCCCTGATCACGATATATAAAAACAGTAAGCATATAAAGTGATTAAACCCCACAAACGAAAAACAGTACAGAAATTACCATCACATGTTTAGCCCTGGATCTGGATTTGAAACCTTTCCTACTTCGTGCGGCAACCCGAAGGCGACCAAGCGACAAGAAAGGGGCCATAGTTTCAGAGACCAAAGGGTGTTTTTTTTCCTTCCTCCTCCTGTTGCTATCAATTATGATTTATCGGATACCACACCTGATATATTTATACAGGCTGCCGTTAGCTCTCGCGACTTCGCGCTAAAGCTAATTTGTGTCGCTCGACATGGGTGGATAAAGCACGACAGTCGCCCTGTCCTTTAGGTGAGCGCGCGGTTGATTAATCACAACAGTTTAGCTTTAGTAGGTTTACTTTTCTTTTTCTTTTTGATTGATTATTATTTAAATTTGTTTTGTTTTGAACATTTTTTTGGACAATTTATGTTCAATTTCATTATTCAGTTGTTGAATTTAGTTAAATAGGAGAATAGAGGACTCGGTTAGCTACTTAGCTATAGTGTCTGGGTTTTATTTTCAAAGAAAAGAAGAGAATTGAAGGGAGAGAAGTGATTTGGGTTGAAAATTGATTTTCTTTTAACCCTAGTATCTGGAATGTGTAATTTTGGGTAGAAATGTGATAGCTTTGTTGTTTGATGGTATGAATGATCAATGCTTTCTTTATGAAACGATGGATTTTTGTAAAATTTAGAGCAATTACATAAAGATAATAAAGTTGTGGCACCAGAAGTGGCAACCTCATCCACAATTGCATCTTCATCGGATTTAAGTGGGATATTATACTTGGCATCACTTATTACAAAGACCTCTGTCTTGCCCAAATGGTTATTTTATAATAACTGTAACTTCTAAATGCAGAAGCAGGGAACTCTTATACTTTGCAAGATGAGACTTTTGAGAGTTTTGCATTTACTTTAATTAATGGTGCACTTGGAGTCTTTGAGGTTCATGGTCGGAGGATCTGAGACTTCAGGTATAATTTGTCGTAAATGCTTAATATAATGTTATAGAATCAGGTTGAACGTCCATGCTACTAGAAAATGTGTAATCTTCTTTATTTTTGGTTTACATGTGAGCCATTTGTTATGTATTTGTCTTTACATCTGTACTCCATGAATTTGAGTCCCTGTAGTAGTCTTGAACATATAGAATTCACTTTTAATGTGTTAGCTATTGTGGACATTGACTTTTCTTTGAGCCACAACTTTCTTGAACTGTGAAGCGATAATATTTTGGTGATGGGACCTCGAATCAACAACAGTTTTAGAGCTTGACGAATTTGTATGTGGCTGTAGATTTAACACTATTAATATGCACCTAACACATGCATCCTGTTGCCATTGTTGCAATGCCAAATCAGGTTCTTAAATATGTTATCTTGGAACCTAAACATGTTGACAAACAATTTTTTAACTTGTTATGTGTTATATATTTTTGGTAATGTCCATAACATGGAAGCAGAGATCCAATATCGGGTTGAATGAGAAATGATTACCTTCTCATCAAGTTTGTCATGAAGTACTTATGGACAAAAAAGGCAGGGGGAACTTCTATTTTCTGCATTTTTTTGTGTGTAAGTTTTCCTTATATTTTTGTACAGAAAAAATCTAATTTTTAGTCCATAGGCATTTTGGTTTATTTTTTGATCACATATTACTTGTATTCTCTTTCTATATTCTACATTTTTCATAACATATAATCACATTTCCTTTCCCTTTTTCCCAGAAATCATCTGATGTTCATATAAAGCTTTTAAGATCACCTTCCTATTTCAAGGGACTTACACTCCTGCATCACATGCTTTGATTACTTCATTAGTAATGATTCTACCTTGAGTCCTACAGCTTCTGCAATAGGTTCTGAAAATAAGCAGCTCTTTCTCACAGCATATCTGTTCACAAACTAGATCTGTACTTATGGAATGCAATTTGAACATAAAGAAACAAGAATTAAATGAAAGTATTATTTCACTTCCTGTGTGTCTAGAATGCAATAATATAATTTATTATATTCTACTAATAATCACAAGAATAACATTCTCTTATATTCAGTTCAAATGTCAGTAGAAGATTTATTACTTTCTGATCCCTTTTAAATATTTGGCGATTAAAATGAATTCTTTTTGTTTAACCTTTGATGTGTGCGAGTGAAGTGAGAGATGCAACTATAAATTTTCTGATTAGCATTATGGTTTCTCTACATGGAGTTTTCCTTCAGGGTTTCCAATTCCCCTTTTCTTTGCAAATGTTTCTTCTAGTGTACCAACATAACTTTGTCTTCAGCTCCTTATTAAGTGAATTGCTGGTTTAAATATATACATTGTTTGTATTTGTAGGTTACAGACATAAAGCGCCTGAATAACATGATGAATAACCATGGAATTTATTCCACAGAGAGGCTATTGATCCCTGTAAGCAATCCAGAGATTCTTATAAATGGAACATGCTATATAGAGTTGGACACCTACGCAAAGCATGAAGTGGTAGTGCTGTATCTTGATGGCAAGCCTGAGAGTAAGCCTGGAACATCACACATTCTTTTTATTTCTTCAATATTGAAGGGTTGAAGTCTTATTATGAAAAAAAAAATATATAGTAATAGGTAGCAATGATGATCACAAAAACTAATGTCTAGTCTGAAAGAGAAATAACTACTAAGAAATGTGTTTTTAATTGAGGGAAGAAAAAGACAAGTCGACAGAAAACCTCCTCTGTATTTAAATGAATTGTTGAAATTATAATGCCAAGGTTCATACATGACAATGACATATATGCTAATCTAAATCTTCACTACGTAGCGGATACATATGTGCCTCTCAAGAGCAGCGTTCAAATGGAGAACTTGGATGCTTGATTGGACTAGGATAAATTTGTATTTTGTGAAACCATGATATAGGGACGAAATGTATTTCAAATGGGTATGCCAGTTCCTAAAACTCTTCTGTCAAGACTGTGATATTCACATTTTCTTCCTCCCCCCCAAAAACTTTTTTTACTTTTTTTGCAATAAAAGTTGTAGCATGTAACTGTTGTTCCTTTCTATTATATGTTCTTTCAACTGTTTAGCTGTAGTAATTGAATGATGAACTTGTATATTGGATTGCAAAACCTATGGTTGCTTAATGATCCTATTCCTATTGTGTTAATTATTGAGAAATGAGTTTTAGAGTTCATACTTAGTGTTGGATTGCCTATCTTCATCTATTCTAGGAGACTGTTGGATTACAATGGCCATAATGAGTTCCTCCATCTCTACTTTGTTTTTGCAAATGGGGAGGCAATTGATGATGATGTAGTGTAAAGCAGATGGGTATTTCGCGTATTAGCTTCCCAACAGCATAAAGGCATTTAGAATGGCACGATTTACAGCGTCCTCTTTGGTAATGGGATGGATTGGGCGTTCGCTAGTTTGGTTCAATCGTGAGTTGCTGTGGGTAGAGTCCATCTCCTGTATGAGGAAATCCATTAAGTAAATGACCACAAGCTTTAAATTAAATAGTAGTTGTGGTCCCCTAATTAGTAGTATGTCGTCAGCTATCTTTTTGAAAATAGCACCTTCTTCATGAGCATAAGCGTTTCTATTTATGTTATTTGATTTGAGGAATTTTTGAATATTTCAGTTTGATAGGTCTTGTATGGCCTTGTGATAAATGTTTGTACATTCTACCCCTTTTTCATCTTATTTCTATTTGTTGTGGATGGTTGTTAGCATTAAAATCCTGGGAAAACGATACTTGGAGGGTAGGTTGAGCCTAAGAGAAAATGTGCATTGTTTCCCTGTGTCAAAAACAATTCACTTCTCCAATCCTGACTGCTCATCATCTCTGTGTCTGTATCACCAATCTTTTCTTCTTTTTTATTCCTTAATTTATTTTTGTGGTGGCAAAATTGAGTGCAGAAATGATGACGTCGACCAAGCAAAACTAGAAGCACCAACTTCCCACTCAGGGTGCTACTTAATTGTTTTATACAACAAGCAGTCCAAAGTTAAAAGCCAATTAAACGAGAATTCCGTGATCCTATTGCAACTTAATTGTTTGCTTGAACAAGTTTAAAATTATGTTGAGAACATACCAAATATTGCAATATGCTTCCTTTTAATTTTTTGCTCAGTAAAGAAGAGATATATAAAATATAAAATTCATTGAAAAGGTCTTAGAAACAGAAGCAGAAAATAAAAATAGAACCTAGTAATTACTAGCAAACACAGAAAGCCTATACTTGATTGTCGAACAAGTTTATTTCGCGGCAGAGCATAGGTAGTTTATCGAAGAGATGCAGCCCTCACCCTTCTTTCTCCTCTTTCTCCTTCTCAAATCTTACAATTTCTCTGCACATAAAAACAAGTTTATCGTCCACAATTATCACAAAAATAACAATAAATCCGATGAGACTAACAAAAAGTGCACTTCACTGACCGGAGCATCTGAGTGAGAAGGGCGGCTTCATCCAAGTGACCAGTTTCCCTTGCTTTCAATATGCGGAACATAAGCCCCAATTTGATCTGGGTTCTGGCAGTTTGCTGAACAATGAATCTAGTTTCTCTCTTTAATTCCTCGCATTCGGCTTCAATTGCTGTAACTTTGTCTTTCACTTGTCTCTGTCTTTCCCTGATATCCTTCTGTTCCTCGCTTCTTTTCTCCATCTCTGTCTTCAACCTCTCCACTCTTCCCCGCAACTCCTTGGTTCCATGCTTCTTTCCCTGATCACGATATATAAAAACAGTAAGCATATGAAGTGATTAAACCCCACAAACGAAAAACAGTACAGAAATTACCATTACATGTTTAGCCCTGGATCTGGATTTGAAACCTTTCCTACTTCGTGCGGCAACCCGAAGGCGACCAAGCGACAAGAAAGGGGCCATAGTTTCAGAGACTAAAGGGCTTTTTTTCCCCTTCCTCCTCCTGTTGCTATCAATTATGATTTATCGGATGCCATACCTGATATATTTATACACACTGCCGTTAGCTCTCGCGACTTCGCGCTAAAGCTAATTTGTATCGCTCGACATGGGTGGATATAGCACAACAGTCGCGCTGTCCTTTAGGTGAGCGCGCGGTTGATGAATCACAACAGTTATTATTCTATGTGAATTGTGAACGCGTAATAGTGGTAAAACTAGCATTATTCCGTGTATTAGGAATAAAATTATAATTTTTATTAAAAATAATTAAATTAATAAATTTTAAAAATAATTTTTATTATTAAAAGTATTATTTATTTTTACTATTAAAAAATAATATGGTCAACATAATAATTAAATAGGGACAGGTGATGTTTCACATATTTCTTATGTTGATGTACAGTAATTAATTTTTAGCAATAAAAATAAATTAAATTTTTAATAGAAAGATTAATTTAATTTTTTTAACGTATAAGGATTAATTTATTATTTAAATAAAAATAACAAATTACAATCCAACTATTATTACAAGAGCCTTGGTAATATTTTTACTTATAGTTTAATATAAAAGTAGATTAAAAAAAGTTAAAAAAGGTTAGAGAGTCAATTTTAAAAAATTCAGAATGTCTTTATGTTAGATGGTGAGGACTTCGATCGCGCGAAACTTGCGATTTGGGGATAATTGCGCGACATCGGACGATGGAAACACAGGAATTTGTCAAGCCAACCTTGCTGGCTTTAATTATTCATTATTGATTATTTATGACTTACCAAAATAATACTTCTAGAAAGAAATTCATTCTGGCAAAAAGAAAATAAATATTTTGATCAAATTTTATAAAAGGTCCCTAAACTCTGCGTTTTTTTACTTTAGCCTCTCTAGTATATTCCAATCATATCTAATTTCTCTACTTTTTGAAAAATATGTTTTTAGTTTCGAGATTAATTTTCCTCAGTTAATTTAATCAATTAATGTTCTGTGACTTATTATTTTAAAACCTAACCTTTGATGAGCTGACGTATATACTTTGACATTTTTCAATAAAAAATAGATAATTTTTTTAAGAAATTAAAAGGTATATATTTATCTAATTGTAAAAAAAAAATTCAAATTATTACAAAATTAAAAGAAAATCCGGCCTCAAGCCTAAAAATTTATATTACCAAAAATAGAGAGTAAAAATGTTCAAATGTTAGTGGAGAAGTTAAATTCATAAAAAAAAAAAAAAAAAGGCAGGGACCTTCTATTGAATTTTAGCACTAACATTAATTAGATAAGTTTCCACGTGACTATTGTGACAATACTTTAAGCAGAAAATCGCGCGACGATTCTATTCATGTAGCGTTGATAAAAAAAATTATATTTTGGATTAATATTAAGACGTTCACATCTCTCTTGCTATTTATTTATTTGGTTAAGAAAAAGGTAAAGCCCTAAAGAAAATTAAGTAAGAAATAATGGAGAAAACGAAACACCCATTAAGAGGTTAAGTATCCCTTGTGAAGAACAATAAAATTCTGTTTGCGTTTTTTCTTTAGCCATCCAGGCTGGCTATTCTTCTTCTGTGGAGGAACATACTTCATCTTTTGCAAACAAGTCTCGAATCACCTTAGCTAGACAATATAGAGGTTGTACCCTTCTTCAGCATGTCCATAGAAGTAGTGGAATCAGATATTTCACAATGAACGGCTCTATTACCCTAAATTCCAAGCTAACATGATCCCTTACTAAAGACCTCATAGCTCTGCATATTCAATGCTACTCTCCCAACAATAACTAAAGAAACCCCATACCTAGTTTCCATGCCAATCCCCAAGGACACTGCGCCTCTACTTGTTTAAGTGAGGCCGAGTTAATTCGCTTCGCCATTTCCAAATCCTCCAGCAAATTACTCTCGCGCGCCTTGGTGCTGCAAATAGTCTTCATGTAATGCCGTGAAAACGGAACTGCTTCCCCCAACAACCATGTCCATATTATTTTAGCTAGCAGCAAAGCAATCACGCGAAGCACATGTGTCCTCACATCTTTCTATTACCACCTCTTATAAATTCTATTCCTCCAACTTAGGGCGAAGCAAATAAATTTGTTTAGAGGGACAGAATTATAGAAATATTTAAATGACAGAAAATCGGACCCTGGCATGCGACTGCTCCAACCCACCCATCCAATACTCGGAGTTCTCTGTATATGATACAATTATTCAATCTTTGGCTCATCAACCAGAAAAAGTAAGCTAACTTCAAAATAACAACACCTTTAGAAGTGTTAATTCATCGTGAATACCGCTATTCATCAGTGCTGGAATTGCTCAGGTTTTTATCCATATTCCACCCTTCTTTACCCCCCAAAACTGCGTGCATCCAAGAGGTTGGAGAAAATATTCCGCAACTACATGGAGTTGTATTATCTTTTGTAAAATGTCATTCAAGGATTAAATCACCCACTCTTTTTTATTTATTTATTTTTTATTGGTAAATAATCACACATTTTTTTTATTTCTTCAATATTGAAGGGTTGAAGTCTCATTATGAAAAAAAATACAGTAATAGGTAGCAATGATGATATATATGTAAGTCGGCTGGCTGGGTACAAAAACTAATGTCTAGTCTGAAAGAGAAATAACTACTGAGAAATGTGTTTTTAATTGAGGGAAGTAAAAGACATGTCGACAGAAAATCTCCTCTGTATTTAAATGAATTGTTGAAATTATAATGCCAAGGTTCATACATGACAATGACATATATGCGAATCTAAATCTTCACTACGTAGCGGATACTTTTTTAAAATTTTAAACATCATATTTATACTAAAATAATTAATAATAAGATTTTAAGAAAATCCAAAAATGATGACTCAAAAAAGATGATTTTCTCGAGACTTCAGGCTGATCATTTTTCTAATTTTATCTATAATATTTTGAAGAGAAATGTTAAAATTTGATCAATGATCCATCTTAAATGAATAAATACAGCTTTTGGGCCAAAAGAATTGGTTTCTATCTTTTATATTTATGTTAAGCCAATATTTATATGATCTTTTAATTTGTAACGTAAGGTTTTTATAATGTGATTTATAAGGTCAAAGGGTATAGTAGGTGGTGAGTTAAGGGAACATATTTATTTTTAGTTAATTGGAGTTGGGAAGGTGGAGCCGCCGATTAATTTGCAAAACAAATAACAACATCAAAACTCAGATCAACACAAATTATGAATCATTTTTATGTACAAAAAGTTGCATTCAGCATCGAGAGTGGCTGACTCGTCTTACAATATATCTTCAAGTAAGTCTCTTCAATTCAGATTTTGTCATCCAATTATACCACCACCTTTTTTTTTTTTTTTTTTTTTTTTTTCTTTTCCCTAGTTTGCTTGATTAAAAGCCAAATAAAAAGTAATTGTGTTATTTATATGTTTTTTTTTTATTGTTTTGTGTTAAATCTGGGATTGGAAGGGGAAAAAATAAATCCATTTTTTTCATAAACTCAAGAATTTTATATATATATATAAAAGTTTGGGTGTGTTGTGCTCTGTTTGAGTTTTCAAGGAATATAATTTTAGCTATATCAACTACATATTTGCGGCAGTAAGAAAGAAAAGTAAACAGACAAGCCGCAACTGCTAGAAACAGAATCTCCAGTATTTTGTGTTAGAGTTGTTCAAGGCAAAACTTAATTTGATTTTAGTTTATATTAGAATCAGTTGTGGTTCAAAGGGCGTATGCATGCATGATAGTTTTGACTTTGGGTCGGGTTTGTTGTGGGCAGTGGATGTTCCTTAGGGAGTCTCTTGCAGTGATTAATAATGTAAACAAGGACACGTCAGCTTTACATCATTCATTTATGTTTTTTTTTTTTTTTTGTTTGTTTTGCTTGTTCAAGTATCCCTGGAGCTGCTCTTTCCTTCATGTGATTGCTGCGGATTAACCTACTGTTTATTCATTTTTGGTATGTATTGAGCATGTTGTCATGATATTGTTGCTTTAGTTTTTGGTTCGTTTCTAGCATATACTTGATCTAAAGCTAAGCTTTTAAGTTGTCGCACATTTGGTCACTAGATATTGAATTTGGGCCAGCCATTTTTGTCATATATATGGATTGATGGTTTTAGTTGAGTTTCAAGTTTCTAATTCTGAGTCGGCTTGGACATGGATTTCAAGTAAAGATTGGGTTAGAGAGGGTAGGACTCATTTGCTGTAAAATAAAGTTATTTGGGCATCGACCAGCAAGTTTTAAGTAAGTAGAGAAGTAGATTGATAGAATATGGAGATGGGTTCAAGGACGGAGGTTGATGAAAATGGTGACAACAACAAGGGAAGAATGTGGGATTTGGATCAGCAGTTTGATCGGTCAATTGAGGAGGAGGCTGGGAGGCTGAAAAACATGTATACGGAGAAGGTATTAAATCGAGTTTTTAGTAAACGAATGCATATAGTTGTTTGGAATTTGATTATTCTGACATGGTTTCAAATCCTATAGCAAACATCTCCATTATTGCTGCTGCGGCTTGCGTTCCAAAGTCTTGGAGTGGTTTATGGTGACTTGGGCACTTCTCCCCTCTATGTTTTCTACAATACATTTCCTGAGGAAATTGTAGATCCAGAGGATGTTGTTGGAGCTCTTTCATTGATCATATACTCCCTCACACTTATTCCGCTCCTCAAGTATGTGTTTGTTGTGTGTAAAGCAAATGACAACGGCCAAGGTGAGCTGATATTAGTGAATGAGGATGTATACCTTGTAATCTGAGATATGATGATGATCCTGTTTGTCGTGCAGGTGGAACATTTGCTCTATATTCTTTGCTTTGTAGACATGCAAATGTAAAAATCATTCCTAATCAACACAGGACCGATGAGGAGCTTACAACTTATATTTGTTCTACATTAATTCATGAAAAATCATTTGCTGCTAAAACAAAGAGATGGCTGGAGAAAGATACATATAGGAAGAATGCGCTTCTGATTCTTGTCCTGTTCGGTACATGCAATGTCATTGGCGATGGAATACTCACTCCCGCAATATCAGGTATTTTGCTTCTAATCCTTCATGCTTAACCTCCAAGGACCCGGATAGAAGGATCTGCCTTCACCACTCTTCGTTAGCTTCTTCCTCTTCCTTGTATGTTCAAGTGTAATCAACAATGGAAACCGTGTAACATATTGATATCCTAACGTCAATACACTTGTATATCTCCTTCCTCAACTGATGTCTGCTGTGTTTGGCAGTTCTTTCAGCATCTGGAGGCCTCAAGGTAGCCCATCCACGCATGAGCAATGGTGTCTTCCTACCCTTTCATACACGCTATTCTTTTTCTTATTCTAGCCTTTTCCTATAATTTTTGTCTATCTTTCTATTAAGTCTATTCTTCTTCCCTTGTGCAGGTGTTATTTTGGTTGTCGCTGTGGTAATATTAGTAGGTCTGTTTAGCATGCAACAATATGGTACGGATAAAGTTAGCTGGCTCTTTGCCCCGATTGTGCTCCTTTGGTTTATTACGATCGGAGGCATTGGCGCATATAATATTTGGAAATACGGAAGCAGTGTTTTGAAAGCGTTTTCACTTGTATATATATTCCGATATTTTAAGAGGAGACGGAAGGATGGGTGGACCTCCCTTGGGGGGATTATACTTAGTATAACAGGTAAATTGATTATCAGTAGCGTAGCTATTTTCTTTTAGTTATCAGTTTCAAAGTTCAGTGAACTGGTGACCGATGAATTGTTACAGGTACGGAGGCGCTTGTTGCTGATCTAGCCCATTTTCCAGTTTCGGCTGTGCAGCTTGCTTTTACTGTAGTTGTATTCCCTTGCCTGCTCCTAGCGTATTCTGGACAAGCAGCCTACCTCTTTAATAAAGGTGACCATGTGATTGATCCATTTTATCGCTCTATCCCAGGTTGGTGATTATAATTCTTGTGTCTGATATGTAAGTTTGAAAATAAATATATGTATCCTGCAGACTAAAATGTAATTAGTATGCCTTGCTCCTACCTATACTATCTTTTGTTTGTCCTTTTTTTCTTTTCTCTCAACTGCAGGTTGCATATATTGGCCTGTTTTTGTTATTGCTACTCTTGCTGCTATAGTTGCAAGTCAGGCCGCCATATCAGCAACATATTCAATTGTTAAGCAAGCCCTTGCACATGGTTGTTTTCCACGAGTGAAGGTTGTGCATACATCAAAGAATTTCCTTGGGCAGATATATGTTCCAGATATTAATTGGATCCTCATGGTCCTATGCATTTTTGTTACTGCTGGATTCAAGAACCAAAGCCAAATTGCAAATGCTTATGGTAAGTTTATGCTTATTTATATTTATCCAAGTTTCATAGTGCATGGATGGTGCAGCTGACTGAATATGTTACTGCAGGGACAGCTGTGGTGCTCGTGATGTTGGTAACCACGGTACTTATGACTTTAATCATGATACTGGTGTGGCGCAGCCATTGGATTATTGTGATCCTGTTCACAGGCTTGTCCTTGGTAGTAGAGTGCACATACTTCTCTGCAGTACTGTTCAAGATGGATCAAGGAGGGTGGGTTCCCCTTGTTATTGCAGCAGCCTTTCTGCTGATCATGTATGTGTGGCATTACGGAACAGTGAAGCGATATGAGTTTGAGATGCATGGTAAGGTTTCAATGGCATGGATTCTTGGGCTTGGACCTAGTTTGGGACTAGTACGGGTTCCGGGAACGGGACTAGTGTACACGGAGCTAGCAAGTGGCGTACCCCACATATTTTCCCACTTCATCACCAACCTACCAGCCATCCATTCGGTGCTTGTTTTCGTGTGTGTCAAGTACCTTCCCGTCTACACTGTTCCGGAAGAAGAGAGGTTCGTTGTAAAGCGGGTTGGACCCAAGAACTTTCACATGTTCCGTTGTATAGCTAGGTATGGGTACAAAGACCTTCACAAGAAAGACGATGATTTTGAGAAAAAGTTATTTGATAACCTCTTCTTGTTTGTGCGGCTGGAGTCGATGATGGAAGGGTGTTCGGATTCAGAAGAATATAACTGGTCTGAGCCGCCGAGCGAGCACTCTAGAGACGGCAATGAGTGGGGGAACACCATGGTCTCCTCCAGTGTTAATACCACAGTGGTGTCATATATGAATATGGAACAAATAAGTAGAAGCCAGACGGAGATGGATGAGTTAGAATTCCTCAACAGGTGTAGGGACGCAGGGGTGGTGCACATTCTTGGAAATACTATGGTGAGGGCAAGAAAGGATGCTAGATTTTACAAGAGAATAGCTATTGATTATATTTATGCTTTTCTTAGGAAGATATGTAGGGAAAATAGTGCGATTTTTAATGTTCCTCGCGAGAGTCTGTTGAACGTAGGACAAATTATTTATGTGTAACCTACTCTTTTTTCTATTTTTTCTTTAACATCTATATTTATATATATGTATGCCAGCATAAATAAACATTTTTTTATTATTTGGAATTCGCTTTGAGTTTGAATCTCTCAAGGAATTTTATTTTATTTTTATTTATCAATATATCTCCTGAGGAGTTTAATTAATCCTCTAGTTCAATAAATCCATTAAGGAATAAAGGTTGAAAATCTTAATATATAAGTTGCTTTGTCAGGCCATTATTTTTAAATGTAAGTAGGGTGTAAAGTTGTTTTTTTTTTTTTTTTTTTTTTGCCATTGATGGTTCTCCTGATAAAATTAGATGATGTTTTAGTTAGAAATAATAAATTTAAAATTTATTGGGAGTTCAAATCTTATTATTATTATTAAATTTGTATTTTAATTTATAAAATGTAAAAAGATATAAAAAAAAACTTATGATAATATAATAAATTGCATATGCATATCAATGAATTTTAATATAGTAGTATTATATTATATTGTGGACTGATTTCTTGCTTGCGGGAATTAGAAAGAAAATGTTGTTGGGTAAAGCATGTAAAAATGGTTCAAATTCAAATTAGGAATTGCTTCCTTTTCCATTCTTTAATAATAATTAGTTAAAAAATTCATTGGTTAGTGGTTACTAGAAAGAATGAGCGTCAATCATGGAATTTTGTCCGTGGTAAGAAATGAATATTCAGCCGTTGGAGTGGTGTTTAATAAATTAGGTGGTTGCGCTCTGCATTGCACATGGATGCCTGCCCGCATTTCCAAAGGAAACCATGATGCATGCATTGCTAATTCCATGAAGAGATCTCGGGGATAAAGTTTACTCTCACCGGCTACTGTCTAAAATGCAATGGAATGGAATCTGCGTGTTCACTTTTGAAACCATTCCAACCCAAACTGCTCCATCATTTTTTTATAATAAATATATATACACTGCAATTTGTTTCGATCATCTGCTATACTGACTCCTTTTACATATAATATAATATAATATAATATAATATAAGCTCCTTCTCTCTAATGTCTCTCATCATCAAAGTTGACCCTAATTAATGTGCAAGCGCAAAGCAAGGAGAAGTTGATCTATCGGTATCAGGTTTTTAATTAGTGGAAACTAAAGATTTCATTTCATACAAACTCCAGTCCATAGCATCACCTTACTGGCACATTAATTAAAACTAACGTATTAATTAGATGCAACTTTGTAATCACTATCCCTTTGATCATGAACAATGATGATTATAAAACAAAACAAAAGAAAAGAAAATAAAAATTATTATTAAGTAGAGGCAATGGCAGATTGAGTATGAGAAGCAGCAAGAGGGGTTCTTCTCGGGTTGGCCGCAAACCTTGAAGAGAAAGCATACATCTGATAGTAATCATCATCATCTACAGCGCTCCCACAACCGCTTCTATCGAAGTTGAGAGAATAGCTCAAGGGGTCATACCGACACTGGAATGAACTTTGCCTACTTGCTCCGGCACTGCGTACCATCTCTTTGCTCTGTTTCTTCACCTTCCTCAAAATCTTTACTAGAACTCTGCAACAACACCCATTTTTGCCCCCTGACGTTTTACTGCTGGCGCTGCTCCTACCCGTGGCACCCCCGCTTTTGGTGGTGCAGCTGTTTTTGGGGCACCAAAGAAGCCATATTTGTGCCATCCTTTCTCTTTCTAGCTTGTTGGGTTTTGAGGATTTTATGAAATAAACAAAAGGTGGTGAGAGTGAGGGGTTCATATGGATTATTGGATTTATACTTGAAACATAATATATAGAGAGAGAGGAGAAGGGAAGTGCAATCACGGTCCTAGGGAGAGAGTGGAGATGGGCGTGGTGGTTTCTGTTACAGATATATATTAAAATGAAATTGGGACCTAATTTTTAACGTAGATAAATCTCATGCAAAGCCAAAATAACTAAAGGAGTCAAATGTGATCTGGTTTCTTTACAGTTTGATATTTCATCATTCACGTGATGTGACCACAACTAGTTAAAAAAAAAAAAAAAAAAAAACCGCTCGAGAGAAGTTGGAGTTTAAGCAAATTTTAGAGCTAGACTTGCTTCAAACAAGAGGTGCTGTACACATGCAAAGCACGTCTGTTCCCATTTTGATTCGATTAGAAACAAATAATTTCAATGTCTGTGATATATACAGAGAGAGTCATGGTCCTGGATATACCAACTAGTTAGGATTTTCTGTTTTTCAAATTATCATTTATCAGTCACTAATAAGTTATGAATAGTTTAGGTATTTTCTAAAAAAACTTCAAATCCTTTAAGATTAATTAATAATTTAATCATTGCAGTTTCCACCTCATTTATACCAAAACATGTAATATTATAATTAACTTATTCATGTATAAATCCTTGAGACATAAATCCTTATTACAAATAATATGCGAAAGAAAGATTCTGTGGGGAGTCTGAAATAACATGAGCGAATGATTGAAGGGCGGGCAGTGGCCGGTGGGTGACTGAAAACAATTAACAAGGGGAATTTCCTTTTTTCACTGCATGCTTGATAGGTATATAAATTATTATAAATATTAGGGTTTGCCCCTAAATTATACTCATTTTTCATATTACTACTTAAACCTTTTTTTTTCTTGATATATAGTTTCGTTATACTTTTTGCCCCCTGCATTAGCGGTGTTAACAAAAAATAGCAACCAATCACAACACGTTACGTGTCCTCGTTAATCATTGATGCGGACGATGACGTGATGGTTGACCGCATTGACCAAAATGAAAATTTTTTTAAAAATATTTTAAAATTAAATATTATTAAAAATATTGTAAAAAGTTATTAAAATAATAAAATATTATTTAAAATTTTTAAAAACCATAAATAATTATTAAAAATTGTAAATAATTAACAAATCAAATAATTCTTCTTCTTCTTCAATTTTAATTATCTACAATTCCAAAAGAATACAATCAGATTTTTTATGTTGTCATCTATTTTCTTTTCTTGATTTATTATGGCATTATTATTTTGACAATCACAGTCTTGAAACAATAACAACATATGATTTGATAAAAAAAGTATAAAAATTATTAAAAAATTGTGAAATTATCGATTAAATGCCACTGGCTCAAATTTTTTAAATAATTACTTGCATTTTTTAATAATCTTCTCAATTTTATAATTTTTTTAATTTAAATATATTTTACAATTTTTATATATTTAAAAATATTTTTTATTATTTTTAATAAAATTTTTATAATTTTTTATGTGGTCAATATGGTCAACTCATAATCAATGTGGTCAATGGTCACGCCATTGTCCACATCAGCAATCAACAAGGATATAACGTGTTTTGATTGGTTACTTTTTTAAACACCGTTAACTACAGAAACTAAAAATGTAACGAAATTATAATTTAGTTATGAAAATAAAAAAATTAAATACCAAAATAAGAAGAAAATAGATATAATTCAGGTGAATACAGCCTAAATATTAATTTGATTCAGTCAGTCAAGTGATGATATATGTATGAGGTGACTTTGAAATTTAAAGCAGTCCTCATTTTCTATATTATTATTCATCATGTGGTGGATCCATTCCTGATTTACTGTGTTAGTATATACAAATATGCACCTCTTTCTGAGAGTCTCTATCATGTGCGTACAACATGCTGTTTGCAACTAATTTTTAAATTTGCATTCACAATATATTATTAGGGTTGTGTCAGTTTCCACGCGGTTTCAAAGGTGGATCTAGTGGGATGGTTTTCCCAGGAAACAAAGAAAAAAAATGTTTGTATTCACCACCTCGAGCTTTGGGGTAAGGACTGACTGCTGAGAACTAGGAGGCTTTTTTATTGTTATATAAAAATAAAAATAAAATTTTTGTTGCTGTTTTTCATCATCTTTGCCCGAGTTTAGTTTAATATTTGTATAGTTTTAGGCCCAAAGTTCGAGAGCGAGGGTCAAAGCTTTGAATTGATGAATACAGAACAATTAAACCGACCACTCAAATAACATTTTAGGATTTGTCTGTCATATTAGATTATTTATCCATCAATTTGAAGTGAAGGATGGAGATGGCGTTTGAATGAAAGTTTGGTTTTGGCCGAAAAGAAAAGAGCTTCAGTTTACGTGAGGATATATTATTATAGGATTTGTTTGTTGATTGTTTCCATGCATAGTAGTAGGTTTAGGGTTTTTCTATTTCCAAAGGAATTTCATGCAAAAACAACTTGTGCTGGGAACGGTCCCAGATTCTCCCTCTATATAATTATTTGTTATTCACGGAGTTACAAATTAATAATATACAGTTACTTGCGATAAGTAATTGTTTTTAACAAAAATATATTTATAAAAAGTACACTTGTTGACGATAGATTCAATTAATAGACAACTTAACCTTACTGTTTAAGAGTTGAACTATTCTTCCTTATAACTTATCAATTTTCTCCTATGTGACTCAGTTACTCTTTTTCTTGTAACATCTTCACATCTGGAAATGAGAAACTGCTCCCTTACAAGGTTGCTTTTGCAGAAGACAAGCAGAACCTTTCATGACACCGCCAAAGCTTGGAATCAACAAAATTTATCAAAGTGGAAAGCCACATTGAAGGAGAAGTTGGCAATTAATGTTCCCAATGACAGAGAAAATGCGTGCATATACAGGGTCCACGTTAACATGCGTGAGGTGCAACCCGACGCCTATGCTCCCACTATCATCTCAATCGGTCCTTACCATCTTGGACAGGAAAGGTTACAAGCAATGGAAGAGCTGAAATGGAAATACTTTCACCGCCTCTTTCGTCCAAAACAGCCTAATGGGGTGGAACTAGACCCAGCGATGAAAGCCATGGAAGATTTGGAGCAGGATGCTCGTAGGTGCTACTGGGACAATGCTGAACAACATAGTAAGGATAAATTTGTTAGGATGATGCTGGTTGATGGCTGCTTCATTATGGAGCTCTTGAGAGAGTTGAAGCACAACAACTTTCAGTGTGCTCCCTCTGTTAAAAGGTGGATGCTGCCTACTTTTCGTCGGGATCTGATCACGCTTGAAAACCAGCTTTCTCTTTTTGTTTTGCAGAAATTGTTTGAGCTGACAAAAAGATCTGACGAATCAAGCACCTGCTTGGAACAGCTTGCCTTTTGTTTTTTCAATCCTCTATTACAGTCTCAAAGGGATGTGCGGGCCGTGAATGCACAAGGAATTCAGAACACGTTGCACTTTCTTGACCTTTTCAGGTAAAGTATCCTCCCATTTCCTATAAACTAATCGCAAGGACTAAAAACTAGCAAGACGAGCGATTCGAGCAATGCAGCAGAAGAGGGGATTGACATGGTGCGGTCCATGACGGAGCTAATGGAAGCTGGTGTCGTGATTGAGAAAGCTGTTAATTGTCCTCCACTAGATGTAAGCTCCGAGGGGAGGTGGCTAAAAGTCCCTCCTCTCTACATCGATGATCAAGGGAACCCTGTTTCGAAACATGGTGGCCTATGAACAATGCCATCCCAAGTGCAAACCTTATGTCACATCGTATTTGTTCTTTTTCGATGGTTTGATTAACTCAGCTAAAGATGTGGGATTTCTTCACCCCAAAGAGATTCTTCACCATTGTTTAGGTACCAACAAAGAAGTGGCAAAACTTGTGAATGGACTGTGCAAGGAAATAGCAAGGGATGGTAGGGAGTCTTATTTATGTAAAGTGGTACACAATATGAACACTTATTGCAATGGCTCCTATGCTTGGTTTAGAGCGGGGTTGGTACACCATTATTTCAGAGGTTGGGTGGTAGGCATCTCCACCCTTGGAGCCATTATATTTGTTTATCTTTCACTAATTCAAACGGGATTTGTTTTTGTATAAGATCCGAAGAATCTTAACAGACCCTTTCATCATGACCTAATTCATTGCCTACTTCTACCTCTTAGTCATTTGTTTTTTTTTCAAAATAAATGATGAGAATGAGAAACAAATTTGGATGTATTCGATTTGATCTTAAGTTTTAGTATTATTGTTATTGTATAATGTCTCAAATGTACAATAACTTTTTTTTTCTTTTCTCTCTCTTAAGTTAATCGCATTGATTATAATAAATAGATACTTATGTTTATTTATTTTGTTTCATTAGTTTAATTTATTTATTGAAGATAGTTTTTAAGTATAATAAATGAGTAAATTATATTCCATTAGTTTAATATGTTTATTGAAGATAGTTTTTAAGTTTGAGAGTGAATGGGAGCTAGATTCACTATTGGAGAAGCCATAACAAATAGCTATCTCTTCATCTCGTGGCATGCTTTATTTTTATTTATATATAAGAAACATAAAATTATATTTAGAAACTCATTACTTATATTATCAACAATATATATAATACAAAAAAAAAAGTAAACATCACTAACATGGAAAATTTAAATTTATTTTATAATCCATAATTTATTTTTTTTAAAAAAAACAACAACACACCATAACCCATTATTATCCGTTCACCCAATAAAAATGTGATTAAAAAAATGATTATTTCAGATAATATAGGAAAAAAATTCCAACTACACATAATCTTTGGTTCAATAATTATTTTCTATTTTAGGTGCCAAAAGAAGTATCCTCAAATAGTATATATAGGAGCCACAATTCACAGCTGATTGACAACATAAATTTCAGGCTTTGAGAATGAGATTGAATTTGAATTTTTAAAATACTATGCTAATATTATATTTATGATTATTTAAATTTTTTAAGAAACTTGTTAGTTTCAAACTCAACTAATTTACCTATATCTATCCATTTCGTTTTTAAAATTTATATAATAAATGAAATTCAAATTTATATTCTCAAAAAATATCTATTTGAAGTGCGAATTCAAGTAAGAGTTTAAAGGTGCAAAAGGGCATTGCCCCTAATTTGAGCAAGATATAAGTCAAAATAAATACCAAGATAACTTACACTGTGGGAATCAAATTTGAGCAAATAGAACAATAGAGGGTGAAAAGAGAGAGTCAACTAGTGCCCTAACCTCCAAAAAAATTGAAAAATTATTGCTTTAGTCTCCCAAGATTTATAAAATCTTAAGTTAATATATGGTAAAATTATAATTTTTTCCTAGAAAATGTCAAAATTTCAATTTAATCCTTTTGAGAACTATCAAGATACAAACCATTACAAAATCACATTTTAACTCTAATAAAAATATATAACTTAATTTTAAATTGATATTTTTAGTTGTAGGATGGTTTGAGGGGCTTTTAGAAATTTATTATTGGATTGAATATAGAGAATAGGCAGCAATGAAATTCTAAAGACCAAACAAAATTAAAAGGGTAAATATCCTAAATATACCAAAAAAATAAAAAATTACGGAATTGGGCCGATTTCTGGAAAATTTACGAAAAAGGGCCATTTCCCATCAAAATGCGTCCACGTCAGCGCGTTTTGAGGGAAATGGCAGGAAAGTGCGCCCCTGGGAATTTACAAATGTTTTTTCACACTTTAATTCTTGCTTATTCTTCTCTCAAATTCCTCTCGAAATTCTCTTTAAGTCCTTCAAACTTCCTCTGAAATTTCGAAATAATCCTTTAATATTTATAAAAAAAGCCTTTTTTAATTTTTTAATATATATTTTTTGAAACTTTTAAAATTTTCGATCGTAGTACAAATGGCCGGGGAATTACTTCGTCTAAACAGCAAGCATATCTCCATCGATCAAATGTGAATGGTAAGTTTTAATTTTAATTTTTCAATATTATTTAATATTTTTTAATTAATTTTTCTATAATTTTTTAAACAGTCTGTAGATCGGGTGTTGGAATGTTATATTCGCAACATGCATGGTCCCCCATCGCCATTGATCGAGAATTACCTACGGGAAGCGGGTTTTTAGCACGTGGCCACGATAGGCCGAGGGTTCAAGTTGGAGCCGACTTTGATCAGTGTGTTGATAGAGAGGTGGAGACCCGAGACGCACACTTTCCATCTTCCATGCGGAGAGTGTACCATCACTCTGGAAGATGTGCAGTTGCAGTTGGGATTGCCGGTGGACGGGTTGGTAGTCACCGGGTCCACAACTTCTGGTGATTGGGGAGCCATATGCTACGAGCTTCTGGGTTCCATTCCGGATAAAATTCAAGGAGCTCGGATCGAGATGGCCTGGTTACGAGACACATTCCCAGAGCCGAATAAGGTTCGACCGAAATAGAAAGAATACGGTATGCTCAGGCATATATTCTTCAGATAATTGGAGGCTATCTGATGCCGGACCTTTCTAGAAACCTCG
The DNA here is from genome assembly GCA_025503065.1 of Gossypium bickii. Taxonomy (NCBI): domain Eukaryota; kingdom Viridiplantae; phylum Streptophyta; class Magnoliopsida; order Malvales; family Malvaceae; genus Gossypium; species Gossypium bickii. Next base: position 144,109,002 of record CP106710.1, read on the forward strand.
TACACTTGAGATGGTCTTTGAAACTCGTTGATTTCAGAGCGGCGGTGAATTGAGTTGAAGTCTGCAGGTCTTATCGAGGTTGTATCGGGAGATGTGCGGGGCGACGCGGCCGAGTAAAGTGAAAATCGGAGGTTGCCTATCACTACTGCAGTCATGGGCACGGTTTCGATTTCCATTTTTACGTTCTCGACTCGACCAATCATATTCATTCCCACTGATAACGAGGTAAATTTAATGTTATATTTTACAATTATTACTTAGATTTATAGTATAATTGTATGCTAAAAATTTATTTAATTAGGTGGAACCATTCGGCGAGTTATGCTGGAATACCTACCTCGCTTGAAGATATACGGCTTCTATTGGACCAACGGTCGAAATCACAAGTAAGTTTCAAATTTCGTATTTATAATTTAGTATTTCGTATTTAGTGTTTAGTATTATGTATATAAATAATATTTTTGTAATGTTAATATAGTTTCAATGGACACCGTACGAGGATCCGGCAATTTGAGCAGTAATTCCGGAGGAGTTCTTGCAAAATCCAAACTGTTGGCATGTGAAGGTTCCATTGATCACCTATGCGACCGTGGAGATGCACCAGTCAGATCGAGTTCTGCCACAATTTGGATTCTGGCAACCGATTCCCGTGCCACCTGAGGTGCTCGATGATAAGCACAAAATGGACTTACGACAGCTGCACATGGATTGGCCAAGATTTTGGTCAACACATATCGAGACGTGGGAGAACTGGTATGACTATTTACCTATCCAGGAATCGATCGTCGTTCCTGAGTTAGCGTGCGTGCCGGAATACATGCCATGGTTTAGGATCCATAGTAAGTCGTATCTGCTGTCGGAAGAAGAGAGGCGACGACAACTTCGTCAACAAAGGGAACGTCGGGGCCCTTTAAATCCAAGAAGAATGGGTGATGAGACGGGGCCATCAACAGCGCCGACACAGTATGGGTGATGAGACGGGGCCATCAACAGCGCCGACGCAGTCACCGGGCCCATCAGTTCAGCCGGCGACACCGACATCACAGCCTTTACCATTTATGCTAGATGCGTACCCTAGCCCTTATATGTATCCTCATCACCCATATATGTTTCCTTTTCCCAGTCCCATCCCAGGTTGGAATGCATGGTCGGGTTCGAGTCCGTTCCCGACTACTCCGACTGGCCAGCAGATCTTGAGGCCGTCGTCACGTGAGGGATCACAGGAGGCGCCGTCGGGGAGCACTTCTTTTTACCAGCCTCCTTCACCAGACGGGATTCAAACACCCTCGTCGTGGTTTATGCAAACACTTCCGGGGTCGTTATTTTATCAAGGTGGGTCATCTTCGCAATACCCAGAACCAAACCCACTGCAGGAGGAACCGGAATCCCCGCCCGAGGTTCCACAACCTCCGCTGGAAGCTAGAAGAAGAAGGAATCCAGTGCGTAACCGCCGACCGCCCCCGTGTGGCACTGATTCCGACCGGCATCAACATTGATTCGGATGGGTTTTTTATTTTTTAAATTGTAATAATTTTAATATCTTCACTAAAATAGAAGTTGTTTATTTTTTTTTGTATGTAATTTAATTTGAATTTTTTAATAAAATAAAAAGGTGTTTTTTATTTTTTATTTTTTGTAATTTAGTTTTAATATATTTAATAAAATAATAGTTGTTTAGTTTTTTATTGTAATTTAATTTTAATACCTTTAATAAATTAGAAATTATTTAATTTTTAATTGTAATTTAATTTTAATATATGTAATAAAATAAGAAGTTTTCTTTATTCTTTATTTTTTTGTAATTTAGTTTTAATATATTTAATAAATAAGAAGTTTTCTTTATTTTTTATTTTTTTGTAATTTAGTTTTAATATATTTAATAAATAAGAATTTTTTTTGTAATTTAGTTTTAATATATTTAATAAATAAGAAGTTTTTTATTTTTTATTTTTTTAGTTTTAATATGTTTAATAAATAAGAAGTTTTTTTTATATTTTATTTTTTAATTTAGTTTTAATATATTTAAGAAATAAGAAGTTTTCTTTATTTTTTATTTTTTGTAATTTAATTTTAATATATTTAATAAATAAGAAGTTTTCCTTATTTTTTATTTTTCTGTAATTTAGTTTTATTATATTTACTAAATAAGAATTTTTTTATTTTTTATTTTTTATTTCATAAAATAATAGTTGCTTATATGTTTTTGTAATTTAATTTTAATATCTTGTATAAAATAGAATTTGTTTATTTTTTTTAAATTTAATTTTAAAAATAAATATCCAATATTTAAGGAAAGGGGAAAGCGCGCCCCTGGGGTCGCGCTTTGTGCCAAATCAGCAAAGCGCGCCCAGGGGTGCGCTTCCCTGCCATTTCCCCTCAAAATGCGCTGACGTGGACGCGTTTTGATGGGAAATGACCATTTTCCGTAAATTTTCTAGAAATCAGCCCAATTCCGTAATTTTTTATTTTTTTTGATATATTTAGGATATTTACCCAAATTAAAATAGACCCCAAATCCAACAAAAATCAAATAGGAATCCACAAGCCCAAAAAAGTTAAAATCTTTTAATATGGATGGTAGAAAATAATCAACCCTCAACGGTCAACAATAATTGCAAAAACAACTGTCAACAATAATTGCAAAAACAAGAAAAACATTAAGAGCCCCAAAATTTTTTCGAAATCCATTAAAGCATTCTTCCAAAACCTTTTCCCTTCTCCCTAACTATTTCTTATCCCTAACCTAAACAACATATTTGCATATTCAAGACTTGTGTGTTATCTATCAACTCTTCTCAAGTACACTCCATGTTACAAGTTACAACAATATTTACATTTTACAACAAAAAGAGTTGAACTATTATTCCTTGTAACTTATCAATTTTCTCCTAAGTGACCCAGTTACTCCTTTTCTTGTAACATCTTCACATTTTCGCTTGGTCTACTTGTAGTTTCATCTGGAAATGAGAAATTGCTCCCTTACAAGGTTGCTTTTGCACAAGACAAGCAGAACCTTTCATGACACCGGCAAAGCTTGGAATCAACAACATTTATCAAAGTGGAAAGCAACATTGAAGGAGGAGTTGGCAGTTACTGTTCCTAATGACAGAGAAAATGCGTGCATATACAGGGTCCCCGTTAACATGTGTGAGGTGCAACCCGACGCCTATGCTCCCACTATCATCTCAATCGGTCCTTACCATCTTGGACAGAAAAGGTTACAAGCAATGGAAGAGCTGAAATGGAAATTCTTTGGAAGAGCTGAAATGGAAATTCTTTCACCGCCTCTTTCGTCCAAAACAGCCTAATGGGGTGGAACTAGACCCAGCGATGAAAGCCATGGAAGATTTGGAGCAGGATGCTCGTAGGTGCTACTGGGACAATGCTGAACAACATAGTAAGGATAAATTTGTTAGGATGATGCTGGTTGATGGCTGCTTCATTGTGGAGCTCTTGAGAGAGTTGAAGCACAACAACTTTCAGTGTGCTCCCTCTGTTCAAAGGTGGATGCTGCCTACTTTTCGTCGGGATCTGATCATGCTTGAAAACCAGCTTCCTCTTTTTGTTTTGCAGAAATTGTTTGGGCTGACAAAAAGATTTGACAAATCAAGCACCTGCTTGGAACAGCTTGCCCTTTGTTTTTTCAATCCTCTATTGCAGTCTCAAAGGGATGCACGGGCCGTGAATGCACAAGGAATTCAGAACATGTTGCACTTTCTTGACCTTTTCAGGCAAAGTATCCTCCCATTTCCTATAAACTAATCGCAAGGACTAAAAACTAGCAAGACGAGTGATTCGAGCAATGCAGCAGAAGAAGGGATTGACATGGTGCGGTCCACAACAGAGCTAATGGAAGCTGGTGTCGTGATTGAGAAAGCTGTTAATTGTCCTCTACGAGATGTAAGCTCCGAGGGGAGGTGGCTAAAAGTCCCTCCTCTCTACATCGAATATCACAAGGGAACCTTGTTTCGAAACATGGTGGCCTATGAACAATGCCATCCCAAGTGCAAACCTTATGTCAAATCGTATTTGTTCTTTTTCGATGGTTTGATTAACTCAGCTGAAGATGTGGGATTTCTTCACCACAAAGGGGTTCTTCACCATTGTTTAGGTAGCAACAAAGAAGTGGCAAAACTTGTGAATGGACTGTGCAAGGAAATAGCAATGGATGGTAGGGAGTCTTATTTATGCAAAGTGGTACACGATATGAACACTTATTGCAATGGCTCCTATGCTTGGTTTAGAGCGGGGTTGGTACACCATTATTTTAGAAGTTGGGTGGTAGGCATCTCCACCATTGGAGCTATTATAGTTGTTTATCTCTCAATAATTCAAACGGGATTTACATTTGTAGAAGATCTGAAGAATCTTAACAGACCTTTTCATCATGACCTAATTCATTGCCTAATTCTACCTCTTAGTCATTTGTTTACTTTCAAAATAAGTAGCAAGTATGAGGATATAATTTGGATGTATGTTTGATTTACATTCTACTATTGTTGTTATTATATCATGTCTCAAATCTACAATAATTTTCTAGTTTTTCTCTCTCTCAAGTTAATAGCATTGGTTGTCATATAATAATAAATGGGTAAATATGTTTATTTATTTTGTTCTATTAGTTTAGTTTATTTATTGAAGATAGTTTCTAAGTTTGAGAGTGAATGGGAGCTAGATCCACTATTGGAGAAGCCATAACAAAAGCTATTTAATCCTTTGTCCATTTTGTAGATTCGATTTATTTAGCCCTTTTGGAACAACATATTATTACATTCTAGTTTTCTTTGTTCCTTTTTATCTAAAATATAAAAATAAATATTTTCTAATTTATCATCTTATTTAGATTAATTATTCTATTCATCTTTTTCATCCAATTTGTATACCATTTTTTCAATTTATATTTTATATCTTTATTAACTTAATTCGGACTCAAACGAATACAAAGATTCCAATCAACACATAAATTTAATACCCAATGCCTCATCAAAACGTCCGAAATAAATAGATTGCGCCTAGCGCTCATCTGTTAACCGAAGTAAAAATTGTACCCAACACTCATCGGAACGTCTGAAGAAAAATGTGTCCAATGCTCATTGACATACAGTCGAAGTAACCTGTAAACACACAATTTTGCCCGGGCCCATGTGACAAAATAAAACAAAAAATATTAATAATAATCTCCCTTACAGTCCTATTACAGAACCAAAATTAAAACCCTCATACAACCAAGCCCAAAACTGAAACCCGAAACAGCAACCCAAAACTATCCAATACCCAAACAGACTACAACTGAGCCTAAACTAACCCTAGCTACCCTTGGACCCAAATACACCCAAACCCAACTTAAGAAGCCCAATTCCCAAACTGTTCGGGACTTAGGGTTGCTGGAAAACCCTTGCGCCACATGCTTAACCACCAGGCCTAATCGCGCCGCAATCAGTACAGAGACTGACACTCTCGCGCCATGATTCTCGTAGTTAACACGCAAATTAGGAAAAGAAAAAGGCGAGTAACAGCATTGTATTTTTGCATTTATTTTTTGATTTTATTTTGGGTTATAAATAAACCCAAACAATCTGTAAAGATGGATCTTTGGACACAAAAATATACAATAATAAAAAACAGAGAAAATCCAATAGCAGAGGTGATTTGGAACGATTCCTTTTCGTTTTTTTTTTCTATTTTTGCATACTGTTATTTTCTTTTTCTTTACCTTGTTCTGTTTTTTTAAAACTATAATATATATTAAAATACAAAAAAAAGAAGGAAAATTTGCCTTTTTTTGGAGTCCCCTGGAGCATCACAGGAAATCGCCCAAGAGGAAACATGGAGAGAGGAATTTTTTTTTGAAATCTGATTTTTTTTAAAAAAAAAAAACAGAGAACTAATGCTTTTTTTCCCCCTAAAATTTGGCTTTAAATAGGAAAGGAAAACGACGCCGTTTTGCATCAGGGGTTTAAGGACCAAAACGATGCCGTTTCACCTATGGCCCGCGCGTATGACCCGACCCGCAAGGAGGATCCGCGTGTTTTATAAAATGGTCTATATTCGCATATGGCCCTTCCGTATTTTTAGTTTTTCTAATTAAATTTTCTTTTATTTTTAATTCTGACCTTCAATTTTCCTCTGTTACAATTTGGTCCACATTCGAATGGCACCGTTTTGAAATTTGGCATTATTTCCATTTTAATCCCTGTAATTTAACGAGTGTTTTAATTTAGTTCTTTTAATCTGTTTTAATTGCTATTTTAATTCTGGTTTCTTTGTTTTATTTTTTTATCCTTTTATTTTATATACATTTATTTGTATCTTTATATTCGTATATTATTGCTTTAACATTTTTTCTTATAATTTATTTATCCATGTTATATTATTCTTTTATTATTTATTGATAATATAATTCGTATAATTGCAATTGATATCTATATGTTACAATGTCTTACTCATACAATTTTCTTTTAAAAATACCTTTTAAATTAATTTTTTTTAAAAATATTTTTAATGGTGATATGTGATATTTGGGGGATTTCGAGAAGAATTTTGCTCTAACTTACTGGGTTCGATTTTTCTCGTGAAACTTTAGGTATTACATATCCCTTTTTTTATTTAAGAAAAAAAACTAAGATTTACCAATTTCAAATCGAAAAACCTATTTTTAGGAATTCAAAGCGTTGTGCCCTAACTTACTGGGTTCGACGTCTTGCGTCCCGAGGTAGGAATTTTCTACAATAAAGACAAGCTTAATTTCAAAGTCATGAGATGCTATACCCTAACTTACTGGGTATAGTACTTTATTTCTTTGGGTAAGTAAATCTTGGTTTTCTTTCTAATAAAATGATCATATTTTGTAATTTTCTTTATTTTCAACATTCGAATATGATTTTATCGATTAGGTACCAATTTTGGGCGTTATGAGGGTGCTAACCCTTCCTCATACGTAACCGACTCCCGAACCCGTTTTCTTGTTTTTGTGGACCAAAATTGAATGTTTTTAAAATAAGACGTTTTATAAGGTGATCCAATCACACCTAAGTAAAAAGGGATTGGTGGTGACTCCACTTTCATTTTTAAAAGTCGATCCCCGTTTTTAAAATAAAACATTTTAAAAAATGATTTCAACATAACCTATACTCAATCTATACTATGGCATACCAATTATATCCGAATCTACCCGAACGTTTAATAAGATAATCAATTTTCTAATGTCCTCATTTAGAACTAAAGTTTCAGGAATCCATGTATACTACCGTAATAGGTGAGAGAAGCAAATTAACTATTGAAAATTCGAGTTCGATGTGACACGAGATTAGGCCATATCTTCAAAAGGAGAATTGAAAAACTTGTGTCCAACAGTTTTCTCGATCTCCTTAATTTTTTGAAACAAACAAATATTAAGAATTTAGTGCCAACAGAAAAGTAGACATCATGGAACTAATACATATATTTGTGGTCCATTTAGAATCAACAATATGACCTTTTTCTCGTTAATGAGAAATCACACTGAATGTATTCAAAATATATAAGGTTGAAGTTGAAAATGAACTTAACAAAAGAATTAAAAGCATTATATTACGACAGATGATTAATATCTTGTTCACATGTACTCATATTCAGAATAGTTGAAACTGTGTGTCTACCTACCCTTTCACGTGTCCCCATAATTCTATTTGTTACAAACAGTCGATGGCATCTCCAGGATTCCAATGACGAGCTTTCGTGATGCAGAATCTGCCTGGCTGTGTGTTAAGCATGTCAAGAGCAATGCTATTGTTACATCAAAGATTTGTAATATTTTGTTACTTGGATAAACCCAGACTCTGGTTTAACTGGTGCCTAAATGATTTTGTTGCCACATTCTTATGATAGTTAATAATATTATCCCCCCCCCCCTTTTTTCCTAGTAAGAGAAGTTGGGATAGAAAACATAGTTCTGTAAGATCTTCTGATCCTTGACCTTTTTTGTCAGGACAACCGATAGGTCAGCCAAACCGTCTCGAGAAGTTTGCGAAAGTGGCATTGGAGTCATTGCTGAGCCGGCCTGGTGGTAGCATTAGAGATGGAGATGCCATCGACTGTTTATAACAAATAAATATGGAGTCTCATTACTTTTCACCAATGTGAGGCACTTCAGACATTGATACTTCCTTTTTTGGTAAAAAAAAATGCATTAAACATTCAAGGCATCACATATTACAAATTCATGATAACAGTAATCAAAAAACAAAACTAATTTCTCAAAAGTACAAACGTACATTTTTTATATGACATTACTTTCACAACTACGAGGACAGACCAAGCGCAGTTTTTGTACAGTACTGGAAAATCATAGCTGCTCTTAGCTTGCCAAAATAATGGAACAAGAGCTTTTCTTCATTTAAATATAGATTGCAAAAAATGGACAACTGCATATTAATTGGATTTGGTTCCTATTCTTCCATTCATCAAATCAAATAATTCTTTCAGCCAAAAGAATTTAGTATAAAATCACTTTGAATTCATAATCTGAGCACCGTTAGTGCCTGCCATATATATATATGAGTATTTTAAACAAATAGGTTAATGTAGTCTTGTGTGTTTGGACTGATTAAAGCATACAGAGGAAAACATACAACAGAAAGGGAGCATTAGATTAAATTAAGAATAAAATCCTACTCCTAGGAAGTGGATATATTTATTATTTATGTTCCATTTCTTTTCTGGTATGGCGTCTTTTAAATTTTAATTTTAAGTGAATGAAGTTCCCTTATCTCTAAATTTCTTGCAAAATGGAGAAGGAACACTCTAACCCAATCCAAGTTTCAATAACATGGTTATGTGATGTGATACAAGGGCTAGTTTCTAAATTCTAATCTTCTGCCTAGACCTTCCTGGACTATCAACATAACCCAAATCCAAGTTTCAGAATTTGAGAATGCTCGAAGTGTTTTCTTTCATTGCAACATCCCAGATGCACAGAAGAGAAACCGGTATTACATTACAATTGTAGAGGGATATAACATTTAGTCTAGTTGGCATTCTCAAAGCAATTAGGCATCATCATCATCACCATCATCATCATAATAATAATAATTTTGGACTATTATTATTAATAGAAAAACATGGTAACAGCCTGGAGTAATTTTCCGTTCCAACTTTGATAAGAGAGTAAAATTTGGGCAATAATTAATTCCAAGTTCAAACATAAGCCGGTAATGTAAAGATGTGCAAGCAATTAAGCAAAGGTTAAGTATCAGCAAGAATACATGGTCTGGTATAAACCAAAAATACCTGTCCAATGTTCATTCCAAAACAACTTTGGCACCAAGAGCCTTCATCTTCTCAATTATTTGTTCACCTTCTTCCTTGGAGACACCCTTCTTCAAGACAGAGGGCGTCTTCTCAACCAAGTCCTTAGCTTCCTTGAGACCCAAATCAGTAAAACTCCTAACCTCCTTTATTACTTTAATCTTCGAAGCAGCTTCATATGACTCCAACTTCAATTCAAAAACAGTCTTATCTGGCTTTTTCTCTTCCTTTGCCGCCGCTGCCGCCCCGCCACCAGCCGTCTTCATTGCCAAGCCGGCAGCAGCACCAGCCTTCATGACTCCCACAGTCGGCGGCTCAATCATTCCTCGTTTCTTCATTATAATCGAGCCTAACTCGGAAATTTCAGACAAAGTAAGGCCAGAAATTTCATCAACGAGTCTCCAGACACGCTCAGTTGGAGGACTGCGGTGTTCGGTGGGATCGAAATTAGAAGGATCATAGTCAGCTGGGAGTCTTCGTTGATCAATCTCAACTTCTTCGTCCTCTTCGTCTTGTTCTAGCTTTGCAGGCTGGTTAAAATTCCTGATTGAAGAGCCAAAAGCATTGAGAGTGACAATCTGAGATCTGCAGTAAAACCCATTAGGTAAATGATGCCTTAATCTTAAAAGCAAGCTCATTTCTTTCAGCAACTAAAATGATGCAGGATCGGGAATAAAACCCTAGAGAGAGAGAGAGAGAGGGGTTTTGCGCCTCTTTCAGTTTGAGGTTAATAGAACTGCAATGGTGGTGATGACTAACAGTAAATATAAAAATCTATGCAGAAGCAGCAGCTTGACTTAAAGTGTTTGGAATTTGGGCTTTTATCTTTAGGCTCTCCAAAGAAAAAGGAGCGCCTGCTTGCCGGGTTTAACTTTAAAAGACCAAAGCGATGTCATGGGTTGCCAACCCAACAAGCTCGTTCAAAGAAAATAACAAACCAAGCTGATCCGCAAGGATATTTATTTTGTTTTAGGATGGAACCACCCCTTCAAGTTCAATCATCGATCCATGCTCAGCCCCAATACCAAAACTCTTGATTGAAATTGGTTTTAAGTTATTGCCATTGCAAACATTTCCGTTCAAATATTAGGATCTTTTATTTTTTAAAGTTATTAATCATGAAACATAAATACATATAGCCGTGCCACTTACATTCCGTTTGGTACAACAGTTTATTTATTAGATAATGATTATAACAATTTGTTATAATATAAAGAATAATTAGTATAAATTTAAATTTAAATTAATAAAAATTAAGATATTTTTACAATAAGTAAATGTTTTTTCTTCTCTTTATTGAAAATAAATCATGCAAGTGGTTAAAAATGATTAAGTGATTACTAATTCACATGTTGAATACATAATACTCCAACCAAATCAAAATGTAAAATGAAAAATGTGTTTTGAGTTCTGAAAGAGGACTCTACATTTGATATAACGTTATAAACAGATTTACCAATTATAACAACTGCTTCAATTAATGCACCAAACACTTTAAAAAAGCCGCAACGATAAATAGAATTATTGCAAAATCTTGAGATCATGCCATTGCCAATTTGTTTGTGATACGACCTTGCATTTTCAACCAAATAGGCTGCCTTGGTGCTGCATAAATCAAGAATGTGTGGATAATACAAGTCAAATTAAAATGTTACTTCACAAGGTGCATGAAATGTTCTTCCCCGGCATATGGACTCTAGGTTTTCTCCAGCATAAGAACAAAGCGGTGAGACCTCCACACCTGGGTTCATACGTTCAAAACATGTCCAGGATTAATGAGAAAATATATGACACATCACATGAACCACTAGAGATCCAAAACCAACAATAGAGCCATAACAGAACATGCAGAGTCAACCGTGAAATTACCAGTGGCGTATAATGGCACTGAATGTGTTAAGAAGCCACCCGCAGCAACTACCCAACGTGTGTGTAGTCGTAGAACAAGCAGCCTCGCGCTGTCTGGAGTGTCATAATTTGAACCATTTGCGTTTTTCACTGGTGCAAACTCTTCCTCTCGCAATACCTACATATTTGGAAACACAAAGAATTAGATGAGTAATTAATCCCCTGATGCAATTTCCGTAAACAGTGAATAAAATATACCTCTCAACAACAACAAAGAAAATCAATTGGGGCGAGAGAAAGGTGATCACCTCAAACAAAGCAGTTGAAGGAGCATAGGGAAATGCATCAAATATGAACTGCTCTAGTTTCAAACCCATTGTATAACCATGAATAGATGGAATTTTTTTCTCCGCCAGATGGTAGCTGTAGTCAAGACAAATATAGACATTCACATCCTTTTAAGGATTAGATAGGAAGGCACTAACAAGCAATTACAAATCTGATCTATAGTGGTACCAAGAAATATAATAATTGATCTCAGATTCTCAATTGTCCATTTTACATGTCATATAATCTTAAAAGACAGGAAAGATAGCTCAATTAAATTGTATTATAGTATTACTTCATGAATCAAGAAAACCGTTCCTCTAGGACCCCATGAGCTCAGCCTCTTTTCCTCTCAATGATGTCACGGAAAACTATCTTTTCAGCAATTTTCTAGGAATAAAATAATAGTTTTCAGGTTGGAAGGGTAGTTTGAAGGAAACATAAGGCACTTCACTATCAGGTTTGTTTTCAATTCACTGAGAAAGAGAGAGAGGGAGGGAGGAAATACGTCAATCATGCAGGACATGGAACTGCATCATTTCATGAGCTTTTTATTCTCTAAACAGCATTAATAAAAAAAGCAATGCTTAAGGCATAACATATCAAAATGTGTATGCTGAAGGTCAGGAATAAGACACTAACATGCTGTCTTTCTCAAGGCCATTTGCCACTTGATTTAGAAAATCCAAAGTAAACATGTGTAAGCACACCTGAAAAACATGAAGTAATTAGCACAAGGAATATAGTCACACCTATTCCAAATATTTGAGATGTTATGGCAAACTCTGTAACATAGTCTAGGCAAATTAGCACAAGGCATATAAGTCGCTAACACATTTCCTAAGGTAACAAACCAAATTGAAACCATTGAAGAACAAAAATTGTTTGTGAAATTTTGAATGCCCCAGAGCAATTATCCATTTAGCAGTGATTGAAATTTTTCTAAAAATCTATCACCTAAAGAGAAGGAAATAAACAGTAAATTAAAGTCATTCAAGTTTGAGAGCAAGGAAGTGCACAACAAATTACATGAATTCGCCAGCTGCAAACAGTTTCTATGACCTTCAAAACTTTTTGTTTCTTGAATGGTTTCAAAAATATTTTCCATTAACTGCATTAAGGGCATGATCCTCATCTCTCACCTATAAACGAACTGCCTACAATCTCACAAATAAAAGCCTAAGAAAAGCCAAAAGATATAGCATACTTGAATCTGAAAGCACTAGCTTTTGTTAAAAGCAAGCAATATTTCTTATAAAAACCAAAAAGAAAGGGTGAGAATTACTGTACATTACTCCAACAAAAACGAAGACGCCCAGTTTGCTGGTTTACTGCAGAAGCCAGTGGTTGATCTAATTCAGTGTATTCAACCACAGTAAGTGGTCCACCTTTACCTCGCCTTACAAAAACACCAACCTTTTCCTGGGGATAGGCCTGTAATCAAATCGCTAGAAGAAATTAAGACATCATAAAATCTTAAAGTGATTAAAGTTTACAATATTATCAAATTCCACAACCTTACGCAACAAAAAGATAAAGCATTGGCATGCCTTACGCAATCAGTGTTCTTCATGTGCATGACATGAGAATTGAGATACAGCATAACAGATCCAATGCAATATATGCTACTCAAGAATAAACACATGGAAAGCACAAGCATTCCTTCATATTTAAAAAGACAAAGTAGAGCTCAATAAATGTAACTTTCAAACATCAATATCATGCTAATAAATAATAATTTGCTAGCAATGAAATACCATTAACTGCAGTGCAAATCAGATAAATCCCTCTTACTTATTTTCTGTTTTCTTGCCTTCCTCCCCCCACCCCACCCCACCCCACAATCTTTGTTTGCAAGACCCGAAGAAAGCTAAAGGTCAAAGGAGGTATCGGAACTCAAGGATTTAACTGGTACGTTAGAAAACAGTAGATAACTAGATATACAAAAGTCCTTTGAACTGTTGCAATCCAGCTTAAATTTCTCAAATATGCATAACATAGGAAAAAATAGTAACTGAAGTTCCCAGATATACATGAACATTGAGAAAATTAACTACCTTCCGAACAACTTTAGCAGCTGCAGTTACACCTTTATCAATGAAATATCCCAGGAATGTTGGATCAGCTACACGAACCTGCACTCGAGATCCTTATCACTGTCTCTTTAAATAAGAAATATCAAGGAAATTTTTAACGAAACAAAACAAAGACAAACACACCAATGCATTGTCAACGCCGTAGCAATCAACATATTTAATCCCTCTCGTGGCCATATCCTCTAACAATCTTGAAGATTTCAAGGCTGAACAAAAAGTTAGGTATATTCATATAATAGAAGAAATCAGGACACTTTAGAAGATAGCTGAATAGCAAACACCACCTATTTGTACATTATTTTCAAAATACCTGTATATACTCCTCCATTCCCATCTGGAGACTTAGCAACCTGTCTTGAAAAAAGGCACTCATGTTATTGCCACTTAGAAAAGGATGCAGATTGTGAAATAAAAGAATATTATTGTCAGCCAAATGAAAAACCTTCAAGTATTACTGCTTCGAAGAGAATAGTGTAGCAGGAATACTGTTGCTTTACACAACAGAATCAGTACTTTTCCATCCTAAAACTTAGAGAGAGGTACCTCTATCCTTTCAGCAATTAACATTACTTAACAAGAATTCTCAACCCTATAGTGCTGTTGCAATGTTATAATAGTATTTGTTAACATCCAATCCGAATCAGTTATACAGTAAGTAGAACTGTTCAAGGACTTGATCACCTTTTAATTAGAACTTAATTTTTTCATTGACTTGCACATTCACAAAAGAAGCCATACCTTGAATGGAGTCTCCATGACATATCTACCATCCTTTGAGATACAAGGTATGGTGCCTTGCTGGAAAAAAGTAACCTGCACCATGTCCAGCCTTCAAAGTCAGCAAAATTAACAAAGATAGACAATAAGAAAATCGGAGAATCGGAGACCATCTTACTTGATCTGCTTCAAGACCAAAATATTTATGAGACTCAAAGAATTTGCCGGTTGCATCATCAGTAAAAGGACTAGTCATTATGTACCAGTGAATTGTCACTGAACCTGCAAATACCTAATCATCAGGATAACATACACACAGAGAATCATGCAGAGTAGTAGATAAGAAGTTTACCCTCATTCATAGCTTGTGCAGCTAGTCGTTGAACACACAAAATCCGCTCAGCTTGCAGTTGAAAAAGCGACTTCCCAGAAGGAAGTCCAATGTCTGTAATGAAAATGCAAAAAAATAATGACAATAAATTTTAAGTAATAACAAACAGACAATTTTAGGTCTGTAAATGAACTGATCATGAATGAATAGACCCCTGTTTGTGTTTGTTCGTTTATATTTGAGCTTGTGTTAGTTAAGAATTTCTAAATTGTGCTCATGCTTGTTTGCTTAAAATTATGTGTTGGAATGAATTCACTTAAATTAAATGGACTTGTTCGAGAATACTAAACAAACATATTCATGAATACATAAGTGAACATGTTTCAAACAATTAAAAATCTGTACAACCTATATAATTAAATTTAAACAAACAAACAAGAAATAAACATGTTTCTTATTTTGGATACAAAATAATGGAACAGGAATTTTAATAATTAAACTACAAATGGATACAATAAAACACAAATAACAACAAATTAATGTTACTAGCTTATAATTGAATAATAAGCCATTTTTAAACGATTTACTAAACAATCTTTAAACAATTCAAAAATGAGCTTCTTTGTGATTATAAAAAAATGAACTGCATATACTCTGTTCAAGTTTGATTCGTTTATCAAATGCGCCTAAAAACCTTGTTCATAATGCTTTTTATAGCTTGATAAACAAAGAGAAATCAAAACATTCATCAAATGCTCTGTTCATTTATAGAGCTAGACTTTACTAAACAAAAGGACTAAAGCAATATACAGACTTTACTGAAAAAAACAATAATATAAAGCTATTCAAATTTCAAATATTTAATAAAACGTTTCTTGCACCGTTTACTATCCAACAAGATCATTCGTTTTAACTTTTTCTCTCCTCATTAGCTTTATATGTTTGAAACACGTTTCCTTCTAAATCTCTCTTGATTAATGCATACAGAGCCAGGGCACTATGGTATAATCATCACAGTCAGTACTTTTCCAGAACCTTATCATCTATTTATGGCCCAGAATTAAACGATGATTTCAGAACTCGAGAGAATTTGGCAACCAAGAAGAGTGAGGACAGAAAAGCATTAACATGGGTAAACTCTAGTTTTCAGAAAGGACATTCATTCCCTGAACTGTTCAGCACACAAATCACTTGACATCATCATCCAAGAAACTCTAATGTAGCATAAGACTTTCAAAATCATGTCAGCAATGGATAAAATGTACTCACTGAAACATCCCTTGGGATCTGAACTTCCAAGCCGAGTCCCCTGCAATACATTTCAATCAATCATACCAAGATAAGACAAAAGATGGATAATGAAAAAAGGTTAGTGAACATGGCCTATTATTCATAAAGCAGATTTGGATCCTTTCATTAATGGAAAAGTATAGAATCCTGTAAATCAATGTTTTTAACTAGAAATAATTATTGAAAAAAACAGGCTGAAGCATCCACTTTTTAAGTTAAGACATGTCACTAATTATCATTACTAGACATCCAATAAAGCAACATCATACCAACCTTTAGTAAATAGTGATCATCCACTTAAAAGATAATGGGATCTGCTTTTTGCATTAAAAGTGCAGACATTGGTGGCAAAATATCATGTCTAATGTGCAAACCACTCTTAAGGCAACATCATTCCAAAATTATGGTCAGAGGTAGAAAAACTCATTAGCCGAGAACCCGTAATAACAGCACCATTTAATTACTAACACTGTAATAGGTAGATGAGAAAGAATGATTACTTTCTTTCAATCCACTCTTTTTGGGAAGAAAGAAAATAAGAAGAGGAAACAAATTTAGTGTATCTGCAGCATTCCTTTTCCTCAAAATCCAATCATTCAAAATGGGACAGGAAAAAAAATCATTCCACTTCTATCCCCTCCTGCTCAATACAATTCAGTAAATAAATTTCCTTCCCCTCTTCTTTCTTTTTTCCCCCCATTCCTCAATTCTCACCTTTTCCCTTCTCTCCATTCCTTACCTACCAAAGACATAGAATATAGCTCAACAGGAAGCAATACCTGTCCACCAGATAGGAGCAAAACAGCCAATTTGCCTTCTGAGATAGCCTTCAATCCCATCTTCCACCACCTTTCCCTGTGCTCCATCGTTCTCTCATCCACCGATGACACCCAACTCTCCGGCACTGGCTCTATTGCTGCCACCGGAAGTCCTAAAGGCCAACAAGAAGACAAACTCATATTAAAGAAATAACCAAAATAGATGAGAAGTAAGGATTTATTTGTATAAACGCACCCTGGGATCGAAGCGAGCTGCGAATGATCCGATCTATTCTGGAAAGATCCAAACTCTGGAGAATGAAAACAGAAGTTCAAATAATAATTAAGAACAAAATTTGAGTTATAGCTCTATTCAGTTAACGATCGAAGCTGCAGTCGAACTTGCTTGGAATTGAAGAATTTCAATAAACAGTTACAATTAGAATGGAAATTGAATAATTGGAGGTTGCAGTTGAATGTCGAAAGAGTTTTTTTTTTTTTTTTTTTAATGTTTGGAAATCGAAACGAGATTGGACGTGGTAGTTGATAAAAAAGAGTGGTGACCTGTATATCGTTGAGGAGGAGGTGGCGTTCTTCAGGGGAAAGCTCGTCCCAAAGAGCGAAAGCGTCTTCCTGGCCGTAATCTTTGAGCCTCTCCAGCAGTAGCTGAGGGGGGGCAGCGACAGCGTTGCTGTGTATGCCCATCGGCTCCCTCATTTTGTTACCAGAAGCTGGGTAGAAACTAAACAGACCAACCTGCAAATGTTGTTTATGTTTTGGTAGATCTCAGCTCATCGCTTCTCTGTATTAGTTATTATTAATTAGCCTAGGTGGTTGGTTCCATGGCAAAGCAAAGACAAGAAACCTGTGGAGTGGAGTGTCGACATACAACTGGAATTCCCTCAATGCCCTCTCCTCCCATCCAAATTACTGCATTAGTCATGCATCGTTGACGACAAATCCTATTATTATCCAATAAAAAGGCAAAAGCAATAATGAAAGAAATGACCTTTTTTCTGAATGTATCCATCCATCATTTTCTAATCAAATCTGAAAACACTGATTTCAAATGCCATGTATGTATGTATGTATGTATGTATGTATGTATGTATGTATGTAATAGAAAGCGCAATGGCAATAGAATCCCGATGGGACAGACATTGGGGGTCCGAATTCCATATTCAATCAATCAATTACCAACCTAGAAGTACGTAAATTCAATTAAAACCGTCTGGAACATGAAATGCTGGAGGCTGCCCCACCACTGAGTCACCGACAAACTTCTTAAAACAGATATAGCACATAACGATGTTGGAGCTACAGTTTTATTTTGTAATAAACTTATATATTGGAACAAAAAAAAAAAAAAAACACTTATTCCATGATAGGATATAAATATACATATCAATTAATTTATCAAATATAAAATTGAGTGATACTATTTTCAATGAATAAATTCGAACTAGTATGCTTCAAAAGAATAATAGTGCCCAAAGATAATTTGTAGCAAAAAGAAATGCCGCCCAATGATACAAATTTTGTTTTCCTAGAAATGCCATGGGCCAGCTAATGATGTTTCTGAAGCTTAGCTAGAGAAAGAAGGGCCGGGATAGGGTCCATGCGAACAAGCTCTGGAAGCAGCAGGTGAAAAATCTAAAGCCTGGCTCTTGTGTCTTTCATTCGATATGGATAATTTATCCGGTCCATAAAATTAGCATGGCCCGACATTAACATGGACTTTGAATACTACTTAACCCACTAGTGGTTGTTGAGAGCATTCTGGCCCAAGAAACAATATCCGGCCCCTTCTATTTCGTTATCACACCTGAGAATTCATATATATATAAAATCAAAGTTTATTTTTACCTGTCAATTTTTCCTACCCTTAAATAGAAGAAAAAGACACCTTTAAATATGTTTGGAATTCAAATTCTCTTGATTGATGCAATAATAACCATACCAATAAAATTTAAAAAATATATAAGTTAGTATTCAATATATATACTTTGGTTATACCTTGTCATTATTACTAAAATATACCAAATATTAATTAAAATGATAAATCAATTGTATTTTTCAAGTCCCAATCTAAAATGAAGCTTTCGTGTACCTTGCCTTTCTATTTTATGTTACGGCCAAAAGTTACAAAATAATTCTAAATATTATTTTTATATAAATACTATCTTCCATCTTAATTAGTTCCGATGATTCAAATCCATCAAATAATAGGGAAAGAAAGAAAGGCAGTCAGATATGCAAGTTGGCGTGAAATAAAGCAACCTGCAGCTGCATGGATTCTAATATATATATATATACACACTCATATTGGTTGATCGAACGGTCTTTGGCAAGCAACGCCGTATCTTTTGCTTTTGCTTTTGCTTTTACTTTTTCTTTTCTTTTCTGTTCTTTTGATAAAGCAAAAGACGAACCAAAAAAATACTAGACTGGGCCGGCTGAGGACCTTGGATGCTGTTAACGTGCAACTTTGCCTTTATATTGGATTAGATTCAAAGCTGCTGCTACACTTCTCAGCTTCTTGATCGCATCTGTGTATCCTCTATCCACATATTAATTAATATACGTTACTTACTGCGATTGAAACCACCAAGGCAAGTATGCTCACTCTTGCAATATCTATATCTGAATAAAAAAGGGTAGGAATCTCCTCCTCTAGCTCATACTACCAGTTTCAGATATGAAGAAGCTTCTCTTCCTCTTTTCTCTCATCTCATTATTCTTCCTCTCTTCTTCTAGTCCAGCTTTCTCACATAATTTGTCTCTCAGAAAGCAAGCATCAGTCCTGGTTTCTCTAAAACAACAAATTGAGGAATCCTCCACTTCCACTCCTCTAGCTCTAGGTGGTTGGAACGTGTCCAACTACTTGTCACTTTGCTCTTGGACGGGAGTCCAATGTGATGGCTCGAATAGGTCAATAATTTCTCTTGATATATCCAATTCCAACATTTCTGGTTCTCTCTCTCCGGTTATCTCCCAACTTCAAAGCCTTGTTTATCTCTCGGTGTCTGGCAATAGCTTCTCGGGTGAGTTTCCGCAACAACTTCACAAGCTTAAGAGGCTTCAGTTTCTCAACATATCCAAAAATATGTTTAGCGGAGAGATGAAGTGGGATTTCTCTCAGATGAAAGAGCTGGTGTCGTTAGATGCTTACGACAATAACTTCAATGGCTCACTCCCATTAGGCGTCACGGAGCTTCCTAAGCTGACGCACTTAAATCTTGGTGGGAATTACTTTAGCGGACAAATTCCTAAAGCCTATGCAAGTATGGAGCAGCTCCAGTTTCTGTCTCTTGCTGGGAATGATTTGAGTGGTTTTATTCCTGCAGAGCTGGGGAATCTAACAAATCTCAAGTACCTTTTACTGGGTTACTACAATGAGTTTGATGGTGGAATACCACCTACGTTTGGCAAGTTGGTCAATCTGGTTCATTTAGACCTAGCTAACTGTAGCCTGGATGGTCCAATTCCTTCCCAACTTGGAAACTTAAAGCAGCTGGATACTCTCTTCTTGCAAACAAATGAGATTAGCAGTGGTATCCCTCCTGAAATAGGCAATTTGAGTAACTTGAAATCCCTTGACCTTTCCAACAATATGCTAACAGGGGACATTCCACTTGAGTTATCTGGTCTTCGTCACCTCCTCCTCCTCAACTTATTCGTCAACAGGCTTCATGGTGAGATCCCCCAGTTTCTTGCGGAGCTACCGGAGTTGCAAGTCCTGAAGCTGTGGCACAATAATTTGACAGGATCCATCCCTTCAAAGCTGGGACAAAATGGTAGATTGGTTGAGCTTGATTTGTCAACTAATAATCTCACTGGCCTGATCCCAGAATCTCTTTGCTTCGGAAGGAGGCTGCAGATCTTAATTCTGTTCAGTAATTCCTTGTTTGGTCCTCTACCCGAGGATCTTAGTAAATGCGATACATTGTCAAGAGTTCGAATGGGACACAATTATCTAACTGGGCCCATACCAAATGGATTGCTTTACTTGCCAGAGCTATCACTCCTGGAACTGCACAACAATTATCTCAGCGGACCAATTCCACAAGACACGGCTAAGATACCCAAAAAACTTGGCCAGCTGAATCTTTCCAACAACAATTTATCTGGGTCACTCCCAGCTTCAATTGGGAATTTCTCTAGCTTGCAGCTTCTGCTACTTGGTTCCAACAGATTCAGCGGAAATATTCCTTCCCAATTTGGCCGATTGAAAACGGTGCTAAAGTTGGATATGAGTAGAAATAACTTGTCAGGCACGATCCCATACGAGTTAGGTGATTGTTTCCTACTAACATACCTGGATTTGAGCCAGAACCAACTCAGTGGTCCAATCCCAGTTCAAATCGCTCAAATCCACATACTGAATTACCTCAATGTTTCCTGGAACCACTTAAACCAAAGCCTTCCCAGGGAAATTGGTTCTATAAAAAGCCTAACTAGTGCAGATTTTTCTCACAACAACTTGTCTGGATCAATACCGCAGTTTGGACAGTATTCATTTTTCAACTCAACCTCCTTCGCGGGTAACCCTCAGCTTTGTGGTTCATACTTGAAGAATTCTTGCGACTATTCTTCTTCTTCTTCTTCAGTCTCTCCGTTAGAATTCCATCACCAGAGTGGCACAAAGTCTCCTCAAGTCGCTGCAAAATACAAGTTTCTTTTTGCATTGGGACTTCTGGTTTGTTCTTTTATATTTGCTGCTTTGGCAATCATCAAGACCCGCAAGGGTCGAAGAAATTCACATTGCTGGAAGCTGACTGCATTCCAGAAGCTGGAATTTGGAAGCAAAGACATCTTGGAATGTATAAAAGAAAACAATGTGATAGGGAGAGGTGGAGCTGGCATTGTGTACAGAGGAATTATGCCAAATGGAGAGCAAGTAGCAGTGAAGAAGCTGTTAGGCATAAGCAAAGGGTCTTCGCATGATAATGGCCTCTCAGCAGAAATACAGACTTTGGGTAAGATTCGACACAGGAATATCGTGCGCTTGCTGGGATTCTGTTCCAATAAAGAGATCAATTTACTAATATACGAGTACATGCCGAATGGAAGCTTAGGTGAGGTTCTTCATGGAAAGGGTGGCGGCTACCTCAGGTGGGATACTAGGCTCAAAATAGCCATAGAAGCTGCCAAAGGCCTGTGCTACCTGCACCATGATTGTTCCCCTCTCATACTCCATCGAGATGTCAAGTCCAACAACATTTTACTCAACTCCGATTTTGAGGCTCATGTGGCAGATTTTGGCCTTGCCAAGTTCTTGCAAGACACTGGAACTTCAGAGTGCATGTCGGCGATAGCTGGTTCATATGGTTATATTGCTCCAGGTACATCTACCTTCTATATTGTAACTATTTATCGGCAGTTTTTTATCAGACATAAATTAACATTTACATTTGATCCTGGCTAGAATATAAAGTATGCCCCTTGATAACCCGGTTGCATCATTATTTGAGAACCATATTGACCCCATCTTATAGCAGATAGATTTTTTTTTTTTTTAATTGTTAATATTATCATTAGAAAAGTTACAGAGGCAGGCAGGCTCCACTCCACTAACACAGAAAACATAATAAAATGAGTGTGGGTGTGACAGATTTGTATTTTGAATGTCCTGGAAATCACTCACAAGCTTTTTTGACGGAAAACCTAGCAAGATTCCTTAGATGAATAACAAAATTAACGCAAAGCCTACAATCTTCTCAAAATGATGATTGGGATCTAAGTTTTACTTTCTCTTCCCTATGTCCCATAAAATTGTAAACAACTTTTTTTTTCACTTTATTTTCTTTACCGCTCACTTTGCTTGGGGGAAGAGAGCTAAGCTTTGCCTTTGTTTCTTTTTCTCCGCATCCAAGTCAAAAGTGTATAGAAAGAATGAATAAATAAAAATAAAGAGGAACCAACTGTGTGTAGATTATACTTGAATAAAATATATTATATATGTGATGAACAAATAATAATTTTATATATGTAATTCCCATGTTTAATTAAGTTTTTCATCATGAAATGACAGAGTATGCATATACACTGAAAGTAGACGAGAAGAGTGATGTATATAGTTTCGGAGTGGTACTTTTGGAGCTAATAACAGGGAGGAGGCCAGTGGGAGATTTCGGAGAAGAAGGGCTAGACATTGTTCAGTGGAGCAAGAGAGAGACCAAGTTGAAGAAAGAAGGGGTAGTGAAGATATTGGACCACCGAGTAAGCAATACAATTCCTGAGGAGGAAGTCATGCAGGTTTTCTTTGTGGCAATGTTGTGCGTTGAGGAGCACAGCGTGGAGCGACCTACAATGAGAGAAGTTGTTCAAATGCTTGCTCAGGCCAAGCAACCTAACACATTTCACATGCAGTGACTTCGTCACTTTTCAACTTCTCTACCCTCTATTAATATTATTATGTCCTTATCGTTTGCATGGTTGCAGCTGCGGGCTCACAATTCTCTTTTTTTCTTTTTTGATACCTTAGTCTCCAAATGAGTTTGTATTTGGAAGGCTTTGAAACGCATGCCAATTGAGATATATATATATAGTTATTACGTAACTATTTCAAAGATGTTGAATCTTCTGCCAATTAATTAACTGTTTTAGGAGCAAGCCTCATTGGTAAAACAAAATTTACAAGATTAGAATCAAGATTTTTGCTTAGTCGTGGCAATTGTTTGCATAAGATCCAGCTTTCCCTTTGTAAGTACTTTATTTAATTGACATGTGACAAATGCAAAGTTGTTAAAATAATCATAGATAATCTAATGCAATAATCTTAAATTGCAACAGTCTACTAAAAAATAACTTGAATTGAATTCAAATAAAGAAATCTAATGTAATATATTATTAACTTAAATCAAATCAAGCCAGAAAGGCACCTACTTAGACACCAATATAATATACTTTTTTACTTGGTTACAACTGATGCGAAGTCTTAAACATCGATACATCATCACATTACTACGTAACACAACTTATACTGGCCCAAAAGAAAATGTTGGTTATCGCTACTACTAGTACTACCAGTAGAAGCAAAAGAAAGCCCTCCATTACTTTCACTTCTCTTTTTTTTTTTTTTTTTTTTTTTTTTTGCCACCCAATCTTCCAAGCATGCAAGCAGAGGTAATAATTCATCATTTTCACATTGGATTGGCTCATTCTTGTAATGGGATTTCAGTCGCATTAATCCATGGCATAATTCGGAGCTACAGCTAAAATTCTGGTATCTCTAGCTGATCGTGTCGCTGTACCTTCACCACCTTCTTGCCTACCATCATCTATCACAATCAAGTGGCCTTCCCTCCGAATCAATCTCTGTAGTCACCCCAAGTTATTAGGAATTACATAAAAATCACCACATTTTGTTCAAATACAAAATAATTATAAATAAATAAAAAACAACAGTAGCTTTACCTCAATAAGTGATCTGATTCGTTTAATTTCTATTTCTACTTCTGTAGTAGAGCTGTAGTTGTTTTTTTCATTCTGGTGATTCACGTACCACTGGATTAAATCGCCCTGACTCATTCCAGCCAAGCCAGTTTCTGCAGAACATAAAATTGACTCATTCTTATAGACCGTCTTGATCTTGCGCTTTCAGAAGCAAATTTAGGCTAAGTTGATACAAAAGTTTTAAACACAAATATTCATTGCCGTGTTTCAGTAAGAAATCCATAAAGCTGATTGTGAAGATATGACAGGTTTACCTTCTTGCCTTACAGCTTCTTCATGCTGTCTAAGGCGCATGACAAGGGCCTGAGTAACCCTCTGAAAATAGTCTTCCTTTACCCTGTATTCTTCCTTTTGTTGATTGGCAGTACCTACTCCTTTTTCAGAAAGATGGGTTCATCATAAATCCTCAAGCCAAGTATATATCAAAAGAAAGTGATACAAGTAAAACAGCTTATATAGTTCTACCTTCACTTTCAGAAGCTGGGTGAACATCAGCTTGTCCAAAATTATTGTTTCTATCATCAGAACCATCATTATTTCCTTCTTGAAATTCAGACAAATCAATCTCAGTGGACTCCACACTGCACAATTAAGGAAAAAATTGCCACAATAAACAAAAACAGGAGAAGGATGGAACAAAGGCATTCATGATTCTACAATGGCTATGTTATTAGACTTGCCTGATTATAGATGTTTTCAGTAATCTCACAGCTACACGAACATGCCGTGGTTGCACCTGCAAAAGAAATATTTTCTAACTTCAAGGTGCATAATAATGAAAGAATATGTTCTATGGTAGATAAAGCACCTGAGTTTCCAAATAACTTCGAGCAATGGCCTCAGACAACCTGATTAATGCCTCCAACTGCCTAACTGTCATCCGGTATGCAACTCTGCTGCCAGGAGTTGTATCACCTCGTCTGAGTGCAACATAAGACTCCACCAAGAGTTTTCTTGCTTCAGAGGTTAGCTGCATTATACTAGCACCATTTAGCTATACAAATGTAATGAAAAATAACCATATCCAATGCAGTGAAAGGTTGTGCAGAAACCTTTGGTTTTAAAGTTTTTGCATATGTAATATATCGTTTCAGTTCTGCAGTAGTGAACGCAGGTTGAAGTGCATCTTCACGCTTTTGGTGAACTCTCACAATATGGTGAGCAATATGGTAATCAGTTTGATCATCTGGGTCATCAATCATGACGTACACCAGGTCAAACCTAGAAAGAATAGCCGGAGGGAGAGCAACATTATACTGAAGAGGAGAAATGTATCAGAGCATCAGTTTACAAGCAAATATACCAAACTTACAATTTGCATCAAATACTGAAAAACTGGGGGAAACAATGCAAATGCCAATCCAAACCAGACTTGATTGCTTTCTATGCAGTATGAGAATGTCCTAACCTTGAGTGGTTTAGACTTATCATAGCGCCCTCCAGTAGGATTAGCTGCAGCTAGTATTGACGTCCGAGCATTCAGTGTCGCTTGTATCCCGGCTTTAGTAATGCTTATGGTCTGTTGTTCCATGGCTTCATGAATTGCAACCTTCACACAGAATTACATATCAGACACCAGATGCTTCTGAATGTACGAAACTGTTCTTTGCTAAGACAATATGAGCCTTACCTGATCCCTGACATCCATCTTGTCGAATTCATCAATGCAACATATGCCATTGTCAGCCAGCATTAGAGCACCTGCCTGGAAATAAGATCAGATGTAATTTTTAAGACACATAAAAGCAAGGATTTGATTAGTCTCTTTTTCTTTCGGCAAGATTGATGAATTGACAACTGGGTACAAAAGTGTACAAGCATATTTTCTCTAAGTATGCATTTCAGATCTCTAAATTAGTTTTTCCTTAAATAGTCATAGAGGAAGGATGCAAAAACTTGAAATCATATGCAAGCAGGAGAAAGAATTTGGAAATTTAAATTTAGTCATCATATAAAAGATGAACAGGATGCAAGCATATTGAAAAATTGGAAGTAATTCAGCAATATTCATTTGTGATAAAGTATAAGATACATCATAATACATAGGTATTTCAAATTTACTACCAAGGAAGATCCAAATAAAATCATGGATCTGACAGTAATCGCAGAAGCAGTACTTCTATGAGCTCTATTGTACACTTTATACAATTTCCAAATCAAATCTTTTTTTTCCAGATTTCAAGTCATGCACCTTAGAGTATTTCCAACCAGGTTGATCCTTTCAAGAAAAATAATAATAACAAATCTTTTTCATGTATTTAAGAATCATATCAAAGACATTCCATTTAGTTGTCAATGTTAATAGAGCACAACTCGCTAGTTTTCATGATTAACAGAACCAAATACAGGGCATAACACCAATAAGATTAAGTAAATACGAATTTTACCTCGATACAGAATTCACCAGTTTCTGGTTCTTTGGCCACAGTTGCTGTCAATCCAGCAGCAGAAGAGGATTTGCCAGATGTATAGACAGATCTGGGAACAATACCTGATGTGTATCTACAAGAATAAAGACATCCATTATTTGAGTTCTAGAAGTTATAGCCCACAAGCTCTGTATAATAAAACACGTACTTGAGAAACTGGGACTTTGCACAGCTGGGATCTCCAACTATACAAACATTTATGTCTCCTCTCAGATTAATGCCTTCATGAGTATGCTTATGGACACCACCCAAAAGCATAAGCAAGATTGCTCTCTTGATATCTTGATGACCAAAAACAGTAGGTGCAATGCTATCAACAAGCTTATTGAAGAAATCAGGGGTATCTCTCATTCTTTGGATTTCTTTAAGCTCCTCCGACTACAAGTTGGCCATCGGGTGATTTAGTTCATTTGTGGCATAAAACCTAGTTTAGTAATTAAGCAAAGATCTAGGGTAATTGGAGAATCATGTATGTAAATCACAATGTGCAATAGTCATGAGATCATCAATTTAAATGTGAAAGGCAACAATACCTTTCAGTAGATCAATTACTTAGTAGGCAAGCTCAGAAAGGAAGATAAAGCAAAAAAACTATGAAGAACATCCTAAGATGTAGACATGGCATAACATGAACAATTTCGGCTTGTAAAATGGACAATGGAACATGACAGCAAGGTAGAGGCTAATAACAAAAGTAAGGTGCATCAAGAACTAACTGTGAACTGTTGGTCTTCTTCATCACCAGCCTTTTTTCTATTTCTAATGTCGACATCCTTTCTACCATCAGCAACCTGAAGAAGAAATCTTTCTCAGAAACCAATCAAAGTATGCTGCAATAAGCCTTTTAAGCGAAATGCAGCAATGGGCCAATAAAAGACAGACCTGAACTGAATTAGCAATGAAGGCTAAACGATAGGATAGGTCTCTGACTCCCAATGAGCGAAGACCTCTCACACCTTCTTGCCCAGCAGTTGAAGACTTACGCTGAGAAGCTTCTCGACGGCATTCAGCTCTTTCACCAGGGGAGGCCAGGGCCAATATGTCCGGTATCACAACCACAGTACCAGTGAAGACAACACTATAACCACGTAAAAATATAAGTTAAAGAAAAGAGGGAAAACAAAGAGAGGGGAGCCATGGGGCAAAAGGGAACAGAGTGAGTGTTGGATGCATAAAAAGCAAATAATCTTACGCATCCCCCGCTCTAGCCAGTTCAACAATCTCATGGCGAAGAATAACGTCCAATGATCTAGGTAAGGAGCCAGCAGGAATCTCTTTAGAGGTCTCCTGCACTCTTACCCTCTGCCAATCTGCAAACTTGCTCTCTTGTCGAAGCAATGCCCATTTTGTTCTATTTAAACATGTTGCACTGACGCATGTTGTTGGCTGTATCGGCAATGTAGGGAAACAATGAAAATACGAGTTAAATCCAACAAAAGAAGAGAAACAAGATATTTAAGAAAGGCAGCAGACCTCAGTGTACTTGAATTGCTGTTCGACATTCTTGACAACGCTTCCGCATTCCAAGCACTTAAAAGATCCTTGGAGAAGCTCAGGTCTGACTTCGCTTGTACGAGTGACTACTCCAGTGACTGATACTAGCTTTCCAATTTCGGCAGTGGTTAATTCTCTCAGGCTGAGGAGATGCATTAGCAAAAGGAGCACATAAATTGACTGCTGTATTACTTGGTTTGTTTGTAACAATAAATCTAGACTAATTAATGCTAGTAGTAGCAGTAGAGAGAGATGATGATGAAATGAAAAGGTGTACCGCTTGGTGAAAGGAATGTTAAAGAAGGCAACATTGATGTCCTTGTTAGGGTTATCATCCGCCTCCGCGATAACCGTGGGATTCTGCTCCATCACGAACCTCTTGCAGGCATTCTTCAAGTATGGCTCGAATCTGTAGTAGGAATAGCAATAGCGGTCAATATTGAATCTCAAATACTAAAATATCATAATTGGGCAGCTTACCTCAAGTACTCATCAGCGATGGCCTTCTGGAGAATGTCATTGTAGAGCATGACGTGCGAGAAGTCGATGTACATGGTGCTAGACCCGTTAGCTTCCATCGCCTGTATCTCCGACTCGTAATACGACTCCCCCATTCGCGGGTCCAACCTGAAGCTGGTTTTTTTTTTTTTTTTTTTTTTGGAAAGAAAGAAATGAGATCCAGATCGGAAACGAAGATTAAAAACTGTATCTGCAACCAAAATCAAACCTCTTGAGGAAGTCCAGGAATATGTTCTCCACTCTAACTGCCTTGTCGTCTACAAAGCATCCGCTGAATGCCTCCATTCTCTTTTCTTCACTTCTCTTCTATTCAAGGAACACAAAACAAAACCCTTCCACTAGTGACTGGGAGCTGCCCTCATCCTGGACCGGTAGAAGAACAACAGCTTAAGTCCCCTCCCCTTGGCGGGAAATTACTGTGGGGACCATGCTTTTTCCCGCCTAAGCGGCCTAATCTTTCTTCCTCACC
Source organism: Gossypium bickii (assembly GCA_025503065.1). Lineage (NCBI taxonomy): Eukaryota > Viridiplantae > Streptophyta > Magnoliopsida > Malvales > Malvaceae > Gossypium > Gossypium bickii. The sequence continues at coordinate 144,138,023 of CP106710.1, forward strand.
TCTCTAGACTGGGCCTTTCAATTAGCCTATACCCCTTTCGGGGCTTTTCAAAAGATGTTTATTTTGTTATCCTGGCCTGAAAGCCTAGTAGAAATCCAAAATCAAAAGTATTCACCAACTTTTAAATGCAAGTTATGAAAGTTTTTATGTATTTTACTATACTAATGTCTACCATTTTTTCCTAATCGTTTTCATGAATCTTTTGTTTACAGTTATAATTTTATTTTAATAGCAACAACATTATTAAATCTCTTTTTTTCAAAAACACAATCAAGAGTGAAATTTTCACATTACATTTATGTAATCGTCTTCTTTTATTAATTCTAAGTACATATAAACAAATTATATTTTTATGAAAATGATCAAAATAAAAATAGGAATGAAAATGTTGAGAGGGTAAGTAAAATTTATTTTCAAAAAATCAACATATATTTGTAAACAATCAAAATAAAAAGATGTACATTCAAATTAAAGTTTGAAAAATAATAAATAGTATGAAAAAGGAAAATTGAATTTAATAAATTTAGAGATTTTCTGAAATATAGAAATAAAAAATGGAGCAAATAATTTACAATAAGGAAATAAGTAGTTATAAAATATAAATCAAAATTTATAAAACATTTACTACATTGTATACATTAAATTGCCAATGTTGTTACATTAATACCAATAAAATTTAAAAATAGCTAATATAATATGTGTCTAAATAGTGAGAAAACAAAACAAATTAAATAACCATGAAAATGATTTATCATGTATCCAACAAATAAAAGAGTGGTTATTTATAAGTGATAAGTGATGGAATTTGTAACTTTATACATCAATTTTAATTTGGTGTATTTATATATATCAAACTTTAATTTTGCTTTAATTTTTATATTTTACTAACTCGTTATCTATATGGCACATTTTTCAGTTAAGTACTTAAACGTTTTATTAGATTAGAAAACAAGCAAATAATTTTAAATTATTTCCACCTATATTAAAAATAGATTTATTGGGACAAATAAGAAGCCATTTTTCCTAATATTTGCTTTTTTTTAAATCTAAGTGGAAAGAATTTAAATTTGTTTATTTGTTTTTTAACCTAATAAAATATCAAGTAAGCAATTTTCATATGACTTAATAAAAAAATTGTGCCACATGGGTAATGGAGTAAATAAAAGATTGATGTGTACAAATACACCAAAATAAAGTTGATATATAACATTACAAATTATATCAAAATTAATGAATAATTTTAATATTTATCCCTATTTATAAATACCATAATATTGCAGCCTCTAATACAATGTAATAACCCCTAAAAAATTTAACCCACGATTAAAAAAAACTTATGCCATTATTAAAACTATATTAATTAAAATGAAGAGAATAAAAGCTTCTTATGCTCGGTCAAAGAATAAATTGTTAATCAAATTAAAAATGAAATAAAAACCCTTCCTTCTATTTCATCAAATATTATGTTTAAGGCCCAATTTTTTGACCTCAACCAAGCCCAATAAATCAAAAACCCAAAAACAAAAGCAAGGCCCGAAATAATGTGGCCCAAACCCAAAAGGAAAAGAAACCCTAGGGGCATCAGGGCATCTTCACGCCGCCAGCACCCAAGACAGTCTCCCCAAGTCACACGTCTCCAGTAGCCCCGCATCGTGCGCCTCCACGCCTTCTGGTAGTTGAACCTACAAAATAGGAAGCAGTACAACACAGAAATGGGGGGATTGTATTTGATTTTATTCTATTTTTGGGGGGTTTTTTTTTAGGATATAAAAGAGGAATAATCGATTATAAAAAGGGGAGATTTTGGAGATATAGGGAGAGAAATACACTTTGTTACCCGATTTACAAAAAGAATATAGAAGAAAATACCAAACCAGTAAAGGTTAATCCTTTTTTTTCCTATTTTGTCATTTTCGAGTACGTAGTTTTCTGTTTTATCATATTCCATTTTTTTTAAACTATAAAGATACATAGATTAGGTTTTATAAAAGAAACCAAGAAAGCATACCTTGTTTTAAAATCCCGGCCACCGCATGAGGGGCTGTCGAAGTTCAGTTGGAGAGAACCTGGAGAGTTGAGAGGGAGAACTTTTCGGGTTTTTTGGAGAAAGAAAAAGAAAAATGAAAGTTTTGGATAAAAAACTGGCTTTTATACCCCTACCAAACGGCGTCGTTTTGGTAATAGGGGTCAGAGGCCAAAACGACGTCGTTTTGGGCCTCTGACCCGTGACCCGACCCATATGGGGGCAAGGATCCGCTCGTTTTCGTGAGAGAGGAGCTAATTGCGCGTTTAGCCCCTCCGCTTTTTCCTATTTTAGCAAACATGTTTTTTTTTCGATTTTGCCCAGAAATTCTTTCCCCGTTTCAATTTAGTCCGCATTCAAACGGCGACGTTTCAGTGGGTGGGATTATTTTCCATTTTGGCCCCCCAGGTTGTGCGCGTGTTGCAATTTAGCCCCTAATTATTCCATTTTCTTTTAAATTTGGCCCAGAGTTTTGGTTTTTACTTCAATTTAGTCCTTTTTCGATTATTTTGCTATTTTACCCTTAAATAAATTATTTTTAAATATTTTATTATCTATATTTTTTCATATGTATATTATCACTATTATAATCATATTCTTCCTATTATATGTACTATTACTATATATTATTTTGTTTAATTTTTTTATTTATATTATTATTATGTCTATATTTTTTTTATCTATATACTTTTATTTCTTTTTCTCCAACTATTTTTTTATGTTAATATTATTACTATGATTTTTATATTCATTGTTATTTTTATTATTAATATTTTTTTATCGTTATTTTTTTATTATCAAAATTATTTTTTATTTTAAACTTCTTTTTCATTATTATTATTACTATTTTCCATAACTGTTATTTATCCTTTTTTATTAATTTTTTTTTATTTTTTTACTAAGTACTATTACTATTTTAGTTATCAATATATATATTTAAAACATATTACTATTATTCTTATTATTTACTTTAGTATTATTTGTTTATTAGTATATTATTATGATCATTGCCTTTTCGTTATTATTGTCTTTTATTTCATTTTGTTTGTTTATTTTACTCTTTTTCTTTTTATCGTATTTTATTTCTACTTTTATTATTGTCATTCATATTAGATCCCTGTAATGCTGTTATATAATGTAATAGCCTAAATTTTCAGTGGTGTCGGAATGGTGATTCGAGATCACTAAATCCGACAAGTGAGTAGAAAATATTATTAATTTAGTGAGTATGAGTTAAATGTGAAGTTAGGGAAAAAAAAAATTTAATAGTAAATAGTGTACTAGAAAAAAATAATTAGAATCGAATACGAGGTATCGAGACCTCGGAGATTTTAATCTAGCCATAAATATTTTATGAATGCTTATGGAGTGTTAATAAGTTAGTATTAAAGTTTCACAAGAAATTTTAAAGTTCCGATAGTTAATTGAATAAAAGGACTAAGTTGTAATAAATGCAAAATTATGAGAAAAGATTAAATAGCTTAAATGATAAAAGAAAAAGGGCTTAAAAGGCAAATAGACCCAATGTCTATTTGGGCTGGACGGCAAGGGAATGAAATCAGAATAAAAATAAGGAGAGGAAAGGGCAAAATTGGAATATTGCATAACTTACTTAATAAAAATAGGACTAAAGTGGAATTATCTAGATTTCTCTTTAGTTTTCTGCACTCTCATCAGCAAAAACACCATAGAAGGGTTTTCCTAAGCTGGTTTTTCATATTTTTACTGCAAGTAAGTTCAATTCTTGATTATTTCTTGAAATTCTTGTGTTTTTGTGACTTTTATAACTAGGCCCAATTGTTGAATTCATTAGTTTTAGATTTTATGAATGAAGTTGGAAGTTACTATGAATATGTTCTGGAAGTATATGATGATTTAGCATGGAATTATAATTTTAAATGGTTTATATGCTGATTTTATTGAAAGAATTAAATAGAAAGTGAATGTTTGGGACCTAATTTTAAAAGAATTTGAAGTTAGGGTTTTTATGTGGAAATTCTGAATTCCAATGTGTTTGAAATAACTCATAATGATTAGGTAAAGTATTAATTTACAAAAATTAGCTTAATTGAGGGGTAATTGATCAAGGACTGAATTGTATGAACTCTGAAATATGGGGTAAAAATAGAAATCAACACTTTGCACTGAAACAGTTTTGGACAGCAGCAGTAGTCTAAATTTGAAAAATCACCAAAAATTGTAGAAATCGAATTAGAGGATGAATAAAATATTAAATTAAAGCTTATTGAGTCTAGTTTCTTATAGAAGAAACGGTGTAAGTAATAGATTTGTAAATCATGAGATATTTAAATTTTAGTGAAACTGGTTCTGAATGAATTCGTGATCCCCTGTTCTGTCTTTGAAAAAAATCATTAGAAATTGCACAAAAATAATTGTGGGTTAAAATTTATATGTATGAAATCCTGAATGAGTCTATTTTCAAATGAAATAAATAAGAAGGTCATATGAATTCTGTACGAAGAGTAATTTGATTCGTAGTGAAGAGAGGTCAGAACAGTCAAACAGTAAAACAGGGGAAACTTTAAGAATAATCTGATATTGATTGGCCATACCAAAAATTCTGGAAAAATTATAGTAAAAAGATATATGAGTCTAATTTCAGGGAAAATTAACGGATCTTAATTTGGAGTTCTGTAGCTCAAGATAAAAACAATTTAGTGACTGTGACACGGATAGACAGCTTGAATATCCATACAAGTAAATAGTTAAATTATAAACAATGTTATTTATATGTGGGTTGTAATCATTAAGGATATGAAATAAAGTAAAGGTGAAATCAATACTGATAAGTGAATGATTTCACAATTATAGATCGAGAACCCGAAGCAAGTCGAGGAAAAGAAAAAGTAACTGAGTAGTCCCTGAATTTTCTCAAATTACGCAAATCGACTCGGAGTAAGTTCATATGGCTGAAATTTAATGATTAAATGTAAATTTTATGAATTATATCATGTATGATGAGATATATTGTTGATGAGTTAAGGACAAAATGACAATGCGAAAAGTGATTAAATAATCAAATTGAGCGGAACATCGGATTTGAGTACTTACGATCGGTGGCAAGTGAAAGTGAAAAGTGGTAGCCGGCTACCGATCGATGAAAAGTGGTAGCCAATTTGCCGATCGGTGAAAAGTGGTAGCTTTGGTTTGCTCGATCGGTGAAAAGTGGTAGCTTTTTTGATCGATGAAAAGTGGTAGCAATTGCTGATCGATGAAAAGTGGTAGCCATTTGCTGATCGATGAAAAGTGGTAGCTTAATTTGCTGATCGTGAATAGTGGAAGTGAAGTACTCAATTTTCCGTAATCGTTCCTAATTTGATTAAAGATGGTAAGTGACAAAAAGGGCCCAAAAGAGTTAAAGTAAACGAATAAATGGTAGTGAAATTATATGAAAGCACTCACCAAATTGTGGTTCACAGTGAATTTAGAAATTGTACGTAATGTATAAGTGTATGAATGTTTGGTAAGATTTATATTTTATGCCTATGAACTTACTAAGTTTCTATAAACTTACTTGAGTGTATTCAATGTCTCATGTAGATTTGACGTATAAATATACGGAGGATCGGATCAACACTGAGGATCACACTATCAAGATTATCTCCGGTAGCTTTTGTAAATTTCCTTTTTGATTTATATGGCATGTATATGTTTGATGGTTATATAAATACTAAAACTTGTTTAATGAGTATGAATTAAAGTAAACCGTGATAAATATGCTAAATAATATAATTATAGTAGAAGTATGATTTGGTATCAAATTGGATTGAAATGGACAGGATTGTTTGGTTTTAAAATTTCAGGGAAGATTGGATATTTATAAAAAGGGCTATATTGAATTCATAATGAAAATAGTATTAACTCGTTAAACTTAGGTAATGCCTCATACCCTATTCCGGCAACGAATATGGGTAGGGGGTGTTACATATAAACTAGCATAACAACTCGTTTTACATTTTATTTTAAATCATATCATATTTTATTCGATACATCACAGTTTTTATTTCAAAATAAGCAAACCCTCCGTGTTCTAAGGTTCGAAGAGAGTCGTACCCTAACTTACTGGGTTTCGATTTCTCTTTTCAAATCTAACGAACCTATTACTTTCTTTTTTAAAATTGAATAAAAACTTATTCTTGAGAATTCAAAATCGTCGTGTCCTAGCACACTGGATGGGACGTTTTGTTATCTCGAGATAAGGATTTCAAAATAAAGGCAATATTCCGTGTTTGGTATTTTGGAAAATCGAGCCCTAACTTACCGGGTTCCGATTTTTCATTAGATCCCAAATAACCGAGTATTCTTCTTAGATTTAAACACATTAATTCTGAGGGTCAAAGGACAAGCTCGATTTCTGGAATTTGAAATGCCGTACCCTAACTTACTGGGCGTGACATTTTACTTCCTCGAGATAAGAAGGTCTGATTGTTCATATTTTATTCAAGTTTTTTCCTTTAAAACAAAAAGATTCGTATTCTAAAATCTTTTAAATTTTCGATATTAAGACATTAATTAATTATTTAGGTACCAATTATGGACGTCACGAGGGTGCTAATCCTTTCTCGTGCGTAACCGACTCCCGAACCTATTTTCTTAAAATTCGCAGACCAAAATGTTTTTAAGGTGGCCCAATCACACTTCAAAAAAGATTGGTTGCGACTCCGTTTTTATTTTTAAAGTCGGCCCATTTTTCAAACAAAAAATGATTTCGACATTATGGACATATTGATACCAATTAAATTAAAAACAATTAACATAATATATACTTAAATAATGAGAAGGAAAAACAAATGAAACATCTACCAAATAAAAGAGTGACTATTTATAGGCACCGTGATACAAATTGTAACCTCCAAATTATATAACTCACAATTAAAAACCTTATAAAATGTCCTTATTAAAATATAATTAAAATTTAAGATATAAAATTATAGCATCTAAAAATCTTAAAAGACGCAATTAAAAATATCTCATAAAATAACCTTTAAAATGCAATAAATAAAATAAATTAATATTAATTAAATACACATAATTTTAATAGTTTCATTAAAAACCTTAAATCTTGACGGAGTTGAAAACATAAAATAAAAATATAATTGTTAAAAAATAATAATTAAACATAAACAAATTTATTAAGTAGAATTTAATAATAAATAATTAAAATATAATAATACAATTTAAAATTTATAAGATATATATTTCAACATTAAGTAGCATCCAAATGTCAAGTAATTTAAATGCAATAACACATTTTAAAAATTATTTCTTTTCCAAAATACCTAAATTGTGTTTATTAAGTTTTAATATCTTGAATTGTCACTCAGGAGCTGATTTTATATAGTACTAAAAATCTTATCGCACACCTATGAGTGTGAAAACGGTATATTTAGAACACATATTTGTGTTCAATAATAAATTATACATGTTAAAATATAAAATATATAAAAAATATTAAAATAAAGTTTTAGTTGAATGATAAATTTAAGGTTTTATTAATCTAATTAGCGTATGTTCAAATCCTACCATATACATATTTGACTCGTGACATTAACTCAGGGATTTTATTAGTAATATAGATAAATATACAACTGACAGAGATAATAAATTATGCATATTAAAATAAAAGCGTATAAAAATATTAAAATGAATCTTTAGTTAAGAGGTAAATTTAAGGTTTTACTAATTTAATTAGTGTGGATTCAAATTTCTCTATTTGTTAAAATAAAAAGATTAAAATATTTTATTAATAATATAGATTATATATACGTACAAAGGAGTGAACGGTAAAGCATTTCATCTGCACACACACACACGTATATATACACTATGCATGCATAAATCATAAAGTATACATATATGGGCGAAGAAAAGAAAAGGACGGCATGAAGCACGTACAACTAGCTCAGAGCTCAGACACCACAGATGGATCGAATTCGTCCCGGGAAAACCCTAGACACCAACAACCTCTTTTTTATGTTTGTGGTGCCCAGGCCACTATCATCGAACTTTTGTCAGTTATTCTTCCAATACCAACTGCAATATTTCTATTTTCTCTTGTAAATATGAATCCATTCCTATATTATTATTAGGAGTATTTTTCAGAATTTTTGTTGGGTAAGGATATTTTTTTTAATAAATATATATTTTTAATTATCTATAAAAATAAAGTGTTCCAAGTTATTGATTTGATTTTATGTGCTCATCTTTATTGGAAAGGTTGATAGCACATTAACCAATGACTTATTGATAGATATCTTTGAGATGATTACAAGCTAGTAAAATGGCGACAAAGAATTATTCTTTTGACCCATTTTTCTTTCTATACACCTGATATGTTCTAACTGGAATCTATATTAGCAATAGTGGATTTCGTTGTTTACTTATTTTCTTTTAGATTTTTTCCCCTTCAAGCTAATTTTTTTACAACAACTACTTAATAATATATAGGAATATGGGAGGTCTTTCCTTTCCTTCTCAATTGATTATCAGCCACATGCCCCCATCCCAAAAAGATGTTGAAAAGAATCATAGTACTTATTTTGTACATATATACTTTTAGCCAAAGTTATTAATTATAGCATATATCACAACCAAGAGATCTGCAGGTATATATTAGGGAAAAGCACATGTAAAATGCATATCTAGGTGTATGGATCAATTCATGAATATTGGTTCTCCATATATTTTTTAATATACACATTTATTTTTCTTGTGAGTCCATCTTGAAGATAGATTTAAAATTTATCAAGGAAAGAAAAAACCTGTTTAAGAAGTGAGGGTTGAACTCAAAGGGTAGGAGATTAATAAATGACGAAGCTACATTTCTTAAAGGGACATTTTCATTGAGAGAGAAAAGGAGAGGGAAACGAAAGCATTTCCATATTGTATTCTGTCACATCCTTAAAAATAAAAAGACAACTATTCGTCCTCGAGGCTTATGTTTGAACTCCTCTATAATATAGAGGTCCGATCATTAGAAGCACCACAGCGTGCACTACCCAGCTCTTCAAAACCCCACCTAAGGCATTAATTTCAAAACCCAATCAGCTCTAAAAACACACACCAATAAGCAGCAACATCAACAACATCCACCAATACATATATTAGTATTGTATCACAATTCTATACTTGTCAAATCAATAAGTGTTAGCTAGACATGAACATCAACACTAGCAACAGCCACGACAATGTTGAACAAGACCAAAAGGGGTCTCAAAGAAACGTTATATGCCTCTTTTGTTGATCAACTTTATGTGCTTGTTTTTGGGTTTTGTATTCTCAATCTTGTTTTTATAATAGTTCAATTTTTAGTGGTGTCGAAAAATATGATTTTGAAATCTCTTTTTCGTAAATTAGATTCCGTAAAATATTAAATATGAAAATTTATGAAATTTGTATAAAATTATATTAAAGTTTTATCCGATAATTTTGTTGAATCAACAGATAATTTAAACAAAGAGATTAAATTATAAAAGTCCAATCGCTATAGATTTTTAATTGGCCAAAGACTTAATAACATAAATAGTAATTAGCTAAAGGTCCAAAATGGTAATTAAACTATTTTTAAGTATTAGGTAGTAGATGATGTTGATGAAGTCCACAAATGTTAATTAAGATTAGTTTAATGTTAAATAAACCATAATTTTGTTGATTATATATACTAAGTTAGTGGAAAAGCATAAAAGCCATTACTTTCATTTTCTTCTTATTTCCTCGGCTTGAAGAAGAAAACCTAAGGGAAAAGTTGAATCATTTGACCCTTAATTGGTAAGTTCAATTAAGTCATTTTCTTATAATTTTTATGTTTTTAAGGTTACGGAAGCTTGATTTAATTAGCCCATGTACAATTTATAAAACTGCTAAAATTTTGCAAGTTCCCATTGTTGATTTCTTAAAGGATTTGGTGTTAAAAATGACAGATTTGAAGCTTATAATATGAAAAGGGATTAGATTGTAAAGTTTAATTGTTAGTTTTGTATATAGGGACTAAAGTGAATAACATGTGAAATTATTGTGAAATTTTGATAGAAATAGGAAATAAAGGTCCCTAATGAATGTAATTGAAACCGATTTTCAAACCGAGGTTCAAAATTGAAAGATATGGTTATTTTGAATTCATGGACTAAATTGAATAAAATATTAAATTTTAGGGGAATTGAAAAAATGAGATTATATAGGTTCATTCATGTCATGACATAATGTATAAATTTTTAGTATTTATGGATTGAATGGAATAATTGTATAGATCAAGGATTGGATCAGATTGGAGGTAATTGAGGAAAAGCTAAAATTGTTGAGTAGTCCCTAAAGAATCATCTTGTTTGGTGTTTTAATCAGACAAGTTCATATGGTAATTATTTACTTAGGTTGTTATGTATTTAAATTGTATGTGTGTGTGTGTGTGCGTGTGCGTGCGTATGTGTATTTGGTTGTGAATTGGAACAATCAAGCTAGAATTAGAATAAATTGAAAAATGATGTTTATATGTGCAAAAGATGTCCATGTGAACATAGCAAATGTTAGGATATGATTGACATGCCAATAGGGTCTTGTGAGCATTTATACAGGATTGATTACATATGTTATTGAGGTCTAACATTTGTTGCAGATTCTTAAATATATGTGACACGGGTTTAGCTCGGACAAGTAACTTGATGTGTCGCTATAAAGGTTAGCCCGGACAAGTAACTTAACATGTATATATTTAGCTCGGATGAGCAACTGGTGTAATGTAGATACCTATGAATCTAAGTCTATTTACTCAGGATCATCGGGCAAATTAGTTCATATGGAAATAAGAAATTGAAATGGGATGAATTGAACTTGATAATTCAAATGGCAATTTATTATATGAATCGAGCAAGAAACATTGATTAAAGTAATGCCTTTGATATATAAATATGTGAATGTAACATCCCTTGATTGAGTATGAATTTGATATTGTTACCTAATGTGACATGAAGTGGCATGAAAAGTACTTGTGATATTTGTAATGCCCTCTTCCCTATCCTAGTCATCTGATTAGAGTCTCGGGTGTTACTACACATAAAACTTAACATTTTATCAAAACACTTTATAAATTTGTGTTTCTTTAAATATTTATTTAATATTATAACTAAAAAAACTTGACATCTAAAAGCAAGGAAAACTTTTAAAATAACTTATTACATCAGACATCATAAAGATCATTACAATAAAAAAGTTTATTAATAATAGACACTCAATGCGTATTCTAAGCTACGTCACTTTTCCACTGCATGCATAATATTCATGAATAACATTTCTCGTGTGGTGCTTCGAAAAAAAAATACTCCCAGTACCAACACGGCCTAGGACATTCCTGTGTGTTCAGGCCATGTGTTGCACACGATCACGTGCCAAGCCGTGTGTGATGATCCTTCACTTCTCCCACGCTCGTGTGCAAGGCCGTGTGCCCGTGTCTTCAGGCCGTGTAACTCACTGATGTTGTGTGTCTCGAATTAAAATTAAAAAGTTAGCTCCAATATCCACACAGTCTAGGACATGTCCGTGTGTCTAGGCTGTGTGGAACACCTCAAACCGTTTGTTCACTTTTTTTTGAATTTTTTTAAAGATCATAAAAGTAAACTAAAAAAATAAAAACACTCGGGTTGCCTCCCGATAAGCACTTATTTAAGACGGATCTTAGAGTCGAAGCTCCTCTCTATCATTATCATTATTACCATCACAATAAAATTTGAGACGATGACTGTTTACCTTGAATGTACCGTATTCAGGATGTGTTACCTCAATTGTATCATATGGAAAAATGGTTTTTACCATACATGGGTTTGACCCTCTTAACCTAAACTCTGAAAGAAAAATTCATGGATCCAATTTGCCTAACAGTACTTTGTACCCAACTTTGAATTGGTTCATTCTCTTCACATGAACATCGTGACGTGCTTTGTCTCTTCATTGTGTTTTCTTGATTTTTCATCAACTTTCGGTCGTTATTGATCTAGTTCGTCGAGTTGCACCATTCGCTTTTTACTTGTCCCATGTGTTCTATCACTTTGAATAAAATACGACTCCAACACGTTTTCATGATGGATTTAATGTAAAGAACATTAAGCCACATAATTACTAACATTAATAGAACAATTAGTATCATCTCGCTCACTAGTGACTCTCATAAAATCACGTGCTTAAAGAGTAATCTTTTCATCACCTACATGAAGCACAAGTTCACCAGAACCCACATCAATAATAGAGTGGCTAAAAAGGGTCGACATAAGATCATAACTACCTCAATATCCTCATCTATGTCCAATACAACAAAATTAGCAAGGAATATAAAATTATCAACTTTCACAAGTACATTCATAATAATACCCCTAGGCTATCTAGTTAAGCTATTCGTTAATTGAATACTCATCCTAGTAGGTTTAGGTTCCCCAAGACCAAGTTATTTGAACATCTTATAAGGAATGACATTTATACTAGCCCTAAAATTAGCCAAAAAAAATTAACATTTAAACTACCAATGAGACAATGAATAGTAAAACTCCCTAGATCTTCAAGTTTGTTGGGTAGTTTGTTTTGGAGAATGCCTGAGCAAACTGCATTGAGTTCCACAGTCGACAAGTTGTCTAACTTCCTTTTATTTGTTAACAACTCCATTAAAAATTTTACATATTTTGACATCTACGAAAGGGCATCAACAAACAGTAAGTCAATGTGCAATTTTTTAAAAGTTGAAGAAATTTACCATATTGTTCTATGGAACTTGTGATTTATAGTCTTTAATTACCGACTTATGCTCTTTCTTACTTTCCTCAACCTTATCACTTTTCACAACAGCTTCTAGCTTCGACTTCTTTTCAGGCTCGACTAACCCTTCCACGTTTTGAATAATGATTGCATGGATTTGCTCATTTGGGTTAGTTTCAGTATTGGTAGGTAAACTATCTTGTGATCTTTCTGAAACAAGTTTGGCAAGCTGTCCAATTTGATTTTCAAGCCATTGAATCGATGCTTGATGATTTTTCAAAGCTGTCTTATTGTTTTGAAATCGAGTTTTGACACCGAAATAAATTCAGCCAACATCTCCTCAAGGTTCAGTTTCTTCTTTTGCTAATAAGGTTGCTGAAAACCTGAAGTGGGTTGTGACCTTTGATTATTTTGATCACCCCGAGAGAAATTTGGATAGTTTCTCTAACCTGCATTATAACTATTGTTATAGGGGTTATTTTGATATCTAAAATTATTACCCAAAAAGTTGACTTGCCCATGCTTCATGCTAGACTCGAAGGGTGAATATTCTGAATTAATCATCCCCACTCCATTCGTATCACACTGCATCATCGTATTCACTTGCTTAGAAACATTGAAACCATTAATTTTCTTACCAAGAGCTTCAACTTGATTTGCTAACATAGAAACTACATCCATGTTAAAAATATCGGTCGTTTTCGTTGGTTTTATTATCATGACTTGCCACTAATAGTTATTTAGTGCTAATTCCTCAATAAATTATTGAGTTGCCTTGGGTGTTTTATTATTTAGTGCTCCACTAGCTACTACATCAATTAATTACCTAGTCGAGGAATTCAAACTGTTGTAAAAAGTTTAAACTTGCAACCACAAAGGTAATCCATGATGAGGTCACCTTCTCAAAAGATCCTTAAATCTCTCTCATGCATTATATAATTCCTCCCAATCAATTTGAGCAAAAGAAGAGCTATCATTCCTCAACTTAGCTGTTTTAGCTGGTGGGAGTACTTCAACAGAAATTTTTCGGTCATCTGATCCCAAGTTGTGATAGAACCTCCTGGCAATGAATTCAACCACTGTTTTGCCTTGCTCCTCAACGAGAATGAGAACAACCGTAGGCGTATGACGTCATCAATAGTGCCATTGATATTAAATGTGTCACAAATATCTAGAAAGTTAGTCAAATGAGTATTTGGATCTTCATCTTGCAAACTATCAAACTGAACATACTGTTGTACCATCTGAATTGTGTTCGGCTTCAGCTCAAAATTGTTCGCAGCAATTGTCTATCTCAGAATACTCAATTTAGCCCTAATCAGAGTTGGCTTAGCATAATCATGCGTAGTACGAGGAGCAAGAGCTGTAGGAAGCTGCTGATTTTGATTATCACCCATCTCCACAGTAATATCTTTTTCCTCTTAATTGTCTACTATATTCTGTTGATTTTGTCTTGCTTCTCCAACCTTTTTACAATTTTTGCAAGCAGTCTTTTCAACTTCACTATAAACAATTAACAGTTCTGACGGGTTTCCTCTAGTCATAAACCAAAAGAACCTATCAGAATCAAACAAAAAAAATTAGAATGTAAAAATTAAATTAAAAAAAAGGCTAAATTAATAGAAATAAAAATTTTCTAATATTTTTAGTCTCCGACAACGTCGCAAAAAACTTGATGCAATCGTAAACCAACTAAAAATCAGACTAAGGCAAGTGCACCTATCAATTAATATTATAACTACGGTGAGCATAAATATCGTTCCCACGAGGACTAAAAAGTACTAAAAATTACTGTCTTTCTATTATTTATCCGACAAATTAAAGTGATTAATTAAAACTAAAATTAACTAAATTAATTAACTAAAGAACGCGACAAAAAACAAATCAGGAAAATAAACGATTAACAACCAAGAAGCAAGACAATACCCATGAAAGAATCCACCTAGATTTAATATTTCATTATCAATCTAAATTACGCAGTTTCTTCACTTAGTATCTTGATTTGTAAAAATTCTTAAATTATGCGAATATCTCTCTTAAAGGAGCAACTGACTCTAGGTTGATTAATTGAAATTTCTATATAATTAAAAACCCTATTATCGCATTAAATCTATTTATCGATTCCCCTATTAGATTTGATTCTAATCCAGTAGATTTATGTCGATCTATTTCTTGGATTGCATGTAACTCTATTTAATTATGTTAGATCTTCTCTTAAACAAGGTCTATTTCTCATTTGATTGAAGCACATTGAACATGGATTAATAATCTAAAAATATTAAACCAATAATTAAACACACATAATTGAGAACAAGATCTAAGTATTTATTGCGTAAAAGTAGAAATCAAATAACAAAATCCATCCTAGGGTTCATCTCTATAGGTATTTGGAAAATTAGTTCATGATGGCAAATAAAAGCACCCCAAAGACAATATAACCACAATAAACAAAGAAACTCATAGTAAACTTCAAAGAAATCAAAAGGAGATATTCAATCTTGATGTAAATCTGCTTCAGAGTCAGCTCAAATGGTATTTTTCGAGTTGTTTTCTTAAGTATTTTATGATGGCTCACTCTTATCTTCTTATCCTACACGACCGTGTGCCCAGTCCGTGTGAGAGAGTCCAACCTGTGTGGCCCCTATACCTTACTCCTATTTTATGATTTTTGCTCCTTTTTTGCTCATTTTGCTCCCAAATACTCTTCTAAGTATAGAAACATGAATTTAAAGGATTAGGAACATAAAATTAACCATTTTGCATCGACTAATCATCCAAAAACGTATTAAGAATGAGGCTAAAACATGTTATTTTTATCACTTCTCAGTGTTCAATAATAAATTATGCATATTAAAATAAAAAATTTATGAAAAATATAAAAATAAAACTTTAGTTAAGTGGTAAATTAAAGATTTTACTAATTTAATCGGCGTATGTTTAAATTCTACCATATACATATTTTTATTGATTTTTGTTAAACTAAAAAGACTAACATAAGCTCAAATAACTTAATTTATTTTAATTCAAATTAATACTTAATTGACTCGTGACACTAATTCATAGATTTTATTAAAAATATAAACAGATATACAACTAAGTGAGAGATGGAATTCGTCCTGGGGAAACCCTAGACATCAACTGCCTCTTTTTATGTTTGTGGTGCCCATGCAAGCAGACAAGGCCACTATCATTGATCTTTTGTCAGTTATTCTTCCAATACCAAATGCAATATTTCAATTTTTTTCTTTTTCGTTTTCCACATGTGAATATGAATCCATACCATTACTATTATTAGGAATAATGTTTGAGAATTTTTGTTGGGTCAGGATCATTTCTTTTAATAATCATCCATAAAAAAAAATAAATTGTTCCAAGTTATTGATTTGATTTTTTGTGCTCATCTTTATTGGAAAGGCTGCTAGCACATTAACCAATAACTTATTGATATATACCTTTACGAAAATGGCCACAAAGAGTTATTCTTTCGACTCTGTCCATTTTCTGATATGTACTAACTGGAATCTATATTAGCAATAGTGGATTTCATTCTTTACTTAAGTTTTTTTCCCTCAGAGCTAACTCTACTTAGGAATACATTAATTCATTATTCATTTCCTTCTCAATTGATTATCAATCACATGCCCCCATCCCAGAGAAATGTTTTTGAAAAGAACCATATTTCTTATTTTGTACACATATGCTTTTTGCCAATGTTATTAATTATGTCATATATCATAGTCAAAAGATCTGCGGGTATATATTAGGGAAAAGCACATGCAAACTGTATGGATCAATTCATGAATATTGTTTCTCAAAAAGATATATATTTTTTCTTTTTCTTTTTTAATAATAAAGAGACGTGAGTTCATCTTGAAGGTAGCTTTAAATTTTATTAAGAAAAATAAAAAAATTCTATTAAAACAGTGAGGGTTGAACTCAAGGATAGGAGATTAATATAATGATGAAACAACGCTTTCATTGAGAGAGAAAAAGAGAGGAAAAGGATAGTATCTCTATCTTGCAGTTAGTCACATCCTTAAATATAAAAGACAACGATTCATCCTCGGGTCTTGGGTTTGAACTCCTCTATAATATAGAGGTCCGATCACTAGAAGCACCATAGCTCTCTTCAAAAACCCACCTAAAGCATTGAGCTTTAAAAAAACACACCAATAAGCAACACCAACAAATCTACCGATACGTATTGTATCACAATCCTATACTTGTCAGATCAGTAAGTGCTAGATAGCTATGAACATCAGCACTAGCAACAACCACGACAATGGTGAACAAGACCAAAAGGGTGTCTCAAAGAAGCGTTATATGCCTCTTTTGTTGATCAACTATACGTGCCTGTTTTTGGGTTCTGTATCCTCAAGCTTGCTCTCCAAGTACTATTTCAACCACAAAGGCTCCAACAAATGGGTTTCCACATGGGTTCAGTCAGCTGGATTCCCTTTCCTTCTCTTGCCGGTTTTCCTCCCTTACTATCTCTTCCAATGCACTCAGAGAAAGCCTTTCACTCGTTTCACTCCTAGAATCTTGAGTTTGTCCATATTCATAGGCCTTATGCTAGGCTTAAACAACCTTCTTTTCTCTTGGGGCAACTCTTATCTTCCAGTATCAACCTCCGCTCTCCTTCTATCCTCTCAACTAGTATTCAATCTCATCCTATCCGCAATTATGGTTAAGCAAAAGATCACTTTCACGAACCTCAACTGCGTCATCCTATTGACGTTAAGTTCAATCCTCCTAGCCTTAGGATCCAACCGCGACAAACCGCAGGACCTGACCCCAACCAAATACATGATAGGGTTTGTGGCAACCATAGGGGCGGGGTTGTTATTTGCCTTGTATCTGCCGATTATGGAGATGATATACAAGAAGGTGTACTGTTATGCGATGATGATAGAAATGCAGTTAGTGATGGAGCTATCGGCGACGATATTAGCGAGTGTGGGGATGGTGTGGGATGGGGGATTTACGGAGATGAGAAAGGAGAGTAAGGAGGTGTTCGACAAGGGGGAGGGAGTTTATTGGGTGACGATGATCACCAATGTGGTGACTTGGCAACTGTGCTTTATGGGAACGGCAGGAACGGTGTTTTTAACGTGCTCGCTAACGGGAGGGATATGCATGACGGCGTTGCTGGGCATGAACGTATTAGGAGGGGTATTGGTGTACAGAGAGGACTTTGGGGGGGTGAAGATTGTTTCTACAGTGATGTGTGGGTGGGGGTTTTGTTCATACGTTTATGGGATGTATGTTAACAATCACATGATGAAGCTCTTGGACGATCATAAACAAAATATTAATCCATCTATTGAAATGGCTCAGCCTCAGCCTCAGCCTCATTCGGATCTTCATCTTGGACTTGGGGTTTGAACAAATTAATTAATCTTCACTATTTTAATTAACTAATTAGCTCATATTAGATAATTAGCTTCTGTCCATCGTAGAAATTCATCCTGCAGCAAGTAGTAGTAGCAAAAAGAATATATTAATAACTATAGTCTATGTATCATCTATCGAGGAGTACATGATGATGTTGAAGGAAAATTATATATTTTACTATATTGTAGGTTTTTTTTTTTTTTACTTTCCTATTAATAATATTTCATTGTTCAATATCTTATTATAGCTGGATTCAAATTGTATATATATCTTTGTACCCAGTATTGTAATGCATTGCTGGAGATTTTAAATAATAATATTTAGTGTTTGTATCTAATATATTATTCATTATATATTGAGACTGAAATTTCGAGAAAGGGCTGAACTCAGGAGGTTGAGGTTGTGGGTAAAGTGATTTTTTTTTTTTTTTTTTGCCTGAAATTGAGATTAAATAATAATCAAGCTCTATATTTTTTTTAGGGGGGGGGGATGGAAAAGTAATAGTTTCGAATCAACAAACTACAGCGCGTGGACGTATCTGAATCAGAGTTACATAGTTAATTTGGACGTTTGAAGCAAGCAGCTTATCATTATACCAGTACTTGGTCATTGACAGAATCATGTAAGCCGAACAAAATTGTGTATGGCTGCAGCCGTATAGACACAAGCACAGTTAAAAATTAGCATCCATTAACCAATGAGATAATAAATGTTTCTCCTATTTTAATTAATAGTTGAAGATTTGATCTTCACCCTAAAATATAGAGCAATTTTAAAATTAGTAGTCAATATCTAATCTCTTACTAAACTTATATAATACAAAATTTTAATTAATAAACTCACCCGATAAATAACTTAAGAAAAAAAAAAAAATGGTGAGATTTGACTTTTAGCCCCAAACCGAATGTTTTTTAAAAGTAACTGAAGGCCTGAAGCTTGGGCTTGGTGGGCTCATTTCAGGGATCCCATTCAGCATTAGACCATAAGGCCTCTAGGTCAAGGTCCAGAAGCTGATAGCCTGATACCGATGTGCCAGGCATAGCTTAGGCTTCTGATGGTGATAGCCAGCCAGAAAAGAAAACCAGGAAAAATCACAATAATTCTCAATCAGAATCAATGGAACAAACAAATTGTTAGTGGTTGAAGTTTCAGGCAGGAAAAAATCACAGTAAATGGGGATTTTGCAAGCGTCCCAAGTGCCTTTTGCATCGACTTGTTCATCTTCGTCTTCTTGTCTCCCTGCAGCACCTAAAACCTTATCCGCATGCAAATCATTGGCTATGAATGTCAAGTTGAGCAAAGTATGCAATTCGACGAGTCGGCGACTGCGTAAGATTGGTGGTGGAGTTGTTGGGGTCGGTAAGGAAGGCGTACAACCAGTGCGCATTGATGAGGATGATGATGGTCATGATACTTCTTTACCAGCAACCGCCCAACCGGAGGAAGATGAGGACCTCCAATGCGTTCGCCAAATCCAAAGAGTAACACCATTCCTTTCTTTCTATTCTTTCGATGATAGTTCCATTATTACCTACGACTATACTTGCACTACTCCTTGCTAATTAAATCTGCTTATTGCTTACTAGGTTCTACAACTTCTCAGGAAAAACCGAGACATGTTATTCAGTGAGGTATGCAGACTATTTGGTACTCCTCCTCCTATACTATCCTTCTACTTTACATTTTTTTTTTGGGTATTTACATACAGGTTAAACTGACCGTGATGATAGAGGATCCCAGAGAAGTAGAGAGAAGGAGGTTGCTTGGCATTGAGGATCCTGATGCCCCTACCAGGGATGATCTTGTCGAAGCTCTGGAACAAGTGACTTCCCTTTACCTACCTATCTTCAATTTCTATATGCTTGCCATATTCTCAATCTCAATAAACAAACACTATTACTAATTCAATATCATATTAAAATATTTACCATCCCATTTCAAACACTATCCAAATACTTTCTCAGCTGTTAATTTTCAAAGGCTAAATCTAATGAAACTATTCTAATATGCTGGTTGTTTCTATTTTACCAGGTCAATGAAGGGAAGATCCCCACTAATCGTGTTGCTCTCAGGATGCTAGCTGAGGAAATGACCAACTGGCCTAATATAGAGGTACTTTTGTTTTTGCTACTTTACACTATGTATATTTACTAAGTTCTTTTAGCCATCTCCAAATTTCTTTACATCTTCTGTATCCCTTGACATTGGATTTGTTTTTAACCATTGTACGAATGGCTCATTATGTAGCTTCTAAGCAGCATGGCTTTGGTAATTTCTGTATGGATATCTGGCTCTTGAACTTTTTGAGAAGATGGTTACAGGTAGTGGTTTGAAGTAATTCCTTTTCCCATATCAGTAAAAAGGGAAACTTTAGAAACCATTGGAGGAATTCCTTTCATGATGGAAATTCAAGTGACTTGTAGGCCTTATGAGAAGATGGTTACCAGTAGTAGTATGAAGTAATTTCTTTACCCATAACATTAAAATGAGAAACTTTAGAAACCAATGGAGAAATTATTATCATAATGAATTTCGGAGGACTTTTTTGATTGAATGGCTTTTGCCTTTCATGAGAATATACAAAGACTTTGTAGGTTAAGTCTTTTTCTTCGAGTATCTAGTTCCCTATAAAATATCTTTACCCATTGAATCTGTCATTTCTTTGTTAAGATAAATGACTAATGATGACTCTGGATCATGTTGCCTCATTCTAGGAAGCTACTCGCATGTGAATGGAGTTACTTGACCTGGGTCTGCATGTATTATGCATTCCAGTTATCATTGATCGTAGAAAGTTAGCTTTTCTTATCTTTGGCCTAAAATATGCTTGGGATCTACTTGTTATCTACCCACTTTGTAAAATTTTCCATGGATGTACAAAACTTTAAAAAATGTAACTTCACTTCCACTGAAAGGAAAGCAATTGAACAATAGGTTTAATGCTATTCTTTTCCCCCATTCCCACGTTTTCAACTTCCTTCAACTGTATAGTTGTGTCATCATTCTTAGCTTCTTTTAAGTTCAACTTGCTTTACTTTGCCTTGTATTTTCCTCAGCTTCTGGAGTTCTAGGACCAAATTTTTTATATATGTATGGTTGTGTATTTTCCTAAGCATCTTCATAAGTGATAAGTTCCATTGAGATGACTTATATTTTCCCATTATTTCTATGTACACAGTTGATTATTCTTCTTTTAGATCGAAATTTGAGAATGCTTGATGTCTTTAATGAGTAGGTTGAAGCATCGAAGAAACAACGTAGCAAATCCCTTTATGCAAGGGCGACAGACACTGGCATTGATCCTAAAGAGGTTGCTAAGAGACTAAATATTGATTGGGATTCTGCTGCTGAAATCGAAGATGCTGGAATCAGTGATGAAACAGAAGTCCCTTCTGCAGTGGTTTGTTTTCTTATCCCAGTTTTAATATTTTAAAAACTGATTTCTTTACTAGTAAATTTGTTATCAGTTTCTGCATCTATTAAAGGTCAGCTCTTTGCTGTGAGGCTTGCCTTATCAAGGCCCTAATGCTTTACCAATTTTAGAATTCACTGAGATTAGGATGCTCCAAGCTAGTGAAGTCTTTCAAATTATAACAAAAATGGATAAAGAACTTAGATGACTATCAAATCTTGGCTTTTTGGTTATATCATTCACTTAAGACTCATTTGGCATATGAATGCTCGTGAAAGTGCATTTGTTTTAAGTTTAGAATGAATTTTAGCCTTTTCTTCACTCCAAGTAATAGGAGTGCAGATATCTAATAGCTTGACTGCTTGTATCCTACCTAGATACTTGCAATAGAGGTGTTAACACCATATGAAAGATATTTGTTAATAATAGTACCAAAAAGATTTTTTTATAAGTATCTTAAACGATTTACAAAGTTTTGAAATCATATGGTTTACAATTTTGTTGAAAAATGAAACTGGGAAGTTGTTAATAAGCCTTATGAATTGAAAGTAGGCAAAAGTATTTGGATCCCTTTAAAAGAGGATTTGAATGGTATTTGGATCCCTTTAAAAGAGGATTTGAATGGTAAGTTTAAAATTGTAATCTATTATAATTTTTCCAAGGGATCAGAATCTCTAAGGAAAAGATTTGAATCACTCATCTGAATGCTATATTTGAGAATTCGAATCACTCATCTGGAAATTCAAAAAATAAATCTGTTGGACATGCTTTTCCAAAAGTTGTAATTCTTCATCAACGACATGTCTAATCATGAAAAAGTGTTTCTAATGCTAGTTGGTGCTTATAAATGCTTCATGTAACATCAATTTTACATTTGATTCTCTTCAAATTCATTTCTATTCTCACTCTTTTCTGTCTCATGGTTCATACTACATGTGTGCTTTAGAAAAAAACTTGAAATGCAATCTTGTTCTTCTTTGAGTAGGCTTTGGATCTGGGGATTACATTTCCACGTAGACCATTTGCACCATAGTGTGAAATCATTATCCCAAAGAAAGCTTCCTAGTAGTGTCTTCCCTAGAATGATAGTATAGAAACTTTAAAGATATAATGGTTTCAACTAAAAGTTATAGAGCAGGAAGATTTACTATCAAATCTGTTTGTTGAAAGTTGCATATGTATGGTCTAAGTACAATCCACAAGACACAAGTGAGAATGGCGACTCATTGGCAGAATGACTAAAGTGGATTGAAGATGACTACTTTGTCGCCTAATTATCCATAAAGCTATTAGCAATTCTCTTTATAATGTGTTTCACAAACAAAATTCAATGCTAGAATTATGGAACGCTATTGAAAAAGGTATAAGAGTGAGGCCGAGGGAAGCAAGTCATTCCTTGTGAAGATGTATATTGGCTTTAAAATGATGAACTCTGAAGAAGTTATTGATCAATTTAATGAATAGAAATGACATTGCAATTGAGTGCAATGTCACCAGAGACACAATCTCTAAAATTTTCAAGTATCCACCATCATTGGTAAATTACTACCATCTTGGAAAGATTACTAAAGGTATTTGAATCATAGATAAGTTATTTTACCTTGATTTTTTTGATTGGCATAATGATAAATTTAGCCCTTAGCATTCACCCTTTTTGTCAATTTGGCCCTAAATCTTTTTTTTTTTTTTTTGGATCACTCTGTCCCCCAACCTTTAAAAGTTAGTCAAATTGCCTTTTTTATATAAAACAGTTAATTGGATCTTTAAAAAATTTAATGTTATTGATGTGGAAACTTGCGTGGCAGTTCAGGTTTACTTCATAAAAAAATTAAAATTCTATAAAATTTATTCATGTTAGCAATAAAGTACATGTAGATTTTTGCTTGAGTTACCACGTCAATGCCATTAAAATTTTAACAGTTTAATCAAATTTTTTGTCCTAAACAAAGCAATTTGATTAAAATATGAAGGTTGAAAGCCAAAGCGACCCCAAAAAAAAAAAAAAGAAAAAGAAAAGAATTAACGCCGAAGTGACAAAATAGGTAACGGCTAGGGGCTTAATTTGTCTTTATGCCTTGATTTAACACATAAATTGAAAGTGCAACCCAAAAAAGAGAAAACCTTCACATTGACGGTAAGGGAAAAAGAAACTCTTAAAAAATGAGGTGGAAGTTAAAGAAAAATTGGGAAAGACTCAACAAAAAGAAAGGTCATTGTTATGTGTATGAAAATAATGGGCCACTTGGTGAAGGTGTTTCACTTTTGCAAAGATAAGAAAGATGAAGTCAACATGGTGTTAGAAGATGACATGGTTGCAAATCATACAAAACTTCTCATGGTTGACAACCAAGATGGTTACTGGATTGACTTCGATGTAACTTATCATGTCGCTGCATTCAAAGGTGAATGAGTACAAATCAGTCTTCAGGGAAATTACTTCACTTGCAAAGTTGTTGCCAAACTTTAACATTTCAAGATGTACATGACATCCTAATCTTATTAAGAGTTTAATTCTTGTTAAGAGACTTGATGACCATAGTTTCAAAGTTATGTTTATTCTCAAAAAGTGAAAATTTCTAAGAGAATCATTGTGGGAAAAGACTATTTGAAAGATAAATAACAACAAAAGTAATTCTAATTATGTTTATATTGTTGATTTTAATGACTTTAATTTTTTATGGCATTATAGATTAAGACATTTTTGCATGAATGCATTGAGTAGAATATTCTCTAATGGTATAATTCCTAAATCAAATTATACTGAGTACTAAAAACACATTTTATTACTTTTATAGATGATTTCTCTAAGTATTCTTATGCCTATCTGCATAAAACAGAAGATGGAACTTTTGAAAAGTTGTAGGAGTTTCAAATGAAAAATTAAGAATTTAACTATTAAGAAGATAAACAAAAGATCCAATAGAGATGACATGTTTTTATTCAATGATTTTACATCTTTTTGTGCCTTACTCAGTTGTATCAATAAAGAAATTTTGCACCTGATACGTCACCTAAAAATGGGGTGGCAAAAAGGAAGAACAAATCTTTACATGAAATGGTGAGATCCACGCTTTTGCATTCTCTTGTGCCTGAGTTTTGGGGGGAAGCATTATTTACTTCTTGTTATATCTTGAATAGAATTTTTTATAGAAGTTTTAATAGAACTTTTGAATTATTGAAAGAGGGAATGCCTAAATTATATTATTTGGTTGCATTAGGTTCTCTATTTTGCTATACTAAAGTTACCAAATTATATGAAATAGGAAAGAAATGAGTTGAGAGAACCAAAGGACCAATCACTTTATATTGTGATATTCTAGCTGTTAGTTACAGCACAAAGAACGAAGATTGTCCAACAATAACAAGCTTATTGCTATAAGATACAATCATGTGAGTAGTATTGTAACGAGAGGTAAGGCTAATTTAGAGTACCTACATACATATAAAATATCAGTAGATCCCCTTACTAAACCCTCCTTGGGTTATAAAATAGCTTACACTATGAGAGATATGTGATTGGTATTGGTTACTAGAGATGATTGATGATAACTCTCTCATTGGTGTCGTTTAAGAAATTGATCATTTAAGTTTTAAAAATACTCTCTTCATTCAATGATCAATATATATGAGAATCAGTTGATATTATTATTGAATTTTCTGAAAAATTTATGCATAAGATACATAATATTCTAAAATGCATAAACTTTTGGAATAACAAGGGAAAATGGATATGTTTCCTTCTATATTAAATTGCATCAGCCATTGAAGAACACACAAATTGGTGTGAAGTATGAATAAGTTTCCTTGTATCTCATATTAAATATAAAGTTTCAATCCTTAGTCACCTTTAAACATACGCTTTACATATTTTGGTGTGAAGTATGAATATGTTTCCTTGTATCTCATATTCCTAAGGGGTCAAAATCACCAAGGAAAAGGTTGAAATCCTTTATAGGATTTTGTTTTAAGGAATTAGAATTCCATATTTGAGGATTCAAATCCCTCATGAAGAAATTCAAAAAATGAATTCGATGGAAACACTCTTCCGTTCTAAAAGCTGAACACCAGTTGGTGCTTGTAAGTGATTCATTAACATTTATTTTACACAAATTTACGTTCAATTCGCTTCAACAAACATTTCTCTTCCTTAACTCCCTTTTGGTTCTGCTTCATGTGTGTTTAAGAACTTGTGTTCTTTTTCGAATGGGTATTGTATTCTGGGGATAACATTTCTAATTCTATAAAAGACCATTTGCACCATTTAGGGAAACTATTGTCTTAAAGAAAACTTCTTGATAGTACCTTCCCTACAACGTTACTTCATTTCTTCTTTTTGTTCTTCCCTATTACTATTTTTCTTGATTGCACTACTGAGACAAGATTGTGAATTGGACAAGATTGGCTATTGTCTTGAATTGGCTAACTTAATATCTGCAGTGGGTGTTTTTTGCCTTGTTTGTTTTTCAATTGAATGATTTAACTTCTAAGAAGGTTACTATAGTTTTTCTTTCTTATTTGTTCTTGATTGATTAATTGAATTTGAAGGGTGTAAATGTGGGAGCTTCTTTACTGTGTTTTTACTGTGAACTAGGGTCAGAAACTCAAAGCATTTCTTGTAATGGATGCATAAGACAAGCTACCATTTAATTTGAAATTAGTATTTTTTTTTTTCTTTTTTGCAGGGTTATGGGGCACTATACTTGGTCACAGCTTTTCCAGTTATCATCGGTATATCTGTAGTGTTAATATTATTTTATAATTCACTCCAGTAGGAAGGTTGGACACACCCTTTTCCTTTTGACTTGAATCAATAATGTATAACCTCTTTTTAAATATGGTTTTCATTTTATTACCTTTTCGTTTTCCTATGTTGAATTGTGCAATACAATTAGTGATGCACCAACATCCACCACAACATCCAAGGAAGAAGTGAATTTTGCAGGGCCTCGTTATCTGTCTTTGGATGAATGCTGCAATGCTTCTTTGCTTTGTTAACCATTTGATTTTCTACAAATTTATATATATATTTATTGTATATAAAAATAGGTATCAAGAGGCACATTTCGCTCTTTCTCTCTCTATATAGATGGTAAAACTCGAGTCATTTGATAAATTTTGTATTAGACCTTAGGAAAGCTTTTGACTCCCTTCTCTGGAACTTCAAATTTCAGGTGTTGAGAGTTTTTGGGTTTCTCTGATGATTTTAGAAATAGGGTTTATGCTTGTGTTGCATATCCTAGATTTTCAGTGGCTTTGAATGGAGGGCTTGTAGGCTACTTTTCTGGAGCTAAGGGAGTCGGGCAAGGGGATCCCTTATCCCCCTACCTCTTCATTCTTGTTATGAATGTTCTTTCAGGTCTTTTAAACCTTGCTTGGAGGTATAAGATTTTTACTTATCATCCAAAGTTTAAGATATTACAGTTTTTTTTGGCCAAAAGCAAAAAAAAGAAAGTACGGTTGACTTATTTGTGTTTTGTGGATGATTTGTTGATGTTTGCTAAAGGGTCCACTGATTCGAGACTTGCTATTGGGAATATTCTTAATTTTTTCTGTAAGATTTCTGGATTAAAAGTCAATTTCTTAAAGCGAGTTGTTTAGTTCAGGTGTTTGTCAAGCTTATAAGGCTGCCAGTTAGGTACTTGGGTGTACCTTTGGTGACAAGGAACCTTAGAAGCAATATTTGTGGTCCTTTGATAGAAAATATAATGAGGCGTATACATAGTTGGACCTCTAAATGTCTCCCTTTTGCGGGAAGACGTAAGTTGCTGAATTCTGTGATTTTTAGTTTACTAAATTGCCTGGAATGCTATCATCTAACCTATCTTGTACGGTAGGAAAAGAATAATAGAACTTTTGCCCAGGTAGAAACTAATGAAGGTAGAGCTATAGAGCAGGTTCGACTGCATAATTTAGTTCGAAGGCTCTCACGTGTTTTTACGCTCTATTAAAGGGGTAAGAACTGTACACGATGGGTTTTATAACATTTTAATTTCATATTTTAAAATGAAATATTTAAAGAAAAATAAATATTGTAAAAGTGAATGTGAGAATATTGCTTTTGAGGTTTTTTATCGTTAACTCTCTTGGTTTTATTTTATTTTTAGTTTTATGTAGCAACACTTTGCTCCTTTTTAATTTTTATTCTGAATTAAGCTACATGTCTTTTAACAATTTTAATAATGAAAGAATTTTAATAACATTGATAGTTTAAAAATTTAATTAGAATGTTTCGAAATTTAACTATCAATTTAAAATAAAAATTATAATTTGAGGATGTTTGATGTATTTAATTCTATTGATAATAATCCAAAAAAAAGAAAAACACATATTTGATAACAATTTAAAATGTAAACTATAAATTAGTACTTTTTATATTAATAAAGACTCTCACAATTAATACGTACATTAATTGGCGATTAACCAAAGAGTGGGTGGGCTGGGCTGGCTGCAGAAGTTCTGGTTCGGGTACGGTCCTCTAGAGCAAGAACCCGATGCAATGCGAACGCGAAGAGGATGATTATAATAGAGATGTTCACTTGATTGGCACAACATCCAGGATCGGAGCTGTACATTTTGGACATTTCCCACTACTCCATTGCAATTCATGCGCACATTTCAGGTAGTTGCACATGTGCCCGCAACTGATCATCAGATTAATCAATCAATTAATTAATTAATTAATACACCTTAACCATGCAGTTTATCCGTTGCCAGATTATGCTGCTTGCTTTTCATCATGAAATTAATACTATTATTACCTGTACAAAAGTGAGTCGTCCTGCATTTCTAAGCATATACAACAACAGCGATTCCATGGTGATGCTACTCTTTCCGTTGATTTGTTCTCTTCCCTTCCACCTGTACGTACAAGGCCAAACAGTTAATGGGAAATAAACAGAGACGCTAGAAGATAAATATACTATAATAAAGTAAATACATCAAGCAGCCTAACCTGAATGTAGTTCCCGATTGAAGGAATACTGTTGAAATTTCATCTGCATGTCCATGCAGCTCAAAATTGATTTTCTTAGCTCCCCCATCTCAAGCTGGAGTTGCTCGACCTGTCCTCTTAAATCACAAATCAGTTCGATTTCCTTTAATATGTAAACACATGCATCCACAGCAAATTAAAACCAATGAATGAATACCCTGAACCTGACTCGGAAATTTTTAATTAATAGAATGAATGAATACTCACCATAGAAGTAGGGGCTATCGAACAACAGGACCGTCGAGTATCCTGATAATATTGAGCTTCAGATACTCCAGATGGTGGTGAAAACCTAGATGGACCCCGATCAGAATAATTACCAGTTTCTTTACCATCTTGAGAACTCCATGACCTCGTTAGGTCCGATGGTGAAGGCATTTGGATAGAGATGAGGATTGATTGAAGTAGGTATGGGCTTCGTACGATTGATGGCTGATTATGCTCATTTCTTCTTCTTCTACTCCTAGATCACCAGCTGGATGCAAATGTCTCTGTAAGTAGGACTTCACTTGAACCATTCTATCCTCATCGTCCGCCTCTTCTTGACTTGCACCTCCATCCTCTTGCATAATTTGTACCCGAGAGTTCATTAATCGGTCCATTCTCGCTCGGAAATCACTGGCAAGACAAGTTGAAACTCTTCCTCTGCATTGGTAGGTAATTGGAAATTATGACGCTGGCCTTTTACGTCTTGCAAGATCATAAGAGAGATCAAACATCAATTTATATAACCTCATCTCATATTTTAAGGTTATATGAGTGTGTATGTGAAATATTCCAACCTTTATGTAAATATGTACTAGTAAATAACGTACATACTATATTTGAGTGTATATCAAATTCAAAACAAAACGTATAAAAATAGTAAAAGGTGATGTACCTTTCTAGGAGCTGACGTATCTCCTCAATTTTGGAGGTGGTGTTAAGCACGTCCTGGTACCATGCTTTTCGTAAGTCTTCCCAATAACTTCTGGGTCGAGATATATCACAAAACCAGTCATAATTTGTTTGATCAAAATATTGTGGGTAATGATCCTCTAGCTCTTCGGTTACCTCAGTACCATCATTGTCATTGTAGAATGTTGCCTTCCCTGCATTTTCCTGAGAGTCAAGGTGGAGCTGCTGCTTGTCATCGATATCCTGTTCCAGTTCCTGTTCTTCACCTATCTCATTCAAGGATGTTTCTGTAGTTTCTTCTAAGCCAAGAGAGAGATGCTGCTGGTGATTATCTCGTTCTTCCGCAGTCTCATTTTGAGAGTAGGGATTCACGTTTTCTGCAGTATCTTGCGAGTCGAGGAATAGATTTTGTTGGCAATTGGACCCTTGTTTTTTTGCCATTTGGTTCACAGATTGACTCGCCAATGGTGTTGTTATATCTGCAGATTTTAGTGATTCAAGGCATCTCACTTCCAAGCTTGTTTCTTTTTGCTGTATGGCATATGAAGCTGGCTTTGCCTGTTCATTAAGATTTTCGTTTCTGTACTCTGTGAAGCGATTAACTGGACATATACTCTGGTGCCCAGATATTGACGCCTTTTGGCAATGAGATTCTTCACTTTGCAGTTTGGAAGTGGAGCTTTTGTCTAACTGGGTCGAGACCTGATCCCTATGAAGGCATCTTGAAGTAGCTGAATCATTCTGCGCAGCACCAGTGCTAAACTTCTCCCTGGATTTAGTTAAGTTGCAAGTCAATAAGTTGATGAAGGCAAACAGAAAGGAAAATCTAATTGAATAAATCAGAAAATGGAGGCCGAAAGTTTTTTTTTTTTCTTTTTAAGTGAAACGTAGTTCTATGAGATTTGGGAAGAATTCATCGCATCAGTTAGCTTGAAGCAGTTAAGCTAAAGCTATATGAATCATATAATATGATGCAACGGGAAGAGAAACATTTTAAATAATTCATAGCATGCTTGGTAGGAAAGAAAAATAGAAAGAAAAAGAGAATGGGAATGGGAATGGGAATGGTCTTTCCTAGCACTTTTTTACTCACAAATGTCCTCGAGTCCTCCTTAACCACTCGAGAATGAGAAGTAGTGCTTGTATTATTCCATCCGGTATGATCTTTCTAGAGTAAATTGTTATAAGGACTGACTTGTATTCTAAATAAATTTAAGGCAAATGAAAGCTTGGAAGCTATGCGTAATCTGTAATGGCATTGATGAATTTGTGGTAAATATTAAGGATGTTAGATTTATAAAACTTTTTGGATAGGCAATTGCGAAGACTGGAGATGGTGTTAAAAATATAACGTCGGTAATAACAATATATTGCAAAGAAAATAAAAATAAAAAATTAAAGAACAATTACAAGAGGAATAGACTATGTCTATTTATAGGCTTGTAAAGCCATATTCTAATAGGAGTGTAGTAAGATTAAAACTCCTTATTCTAATCAATATCAAATACATGGAGTTTAATAAGATTTAAAAAACCTTATTTAAAATAAAATAAAAAAAGTGTAGTTCTATAGGGATTCTTCTTTTATTTTATTTTTCCATTGTATTTTATTTAAATAAGGATTCGGGTCACTTAATTCTAACAATCTCCACCTTGACATAAATTCTCAATGTACAAGTTCTTCATCGCGAACTCTCAACGAACAAGTTTTTCACCTCTTCCATAAAACCCCTTAAGGGTTTAACTTCAAAAATGAACACCAACCAAGTCTAAGCAATGCTCAAACTTGGTTATAGGAAGTGACTTAGTCATCATATCTGCAGGATTTTCATGAGTACTAATTTTGCTCACAACAATATCACTACGAGCAATAATATCACGAACAAAAAGGTACCGAACATCAATGTGTTTTGTTCTCTCATGAAACATTTGATCTTTTGTAAGGAAGATGGCACTCTGACTGTCACAAAATATTGTGTTGATTTGAAGGTCTTCATTGAGCTCACTAAAGAGTCTCTTTAACCAAATAGCTTCTTTACAAGCCTCAGTAATCGCCATGTACTCAGTTTCAATGGTAGACAAAGCGACTGTAGTTTGCAAAGTAGCTTTCCAACTGATTGCACAACCTCCAATTGTAAATACATAACCAGTGAAAGATCTTCTTCTATCAAGGTCTCTAGCAAAATCAGCATCAACATACCCAATGACTCCATCTCTAGTTCTTCCAAACTGTAAGCAAACATCAGTAGTACCTCGTAAGTATCTTAAAATCTACTGAACTGCTTTCCAATGTTCTTTACCGGGATTTGCCATGTATCTGCTAACTGCATATGATAAACCTGGATGTGACCAAACCATAGCATACATGAGAGATCCCATTGCATTAGAGTATGGAACATGTGACATGTACTCAATCTCATCATCTGATTGTGGAGACAAAGCCGATGAAAGTAAAATAAATTTTGCTAAAAAGGAGTACTAACGAAGGCTTAGCACTCTGCATATTGAACCTGCAAAGAAATTTCTCAATGTACCCCTTCTAACTTAGGTACAATTTACTTGCTTTTCTATCTCTGAGAATCTCCATACCAAGTTTCTTCTTTGCTGGTCCCAAATCTTTTATCTCAAATTCTTCACTTAGTTGGGCTTTGACCTTTCTTATCTCTTCTTTTTCTTTTGCTGCTATCAACATGTCATCAATATAAAGAAGTAGATGTACAAAAGAACCATCACTGTTTTTCTTAAAGTAAACACAACTGTTAAAACTACTTCTTTTAAAATCATGATAAGTCATAAAAGAATCAAACCTCTTGTACCACTGTCTTGGTGGCTGTTTCAAACCGTAAAGGGACTTTTTCAGCAAGCAAACATAGTCCTTTTTTCGAGGATCAGAAACCTTTCAGTTGTTGCATGTAAATATCTTCCTCAAGTTCTCCATGCAAAAATGCAGTTTTTACATCTAACTGCTCAAGCTCCAAATCATGCATGGCCACAATACCAAGCAAAGCTCGAATCGAACTATGCTTCACAACTGGGCAGAACATATTTGTGAAGTCCATTCCTAGAATTTGATTGTAACATTTTGCAACAAGCCTTGCTTTATAGCTAGGCTCTTCAACTCCTAGAGTCCCTTCTTTCTTTTTAAACACCATTTACAGCGAACAACTTTTTTACCTTTAGAAAGTTTCACAAGATCTCATGTTCTATTTTTATGGAGTGATTTTATCTCCTCTTGCATAGCAAACATCCACTTTTCTGAGTCTTCACAGCCAACCGCCTCAGAATAATTAGACGGCTCTTGGTTTGCATCTATATCTTCGGTCACATTTAAAGCATAAGCAAGTAGATCAGCCTCGGCATACTTCTTTGGAGGTTTAATTTCTTTTCTAATTCTGTTTTTGGCGATAGAGTATTGTGGTGAAGAAGCAACTCTATTCTCAATTTTTGTACTTGCTTGAGGAGTAGGAATTCTACTTAAATTGAGATACTTAGGGGCCAAGTAAGGCATCACAAAGTCTATATAAACACCTTAGGGAGGCAACTTGAAAGGAGAGTTCGGCAGAAGCCGGAGGGCGAAAGCTAGGCTAAGGTGCCAAGCCGAGAAGGTCAAAGTTAGGGAAAAACGCGAGGATAGCCAGTTGATCCATCCCAAGAAGCCGGAGTTATACTCAAGACGGCGGAATTCTCCTTCAATTCCTTCAGAGGGTTTTAGGGTTTTCTTATGTTTTGTTTTATCTTTTCTCTTGCGATGTTTTGTTTATTCATCATGAACCAAACCCCTCAGATACCTGAAGGGGATGAAACCTAGATGGATTTTGTTATTTGATTTTTAAGTTATATGATAAATTACTTAGTTTGTTCTTAATTATGTTGCTTAATCCAAAACTAATGTGCTTAAGTGGAGGAGGAATAGACCCTGCCTAAGAGGAGATCTAACATAATTAAGCGGAGTTGATCGAACGCCTAGAGATAGGGTTACGAGATTTTACCGGATTAGGGTGAAACCTAATATGGAGTCCATTGATCGATTTACTGCTATTCTAGGGGGTTATTATAAGCGAACAAGAGTTCCACTAATTAACTTAGAGTTAGACGTTATTCGCTTCGAGAGGGTTTAATATAGGTTAGGGAGTCTCACGGATCAAGTTAAGTAAAAAAAATCGTATAATTTAGGGTTAGATAATAAGTGAAGTCTAGGTGGATTCTTCCCGAAGGTATCGTCGCAATCAGCTGAGTTTTTCTTCAAAGTTATTTTCTAATTTGTCTTCTTGTCTTTGTGTCCTTAGTTTAGTTGTCGTCAATTTAGTTTAAAAGCAACTTCACTCCGTTCTTAAGGCTAAATAATAAAAAGAAAGTGAGTATTAGTACTTTTAGTTCCTTTGGGTTCGATAACTGGTCTTGCTTAAGCTATACTACTGTTCGATAGGTACACTTGCCTAAATATCGTTGTCAGAGTTAGTCTCCAGGTTTTATCATTCTTTTATAAATATTTAATGCTCTAATTTTACAGCGATCAAGTTTTTGACGCAGTTGCCGGGGAACTAAAATATTAAGAAAGCTTAATTTTTATTACCTTAGCCATTTTTTTTTATTATTTTTATTTTTACTTTGCTAATTTTTCTTTACTTTGACAGGTAATTTTAGTTTAGAGGAGATGGCACTAAATAACTATCAGTGGCAAGTTATGAGGACAACGCCAACAAAAGCCGCCAGTGTCTCCAACCTCGACGTGGTCACCAGGTTATCTAACCAGCTAGAGATGATGAATAAAAAGATTGGTGGTTTGTATAGTTCCTCGCAAGTACACTCAGTAATGCAATATGACTCGAATCTAGGAGGAGTGGCGAATCCTGAGTACCTACCCTACGGATATGGCATAGAAAACGAGAAGCTCACTATACGGGTAACTATTCTAGACCACAAAATAATTTTTATAATGACATTTATAACGCAGGTTGGAGTTACCATCCCAATTTCTCGTGGGATGATCAAAATAGCCAAAGACCAGAACTTCCTCAAAACTTTCAACAACCACCTCACCAACAGGAAGAGGAGTCGCACCTTGAAGAGATGCTGGCAAAATTTTCGGCAGACAGAGAGAAACGTATCCAAGAAACTGAGAGAACAATCAAAAGCAACGGGAGTCGAATCATGGTAATTACTAAGTCAGTCAAGGAAGTCACTAACGCAGTCGAACAACTTGCAAAGCTGATGTCAGAACGACCGCGAGGGTGTCTACCTAGTAACACGGAGAATAACCCTAAGGAGCAAAATCAAGCCATCACCGCTCAGGACAGTAAAGGGTTAGATGAACCCAATGCAATACCAGAAAACAAGGTAGACGAAGGTAAAACAGAGGTAACACAAGAAAAGCCAAAACCGGTAATCAAAGAGTACCAACCTCGCATACCTTATCCTGAAGCAATAAAAAGAGACAATTCAAAAGAACAATTCGGTAAGTTTCTTAAACTTTTAAGGAAATTACATATTAACTTACCTCTTCTTGAAGCTCTTTTCCAGACACCAGACTCGTGGAAATTTTTAAGACAGCTCTTGACAAACAAACGCAAATTAGACGAGGTGCACCACATGGAATTAAACGCAGCATGCTCAGCAATGTTATAGAATAGACTACCGCAGAAGCAAAAAGACATAGGGAGTTTTACAATTCCATGTTTAATTGGTAGTTTAAATATTGATAATGCGTTAGCTAATTTAGGGGCAAGCATAAATGTCATGCCTTATACATTCTAGGGAAGCCCAAACAAACTAGGATGAGCATTCAGTTAACTGATAAAACTATCAGAATTCCTAGGGGTATAATAGAAAATGTTCTAATAAAAATTGATAAATTCATATTCCCAGTAGATTTTGTTGTCTTAGACATGAATGAGGACAATTCGATTCCTTTAATTTTAGGAAAACCCTTTCTAGCAACTGCCAGGACTAAAATTGATGTTGGTACAGAGAACTCATCCTTCGTGTAGTGATTTAATCAATCGATCTACAAGCTTTTGACTCGGCCAGGACATCAAGTGATGAAGGTGAGAAAGTAAATTCAGTTGATAATCAAATTGTTCAACTTTCACCACAGGGAAACACCACAAGGCTAAAATCCGAGCCGAATCATGGGCCCCAAGCCGTACAAGCTCATAACAGTGAATTGTTAGTGGAATCTGACCAAAGGCAAGAACCTGTGGTAAGTGAAGGCAAGGTTGAGGTAAGCCATGATTTACCAAACCCGGTAAATATAGAGTACCAAGCTCGTGTGCCAAATTCCGATGCAATAAAGAAAGACCACACAGAGGAAGAATTCGGTGAACTCACACTTCGTGTAGACGACGAAATAATCACTCTTCAAGCTCTTGACTCAGCTAGGACATCGAGTAATAAAGGTATGAACGTTAATTCTATTGATAATCATTTGGTTCAACCTTCTTTACAGGAAGCATCACGAAATCACTTGGCTGAGCTAGATCTTAGATCTCGTGCCAACAAAGAAGAAACACATAAGGAACAAAGCCTTAGGGTTGACAAACTAAAAGAGCAGGAAACACAAATCGAGAGAGAGAACAGAGCCGCGAAGTGAAATGGAAGAAGAGACCCTGACAAGTCGATAGGAATAACAAATCACATCAAAATAGAGGATTAGGTATTGTTGAATAAAGAAGACCCTCGAGTCACCAATTCAGACCTCAAGTCAAATGAAGAAATCACTTTTGAGGTACTCAATGTCTTCCTATAAGGCACAGTCGAGGTAAGCAATCCTAAATTCGACACTTTTGAGGTAAACATTACTCGACTTAAACTATACATCCATAATCGAAGTGATCACATGAGAAAGGATTTTCACCTCCTCAAACCATTATGACCATATGAATGAGAGGTAAAGTCTAGCTTAAGACTATAAACGAGCGCTTCTCGGGAGGCAACCCGAGCACTAACCCCATTTTTACATTTTATTTTATTTTTTTCTTTTATTTTTCCTTTTTGCACCTAACCATAAACTAACCAAAGAACAGATTTCTAGGCCACACGGCCTTACACACGGGCGTGCCTGTGGTCGTGTGGAAGCCAGGGGATGCACCATGGGCATGCCAGTAGCCGTGCACGACATAGAAAAACATTTCTTTTCCCAACACGGGTGGCGATAATAGTCCACGCCCGTGCCGACGCCCCGTGCGAGGTTACTGACTTGTTAAGCATGGGCTAAACACGATCATGCCTTCCAACCGTGCCAACATTCTGACTTATCGAACACGGAAAGAGCACGCCCGTATTAAAAGACTGTGTGAAGAAAGACACGGGCGTGCCACTACACCCACGGCCGTGCCCGAACACCCTGAATGCGCCCAAAAATTCAAAATCCCAAAACACATGCTACATCTCTACTTAAACCTCATTCTCCCTTTTTCTAGTTATCCTTCATTTTTCCATTATTTATTTTTGTTTTTATTTTTATTTTCATTTCATTATTATTTTTTCACTTTATTTTATTTTATTTTCTTCTTCTTATTCTTTATGACATTTAGATTTAGTTTAAGATTCAATAAAATTAAGATGGCTACTTCGAGGATTCAATTTCAAATGGTTCGAGACGCTTCCTCATGTTCACCTCCAATCCTATCCGGTTTCTTTTCATTGACTTCATCCAAAATTCAGGAAGTTTCACTTCTCCCCCTATCTTATGATTTTTATGATTATTTTACTATTATCCATCTTTGTACATTGAGGGCAATGTACATCTTAAGTGTGGGGGGGTTAACTATAGTATTATTTGAAAATCCCTGAATGATGCCTTGTTCAAAAGTAAAGTTTCTCATATTATGACTAGAATGAAATTTCCTTTGATTTATGATTTTTATTGATATGTTTTAGAGTAAGTCATTGATAATTGTGCACTGATGATTAAAGTTAAAGAATACTAGAGAATCAAGCATGAGTGTGTCAACTTTGAACTGTTATTCTAGAACTTGCCTTGTTTATACATGTTGAGACCACATTTATGATTTGATATACAGAGATGATGAAGGCACCTAGGTTTTAACCCACTCACTCCACTGAAAAACCTACCTTCACAATTAACCCCTAGTGAACCCCGTTGATCCTAACAAACCCTTTTTATTGACTCACCTACTAATATTAACCCAAAACCCTTTGTATTTGTTATCACCATTCTTTTGACTACCCTTTTTGTCAAGATTTGATTTTGAGCAGTTACCTAACTATGTTCTATATTTCAGTTGTTAAAGTTCGTTATTACTATTTTTGATCTGTTCTTAAAAAAAACGAAGTTTTTTCAGTATTAGTTATATAATTAAGTGAGCTTACATGTTAAAAAGCTCGTAATATTAGCTTTCAATTGATGTAGTTATTTAGGAGGAGTTTATTTTTCTAGTTAAGTAAATTATCAAATCAAATCTCGATTCTAACCTTCTAATTTTAGCCTTTATCCTCACTTTTAACCCTAGCCCCATTACAACCCTAACAAAGACATTTTGATCTGTTTATCATATCATTTTACAGTGGTGGAGACTTGATTTTCAGGCAAGCCTATAGGATTAACTTTTTAAGTTTGACTTTTGAGTGCTTAATTTTGAACCTTAAACACTTTGAGTGATTTGAGTGAATCTTTAGTGAGGATGTCAATTCTTGTCGATTTCGAATCAGAGGTAATTATTCAGGTAAGGGGAAACACCTATGTTTTCACACTATAAAAACTATAACTTTGATTGTTTGAATCTTTAGGACTCTTTGAGTTGAATTATCCATGTATGAATTATATCTGAATTATGATGAAACATTATTGATGAACATTATGAATCAAGAAAGTTCGTTTTAATTGTAAGTTGAGAATTTTGCTTGAGGACAAGCAAAAGCTTAAGTGTGGGGGTATTTGATAAACCATATTTTAATCCCACATTTAGCATACTTTTGGATGATTTATCCTTTGATTTATGTAAAAAGGTGCTCTTAATCATTTCTTTTCATATTTTATACTTAGAAAAGCACCAAAGGATAAAAAGAACGAGAAACAGGCTTAAAACGGACCAAATTGGGCCAAGAGAGAAATCGACACGGCCTGGCCCAAAGACCACACGGCCGTGCCTCATTAAAAGTCCGAACACGGCCTGGCCACGATTCACACGGGCGTGTGCCATGGCCGTGTCCCTGTCGCTAGAAAGAGTAATTTCATTCGGGAAAGGATACTTGGAGGCAAAGAAACACATTCCAAAGCCTATTCAAATACCCTATTAGGAATTCTACTTAAATTAGGATACATAGGGGCCAAGTAAGGCATCACAAAGTCTATATAAACACCTTAGGGGGCAACTTGAAAGGGGAGTTCGGCAGAAGCCGAAACAGGATCGAAAGCTAGGCCAAGGAGCTAAGCCGAGAAGGTCAAAGTTAGGGAATAACACAAGGATAGCCAGTTGATCCATCCCAAGAAGCCGAAATTATACTCAAGACGGCAGAATTCTCCTTCAATTCCTTTAGGGGGTTTTAGGGTTTTCTTATGTTTTGTTTTATCTTTTCTCTTGAGATTTTTTGTTTATTCATTATGAACTAAACCCCTCAGATACCTGAAGGGGATGAAACCTAGATGGATTTTGTTATTTGAATTTTAAGTTATATGATAAATTACTTAGTTTGTTCTTAATTATGTTGCTTAATCCAAATCTAATGTGCTTAGGTGGAGGAGGAATAGACCCTGCCTAAGAGTAGATCTAACATAATTAAGCGGAGTTGATTGAACGCCTAGTGATAGGGTTACGAGATTTTGCCAGATTAGGGTGAAACCTAATATGGGAGTCCGTTGATCGATTTACTACTATTCTAGAGGGTTATTATAAGCGAAAGAGAGTTCCACTAATTAACCTAGGGTTAGACGTTATTCGCTTCGAGAGAGGGTTTAATATAGGTTGGGGAGTCTCACGGATCAAGCTAAGTAAAGAAATCATATAATTTAGGGTTAGGTAACAAGAGAAGTCTAGGTGGATTCTTCCTGAGGGTATCGTCGCAATCAACTGAGTCTTTCTTCAAAGTTATTTTCCAATTTGTCTTCTTGGCTTTGTGTCTTTAGTTTAGTTGTCGTCAATTTAGTTTAAAAGCAACTTCACTCCGTTTTTAAGGCTAAATAATAAAAAGAAAGTGAGTATTAGTACTTTTAGTTCCTTTGGGTTCGATAACCGGTCTTGCCTAAGCTATACTACTGTTTGATAGGTACACTTGCCTTAATATCATTGTCAGAGTTAGTTTCCAAGTTTGATCATTCTTTTATAAATATTTAAAGCTCTGATTTTACAGGGATCAACCCGGTTGCGTACAGACTTATGTTGCCATCTGAGTTAGAAAAGATCCACAATGTTTTCCATGTTTTGATGCTTCAACGATATAGATCCGATCTTTCTCATGTGATTTTTCCATCAGAAATTGAGATTCAATCTGATTTGACCTACAAGGAAGAACCGGTTCGTATTTTAGCTCACGAAGTAAAAGAGTTGCGTAACAAGAAAATCTCATTAGTAAAAGTACTGTGGCATAAGCATGGAGTTGAGGAAGCAACTTGAGAGCTTGAGGATTCAATGAGAGAATGTTATCCTAACCTATTCATCGGGTAAGATTTTCGAGGACGAAAATCCTTAAGGGGGGAGAGTTGTAACAGCCCAATTTTAACCCTAATCGGAACAGTGGTTTCGGGACCACGAATCCGAGTTGGAAAAATATTTTAATATTATTTTATATGCTCATTATATGTGATTTGGTGTGTGTGAAAAGTTCGTATTAAAATTTGATCGTTTTAGTGCTTAATTGTGAAAAAAAGGGGCTTAATCGCATAAACAGAAAATTTGGTGGTTAAATGTGTAAGTACTGAATTGATGATGTCTTTATAAATTGGAGTTTAGAGTTTCAAATTGACCATAAAATGGAGATAGTGGATGGTCATGATTATGCATGTAATAGTGATTGATTTTGGTTGTTTTATTGTATATTATAATGAAATAATTTAATATATGTTATAATAATATAATAGATAAAAGATGAAAAAAAAATATAGCTATCTTCTTAATTAAGTGGTTAAATTGATGTGTTTATCTATGAGGGAGGACTTAAGTTATAAATTGTCCAATTGCTAAGCATCGTGGACGGCATCATGGCTTTGATTTTTATATTATTTTGTTTTTATAAGCATAAAGTATGTGTTAAGTTATATATTATATTATAAGATGATAATATAATGACATGCAAAAGAAAAAAAGAAGAAGAAGAAAGCCATTATCTCCATTCTTGGCCGAAAGTAAGAAAAAAAAGAAGAAGCTTGAGCTCTTTCTCATATTCGGTCATTAGCAACCAAATTAAGTAAGTTTTAGTTTTGGATTTTTGATGATTTTTTCATTTTTAAGATTGTTGTTCATTCTACTTTCATGCCCATGTATTAATTTTGTGTATTAATCATGTATGTGAGATATGCCATTGATGTTAAGTTAAGTTTTTATGATGATTTTAGTATAAAATGAGATATCTGAGTTAGATGAACACTTTTTAACCTTGAGTTTTTGGTGAATATAGATGATTAAGGATTTATTTGTGAAAATATTTTCTAGGAGGGTTAAATTGAGAAATTTATGAAATAAATGGACTTGTGTAGTCCTTATGAGGATTCGGCCTTAAAGGATGGAAGTCAA
The DNA here is from genome assembly GCA_025503065.1 of Gossypium bickii. Classification (NCBI taxonomy): domain Eukaryota; kingdom Viridiplantae; phylum Streptophyta; class Magnoliopsida; order Malvales; family Malvaceae; genus Gossypium; species Gossypium bickii. The sequence goes on from CP106710.1 coordinate 144,179,178, forward strand.
ATTTTGTGTAATTCGTGAGTTATGTATAAGGGACTAAATTGTAAAAATTTGTAAGTGTCAGGGGTAAAATGGTAATTTGTATAATTAGGTATTTTTGGATTAAATTAAATGAAAATGCATTTAAATGAGTGCAATTTGAAATAATTAGATCAAGAACAAAAGGAGACGGGATTGGATCGGGGAAAAACAAAGTTAAACGAATTGCCGGGAAGCTTAATCCGTCAATTTCCGAGGTAAGTTTTAAGCAATTGGATTAAATTGAATTTTATTCTATATTATGCGCATATGTAAAATGATTTTAGGTATGTTAATTATCAAAGTGCCGAATGTGTGTCAATGAATTTAGCATGAGTTGGCCTAATGTAAGACTTGGTATTTGTATAAGTGAATTTGATTAGTTGAGTTGTTTGAATATGTATGTATGAAATATGAGATGGATATATGTAAGGATAATATGAGAGATGATTGTTTTAAAATGGTGGATATATGTTTTTATGTACAATAAGGGTGTCGAATGCAATAGTAAGTATAAGAATAAATGAGCTATTTGTAAACCTTTAATTATACGGGTATATGTGAATAAATATTAGAACATATGTGTATTTTGTAATGAGGAGAAACTGGATTGATGGCACTATGTGTGCGAGCTTATATACCGAGCAGTGTGTGTGCGAGATTGGTTGTCTGGGCATTATGTGTGCGAGCTTATATACCGAGCGCTGTGTGTGCGAGATCAGTTGTCTGGGCACTATGTGTACGAGCTTATATACCGAGCACTGTGTGTGCGAGATCGGTTGTCTAGGCACTATATGTGCGAGCTATTATATACCGAGCACTGTGTGTGCGAAATATGTCATATGGCACTATGTGTGCGGGAAATAAGTAACGACACTAAGTGTGCGATACATTACAGAAACTAGGCACTAAGTGTGCGGACGTAACGGCACTATGTGTGCAATACGTTACCGAATCTTGATAACAAGCATACAAGTTTGATGTTTCTCTTTAAATATTCCTATTATTAATGTTGATAAGGATAATAAAATGTTCAAATATAAAGTCACATGATATGTACAGGTAGTTACGGTTGGAAAGGGAAGTAACCTAAGGTATGTATTATATATAACGACTTATGATTGATGGTAGCTTGTAATGTGAGATGAAATTTGGTGAGTAAAGTATGCACATGCTGGCTATTTTATTTTGTGAATGTGGTGTATGGATATATATACATAAATATATATTACATGCGTATAATGTTGTTATGAAATTTATTTTTGTATGTTTGATTTTTCGGCAAGGAATTTATAAGTGAAACAATTTATTTGAATCATGACAAAGCTTATATGTGAAATAAATGCTTAAACTTACTAAGCTATGAAAGCTTACTTTGTTTTTGGTTGTGTTACGTATTGTAGATTTCTTTTGGACGTTCATATCGCGCTCGGGGATCATCGTCGAAGCTCATCACACTATCGTCGAAATTTTTGGTATCTCTTTTGTGTATAAACTTAATGTCTATGGCATGTACAGGCTAAATCGTTTTTGAATTGACTCAAATGATGTTTAAGTGAATGTATATAAATGCCATACGAAAATGGCTTAATATTTAGGTTTGAGTTGATCGAATATGCTTGCGTTGATTGAATATATTTTAGTTGTTGGTTATGTATGTGCATATTCTGACATGATATAATTTGGTTTTAGTATGTGTGACTTATGAGATTAAGTTATGGATATCATCAATAGGTTTAAGTAAATTTTATATTTGATTTATAAGCTCAACTTTAAGGCTGCTCTATACTATGTTTTGTGCATTATTTGAGTATTGGTTTTAGTTGAGTAAAGCCTATAATACATTGTGGATAGTGGATACACCTTGCTTATTTTTGCATGTATCTATAACGTAATTCATGAAAGAATAGGATTAATTTATAGGCATGGAATAAATAGGTTTGATGATCTAATGATCCAATGGAACATATTTGGTTATGAGAACTTAATAAGAGTATAATATAGGTAAGCAATCCAACATTTGGCACTTTTAGGGGAAACGCTTCTTGACTCCAATTTTGTCATAAAAATGAAAATATAGACATGAGGGAGGATGTTCAAACTTTCAAACCTCCCTAAAATTTTCAAATACGAGGAAAGTCTAGTTTAAGACTATAAACGAGCGCTTCTCGAGAGGCAACCCGAGTACTAACCCTCTTTCTTTTTGCATTATTTTTCAATTTATTTTCTCTTTTTCTTTTCCTTTTTAAATAACAAAAAGTGCAGAATTCCAGGCCACACGGCCTTACACACGGCCGTGTCTGTGGCCGTATGGACCACCAAAACCGCCACCCTGACAGGGCAGAGGCCGTGCAGTCAGCCCAACCACCACTCCAACGTCATAGATCCAACCATTCTCAACACGGGCACCGACAGACATGGCACGGCCGTGGCACCAACCGTGTGAGGCTATCGACTTCCATACCACGGACAGAACACGCCCATGCCACAAACCGTGTGAAATTACTAAGGTTACGAACTTATCGTGCACGAGTAAGAAACCCGTTTCTGACAACCGTGCCAACAAGAAAAACATCACGAGCACGAGCGTAGACGGATCAAGCACGGGCATAGGGTGACAACACCCTCTATAACACGGCCATGTGAGGAGGCCGTGTAATTCGACACACCCTGGGACCACGGCCGTGGGAGAGTAGAACATTTGAGAATCTATTTAAACCCCTCACCCCTTTCTCTTTTCCCCATCTAATTTCATCCCTATTTTCTTTGTTTTTCACTCTTCTTCATCTCAGATTCTCCACTTATTAAGGCTCTAGATCCTTGAGCAAGCCAACACCATGCCAAAGAAACGGAGAAAGCTAGGCATAGGCCCCTTAACAAAGAACATGAGTTTATACTGGCAGCTTCGTCTCAACACCAAGCCAAGGACTTATGAGACCATTTACCTTTCGTTTCACATTTATCTTTTCCTTTATTTTCCTTCTTTTTAACTATCTTATACTTAATTTAATTTATTTTATTTTAGTTTCTTAGTGTCAGGTTCTAAAGGCTGCTTGGGAATCACGCTACTTCCGCCACCCCCAGCACCTCCGTCACATTAGAAGTCACACCCACCTCGCGAACCACCTACCAATAAATATTCTCAAGCCCTTTTATCTCTTAGCCTTAGTCTATTTTCCTTTTTAGTCTCTTTCTCTTTATCTTTCTTGTCTTTATTTATATATTTAGTTTATTTTTATTAGGTCTTAATAAATCCTGGCTACTTCTCAAAGCGCTACCCAATTTCTTCATCTAGCGCAAGAACGTTATCCCGACTGACCATCACCGCCACCAAAGACACTCATTCGGGAAAACATCCACAAATCAGGGAGTAATTCTTCCCCCTTCTCTTTTGATTTATCTTTAAAATGTCATTTTCTATCGTTGTACATTGAGGGCAATGTACATCTTAAGTGTGGGGGGGCGAATAGTTATTCTGAGAAAATGCCTAATTTTTTATTGTTCTCAAACCCTGAGGATAAAAATGCCTAACTGTCTGCATTATTCTCAAATCCCTGAATTTAATCTTGTTTTAGAGTAATTTTCTCATATTACTAATTAAGATGAAATTTCTAATGATTTGTGATTTTTATTGATATGTTTTGTAATAAGTCATAGTTAATTGTGCATTGATAATTAAATTTGAAGAATACTAGGGAATCAAGCATGATAAGTCTAATTTTCTAAAAATTAAAATTTTAGATTGTCAACCGGAATTTAAATATTATCTTGAAATTTGAGATTTACAAGGTTGATGTCAAAACCACCTATATTTTTTGTGAGAAATTGAGCCTTACAGAGCATACATTCTTTTTCATGCTCACTTCTTGATTATGAGTGTGTCGACTATGAATTGTTATTCTAGAACTTGCCTCGATTATACATGTCAAGACCACAGTTATGATTTGATATACCGAGATGATAAAGGCCCTTAGGTTTTAACTCATTTACTCTACTAAATAGCCTACCCTTATAATTAACCTTTAGTGAACCCCGTTGAGCCTAACAACCTTTTTTATTGATTTACCCGCTAAATTTTAACCCAAAACCCTTTGTATTTGTTATCACCCTTTATTTTCACTACCCCTTAATCGAGATTTGTTTTGAGCCAGTTATCTAAGTTTATTATTCTGATAGTTAAATTTATCTTGTATTTAGTTTGTTCTTAAAAAAAAAAATTCAAAGTTTTCAATATTAGTATTATGGAAAGTGAGCTCACACAATCAAAGACTAGTTCCCAAAAGGAAAAGCTCGTATTAGTCAGATTTTTTATTGTTTTCAGTTGATGTAATTATTATCTTAGAAATTTTTAGGTAGGTAACTTATCAATTCAATCTTGATTCTAACTTTCTAATTTCAGCCTTTATCCACACCTTTAACCCTAGCCCCGTTACAACCCTAATAAAGACCTTTTGATCTGTTTATCATATCATTTTACAGTGGTGGAGATTTGATTTTCAGGCAAGCCTATGGGATTAACTTTTCATGTTTCGACTTATGAGTGCTTAATTTTGACCCTTAAACACTTTTTGATGATTTGAGTGAATCTTTTGTGAGGGTATCAATCCTTGTCGATTTTGAATTAAGGGTAATTATTTAGATGAAGGGAAACACCTATGTTTTTCGTGCTACAAATTTATGACTTATCTTGTTTGAATTTTTAGGAATCTTTGAGTTGAATTATCCATGTATAAATTATCTATGAATTAGGATAAGGCATTGTTGATAGGAATTATGAATCATGGAAAGTTCGTTTTAATTGTAAGTTGAGAATTTTGCTTGAGGACAAGCAAAAGCTTAAGTGTAGGGGTATTTGATAAACCGTAAAAGTAACATATTTTAATCCCACCTTTAATATGCTTTTGAAGTAAATGGGCCTTTCCACGAAATCGACACGACCTGGGCCAAGGACCACACGGCCATGTCTCGACGAACACTTGGAGCATGGCCTCATTACCACCGCACACGGTCGTGCCAAAGCAGAAATTCGAACGCGGTCAGGTCTCGATTTACACGGGCGTGTGACATGGCCCTTCTACTGACGAAGAGAAGGAAGAAGAACTTTAATTTACCGTTGCAGGTGAATTGTTCGTGGTAAAACGTAGTTTGAGTATTCAAAGTACCGAAGATGAACTACAACGAGAAAACATATTCCATTCAAGATGTCATATTCAAGGCAAAGTATGCAGCATGATCATCGATGGAGGTAGCTGTACAAACGTAGTTTGCAGCATGCTTATTGAAAAGTTGGACTTACTAATGACAAAACATCCTCAGCCTTACAAATTATATTGGCTGAACAACGGAGGCGAATTGAGAGTCACCAAGCAAGCTATCATCCCTTTTTCCATCGGCAAGTATAGTGACGAAATTGTTTGCGATGTGGTCACAATGCATGCGAGCCACTTACTTTTGGGAAGACCATGGCAATTCGATCGACGAGCCATTCATGACGGTTATACAAATTGCTATACCTTCCAACATCGTGGCAAAAGTGTGACTCTAGCCATTGGGTAGCGCTTTGAAAAGTACCCAGGCTTTATTAAGACCTAATAAAAATAAACTAAATATAAAGTTATAGAAAAACAAATTAAAGGGAATGAGACTAAGAAGAAAACTAAAACGACAAGAAAATATTAATGGACTGTGAAGTCCTTATTGAAGGATAGTTCGCAAGGTGGGTGTGACTTTTAAGGCTGGGGAGGTGCTGGCGGTGGCGAAAGTGAAGAGATTATCGTGGTGGTCGACGTGATTCCCTTGCAGCCTGGCGAACCTGACACTACGAAACTAAATTAAGTTAAACTAAATTAAACATAAGATTATTAAAGAAAAGGAGAATGAAAGGAAAGAGAAATGAAAAATAAAAACTAATTGGTCTCAAAGATCCTTGGCTTGGTGTTTAGACGAAGCTTCCGGCATGAACTCATGTTGATCGTTCTTTATTAAGGAGCCAATGCTTAGCTTTCTCTGTTTCTCCGACATGGTGTTGGCTTGCTCAAGGATCTAGAGTCTTAGTGAGTGAAGAATCTGAGATGAAAGAGAGTGAGAAGTAAAGAAGATAGGGGTGAAAATCAGATGGAGGGAAGGGGAAGAGTTGAGGGGTTTAAATAGATGCTCAAGTTTGGTACTCCCCCACGGCCGTGGTCCCAGTGTGTGTCGATTTACACGGCCTCCTCACACGGCCGTGTTATAGAGGGTGTTGTCATCCTCTACCCGTGTTTAGTCCCTACATGCCCGTGCTTGACAAAGTAAATGGTAGGCACGGTGAGGTCCCACGGGCGTCTGTAGCCTGTGTGTAACAAGTCAGTATCCTCAGAATTTTCACACGGTTATGTGGCACGGCATGTTTTGTCTATCAGTGTCCGTGGGGAAGGTGGTTGGATCCGTGACGTTGGGGGGTGGTTGGACTGACTTCACGGCCTCTGCTTTGTCAGTGTGGCGGTTCCGGTGGTCCACACGGCCACGGACACAGCCGTGCGTAAGGTTGTGTTACCTGGGAATCCTACATTTTTGGTTAGTTTAAAAAAAAGAAAAATAAATTTAAATACAAATAGAAGTAAAAAGAAATAAGGTTAGTGCTCAGGTTGCCTCCCGAGAAGCGCTCGTTTATAGTCTTAAGCTAGAGTTTCCTTATTTTTTAAAATTTTGGGAGTTTAAAGGTTTGAATATCTTTCCTCATGCATATGATTTTATTCTCTTGACAAAGCTGAAGTCGAGAAGCATTTACCTTAGAAGTGCCGCTTGTTGGGTTGCTTACCTCGACTCTTTCGTGTAGGAAGATATTGCGCACCTCAAGAGGGATTTCTTTCTTTAGATTTACTGTGATGATGCTAAGATGGCTTTATTGATTAGACCTGATTTCCTATTTTGATGTGATTTGATGTTCTTACGAGCTCTTCTAATGGCTCCTTCGGATTTACAGTGTGTAGCTCTGGCTCTTCCTCGTGTATCCCTAATTTCTCCTTAAAGTGCGTTTTCCACTCATCTAGGTCATCAATTTGAATCCTTTACTCCTCGTGAGTTATTTCTTTGTTGGCACTGAGCTGAGGATCCGGTTCACTCGTTCCCTTTTTTGGTGGTTCCTGTAAAGAGGGTGTAACTGAATGATTATCAAAAGAATTTTCTTTCTCACCTTGATTCTTTGATGACCTAGCTGAGTCGAGGGCTTAAAGGGTAATTGAGTCGTCACCCACACAAAGTATGAGCTCACCTGAGGCAACATCAATTTTAATCTTGGCAGTTGCTAAAAAAGGCCTTCCTAAAATTAAGGGGATTGAATTATCCTCATCCATGTCTAAAACAACAAAATCTACTGGGAAAACAAATTTATCGATTTTTACGAGAACATCTTCAATAATGCCCCTAGGAATTCTAACAGTTTTATCAGCTAATTGAATACTCATCCTAGTTTGTTTGGGCTTCCCTAGACCTAGTCGTTTAAACAGTGCATAAGGCATGACATTTATGCTTGCCCCTAAATCGGCTAACGCATTATCAATAGTTAAACTACCAATTAAACATGGAATTGTAAAACTCCCTGTATCTTTTAATTTTTGTGGTAGTTTATTTTGTAGGATTGCTGAGTACTTTGCGTTGAGTTCAATGTGTGGCTCTTCGTCTAGTTTGCGTTTGTTTGTCAAGAGCTGTCTTAAAAATTTCCTCGAGTCTGGCATCTAAAAAAGAGCTTCAAGAAGAGGTAAGTTAATGTGTAATTTCTTTAAAAGTTTAAGAAACTTACCGAACTGTTCCTCTGAATCGTCTCTTTTTAACGCTTCAGGATAAGGTATGCGAGGTTTGTACTCCTTGATTACCGGTTTTGGCTTTTCTTGTGTGACCTTTGTTATACCTTTGTCTGCCTTACTTTCTGGAATTGGTTGTGGTTCATCTAACTCCTCGTTCTCCTCAGCTGTGATGGCTTGAATTTGCTCCTTTGGATTAATCTCGGTGTTACTTGGTAGACGTCCTTGTGGTCATTCTGACATGAGCCGTGTGAGTTGTTCGACTGCATTAGTCATTTCCTTGACCGACTTAGCAATTTCACTCATTCGGCTCTCATTGCTTTTAATTGTTCTATTTATATCTTGTAGGCGTTCTTCTATATTTGCTAATTTTTTTAGTTCCTCCTCGTAGGGTGGTTTCTTTTCTCGTGGATAGGACTGATTTTGGAAGTTCTGAGGAGGTTGTTGCCCTTGATTTCTTTGATTGCCTTGACCTCCCCATGAAAAATTTGGATGGTTCCTCCAACCTGGATTGTAAGTGTTACTATAAGGATTATTATTGGATCAGAAATTATTACCTATATAGTTCATCTGTTCGTTCTCTGCTTCCAGGTGGTAGGGTGGGTACTCAGGATTCGCCACGGTTCCACATGCGTCACACTGCATGACTGGATGTACCTGCGAATAACATAAACTATCAAGCTTCTTATTCATCATCTCAAGCTGCGTTGATAGCATGGTCATGGTGTCGGCGTTGAAGACTCCTGCCGATTTCATTAGTTTAGTCCTCGAAGCTTGCCACTGATAATTGTTTAATGACATCTCCTCAATGAACTCGTAGGCTGCTTCTGGAGTTTTGTTGTTCAGGGTTCCACCGGCGGCTGAATCAATCAGTTGTCTTGTTGAGGGGTTTACATCGTTGTAGAATGTTTGGACTTGTAGCCGTAAGGGTAAGCCATGGTGTGGGCACCTCCTCAAGAGATCTTTATATCTCTCCCATGCGTCGTATAATGTCTCTACATCCATTTGCACAAAAGAAGAAATATCATTCCATAATTTGGCCGTTTTGGCCGATGGGAAATATTTCATTAAAAACTTTTCGGTCATTTGATCCCATGTAGTGATTGACCTTCGTTGTAACGAGTTTAACCACTGTTTGGCTTTATTTCTTAATGAAAAAGGGAATAGCCGAAGACGTATGGCATCATCAGAAACACCATTTATTTTGAAGGTATTACAGAACTCTAAAAAGTTAGCTATATGCATGTTTGGATCTTCGTCCCGCAAATCATCAAATTGAAGAAACTGTTGAATCATTTGTATTGTGTTAGGCTTTAATTCAAAATTATTAGCAGCTATAGCAGGCCTAACAATACTCGATTCTGCTCCGGTTAAATGTGATTTAGCATAATCAAACATTGTACGTGGAGCGTTGCAGTCTCCCACATCACGTGGTGGTGGATTGTTTTCGTCCATCCCTTCAGTAGGATTGGATTTGTTTTCTTCCTCTCTTTCTGTGTAATTTAGGGCTCACCTGGTTTCTCGACGATTCCTTCGAGCGGTAGCTTCAATATCACTTTCGTATACTAAAGGTCCTCTCGAGTTCCTTCTAGTCATAAACTAGAGGTACTTGAAAAGAGAAGCAAGAAAGAAAAAATTAGCAAAATCAAAATTTATCCTAAAATAAAAATAAATTGCTGAAAAATAAAAAAATAATCTCTAAAGTAATAAAAATAGAGTTTTCTTAATATTTTAGTTCCCCGGCAATGGCGCCAAAAACTTGATCGCTGTAAATCAGAGTTTTAAAATTTATAAAAGAATGATCAAAAATTGAAAACTAACTCTGACAATGATTAAAGGCAAGTGTACCTATCGAACAGTAGTATAGCTTAGGCAAGACCGGATATCGAACCCAAAGGAACTAAAAGTACTAATACTAACTTTCTTTTTATTATTTAGCCTTAAAATTAGAGTGAAGTTGCTTTTGACGAAGACTAAACTAAGGACACAAAGACAAAAAGGACGAATAGGGAAATAACTTTGAAGGAAAACTCAGTTGATTACGACGATACCCTCAGGAAGAATCCACCTAGACTTCACTTATTAATTAACCCTAAATTATATGATTTCTTTTACTTAGCTTGATCTGTAAGACTTCTTAACCTATATTAAACCCTCTCTCGAGGTGAATAACGTCTAACCCTAGGTTAATTAGTGGAACTCTCGTTCGCTTATAATAACCCCTTAGGATAGCAGTAAATCGATCAATGGACTCCCATATTAGGTTTCACCCTAATCCGACAAAATTTCGTAACCCTATCTCTAGGAGTTCGATCAACTCCGCTTAATTATGTTAGATCTACTCTTAGGCAGGGTCTATTCCTCCTCCACCTAAGCACATTAGATTTGGATTAAGCAACATAATTAAGAACAAACTAAGTATTATCATATAGCTTAAAAATCAAATAAAAAGATCCATCTAGGTTTCATCCCCTTCAGGTATCTGAAAGGTTTAGTTCATAATGAATAAACAAAACATCGCAAGAGAAAAGATAAAACAAAACATAAGAAAATCCTAAAACTCCCTGAAGGAATTGAAGGAGAATTCCGCCGTCTTGAGTCTAATTCCGGCTTCTTGGGATGGATCAACTGGCTATCTTCGAGTTATTTCCTAACTCTGACCCTCTTGGCTTGGCTCATTGGCCTAGCTTTGACGCCTCTTCAAAGGTGGTACTTAGGGGATATATATAGGTTCTCGGAATGCGATTCTTTCTCCCCAAGTATCTTTTTCCGACTGAAATTGCTCTTTCCAGCGATAGAGGCACGGCAATGTAGCATGCCCTGTGGATCGACTCTAGGTCGTGTTCTAGCAATTTAATGAGGCACGGCCGTGTGGTCGCCGGGCCAGGCTATGTCGAATTCGTGAATTGGCCCATTTGACCCTTTTTAAGCCCGTTTTACGTTCTTTTCATCCTTTGGTGCTTTCCTGGGTATAAGTCATGAAAAGAAAGGATTAAGAACACCTTTTTATATAAATCAAGGGATAAATCATTCAAAAGCATATTAAATGTGGGCTTAAAATATGTTACTTTTACGATTTATTAGATGTTTTGTTAAACTAACATGGATTAGAAGTTTTAATCTTGTTATTTGATGATTTTATTAAGTAATTTTGTTAGATATTGATTTTAAGATCAAATTGTGAAATTTTGAAATTCTGTTTATCAAGGGCTGTGAACTAGCTTAGAATATTTAGATAAAGTGTTAATTGATAGAAATTAGTTCATTTGATGGGTGAATTGGTAAGGGACTAAAGTGTAAAAATTGTAAAATTTAAGGTAAATGTGTAATCTCAAAAATTAAAGGGAATAAACTGTGAAATGAATTAGAATTGAATTTGGTGCTGATAAATGGAAATTTTATATTATAGATCAAGAGCTCAAAGAAAGTCGTGAAAAAGAAAAAATAGCCTATTAGTCCCTAAATTTTCTACAACTTCTGCAAACTACCCCAGGTAAGTTCAAATGGTTAAATTTCATGATTAATTATTAAATTAGAGATGATATAATGTATTATTTATATCTTTGTTATTGAACTATTAATACTGTAACGATATGAAAATCGAATTAAAAGTTCAAATTGAGTAGAAAGTAGGAATTGAGTACTATCGTTCCATGACTAAAGACAAATTGACGAATAAGACCATGGTTGGACCATGACAATGTTTAAATGTAAGATCATTGCTGAGCTATGGCATTTCAGTGAAATGACCATAACTGGGTTATGGCACTATATACGTAAGACCATGGTTGGACATGGCAGTAAATATGAGTGTAAGACCAAAGCTAGGCTATGTCATCTTGATGATAAGATCATAACTGGGTTATGCCACTACAAGTATAAGACCATGGCAGGGCCATGGCAATATTTGTGTAAGACTATAGTTGGACTATGGCACTCAGTAAACGATGTACTCAAATCCATAAGACGTTCTCTAATTTGACCAAAATTGGTAAGTGTTACATGATTTAATGTGATAGAAATTAAGTGGTTATGGTTATTGAGCTCAACCAAGTGAATTCATAATTTGAATTGTGAATGGCAGGAAACATTAGTGAATTGCTTGTTATTTATTTAATATAGTATGATCGGTAAGATTTATTATTAAAGCATATGAACTTTCTAAGACTATAAGCTTACTCTTGTGTGTTTAATGTTCCTTGTAGATTGACATGTATTCGGAGGATTGGATCAACACATCGAGCCACACTATCCAGATTGCTTTGGTAGATTTTGTAGTACATCTTACAGTTTATATGGCATGTATAGGATTGGATTAGAAAAAAGTTAAACTTGAATATGGTTGTGAATGATATATATGCTCATGTTTGTATACATGTGTTTAGTAAGTAGACTTTAGTAATCAATGAATGAAGTTATCTTGAAAATTTTATGCCAATGAGTCTTGTGATGATATATTTAGGTAAAAACATGATTTTGTCTTGTATTGGTTGCTTGGTTGGATTATATTGGTGTAAGAGTATGTTGTGTAAAGGGTAAGAAAAATGGTCTATTTTCGTCCACACAGGTGGAGACACGGGCGTGTGTCTCAGTCGTGTGTGACACACAGCCATGCACATGGGCGTGTAGTCTAGCCGTGTGTCCCCTGCATCTTAAAAATTAGAAATAGAATGCTCAAAATTGAGCACAGGGCAGAGAGACGGGCATGTGAAAGCTGCACCTAATTTTCGAAAAATAAATTGACCACACGGCCTAGAACACGGGTGTGTGGCTGGCCGTGTGACCTAAGTCAGAGAGTTGCACGGGGTAAGACAAGGCCTGAGACACGGGCATGTCATAGGACCACACGGGGGTATCCGTCGGCCACACGGGCGTGTGACTCCTGTACCTAGGAAAAATTTTAAATTTTGAGAAAAATTCTTTGAGTTCCCAATTTAGTCCCGACTTGCTTCTAATGTTTATATTGGAACTCGAGGGTTCGTTTAAGGTAATTTTGACTATGAATACTAAATGATAAAGATTATGTGTAATTATTCTGTAAACTCCGATAACGCTCCGTAACCCTATTCCGACGACGGATACGGGTTAGGGGTGTTACAGCACATGTAGCAATGTATTCTTTAATCGTTAGGGTACCTTTCTTGATGGAATGTAAATCGTGTTTGATATGAGACAACTTGGCACCAGTCACGGTGGCAAACAGACGATTGGCGGTTGTCCATACATCATTAGAGGTTTGCACATTAGTGAAACACGAGAGTAAGGAGCCACTTATCATGGATATATAGCAACCATGACGCAAGGAGCTTATCCAGTTGATGAAACACTGAAGCTTTAGGATTCAACACCATCTGGCCGTATTGAGTCGACACAAAACAAGGTGGAGACGAAAGAGATCCATCAACAAAACCGGTGAGATCATAACCTTCTAGAATGAGTTTAATGTGTTGTTGCCACTGTATAAAATTGCTTCATCGAGCTTAACTGTATCATGTTTAGGAAAACACTGCACTAAGCGAGTCTTACCAGATTCAGAGTGAACCTAAGGTGCCGGATCACGCACAGGTGGAGGATGGTCATTAGTAGCAGAGACAAAATTCGTGGATTGAGCCATGAAAATGCAGCAGGAAACGCAACCAGGATCTTAGGCGAATGAACCATGAAAGTGAATGGAACAATATGAAAATCAAATCTGAGACTAACACTGGTAAATGAATCTTTTCACTTGAATTTTAGTGTATGTTTACATTAATTTGATTATTTGCTAATACACATATTTATACTAAGCTATAGGACCTTAACTGCTGTTAACTGAATACTAACAACCTACTAACAATTTGAACAAACTGAATTGACCAATTGACTTGCAGCTCCTTTGATATTTTCTAACAGAAGCAAAGAAAAGTTTCTTTGTTTGGTTGAGTTTTGGGTTACTTCAAGATGAAGAAGAACATCCAATTCCATGTTGTAGCAATTGGAAGCCACCTTACCCATTACTCAACCCACCGCATATTCCTTCAATCCTTCAGTGTTTTTTTTTCTTTCTTTCTACAATAGATTATTAATTAAATAAAAACATAAAAACAATCTTCCATGTTTTTCTCTTCTTCTCTTTTTTTTCCCCTCAGAAAATAAATTTATTGAATTAAAATGTAGAAACTAGTCTTACAAAAGTTCATTACAGTTTTGAAATATTAGATGAAACAATAAGAAACACGCTTCAAACATGGATACTCTCTCAATGCCATTTTCGCCCAAGAATCTGCAAAGAAGTTAACTTCCCTGAAGGCACGAGGGGAAAAATATTTTTAGCGGTGCAATTTGATATATAAATGATAAACTATATGTTTATGATGTTAGTGTGCAGATAAATTAAAATGGAGTCGTTAAATGGATGTTTAACAAAAATTTTAAAAAACTAAATTATAATTATAATTATAATTGCAATTGTAATTTAAGTAATAAATGGTATAAGAAATCACAAAGTTTTCATCAAAATGACTTTAATTATAGTTCCTAACCCTTTGTCTGACTTATGACGATTGCTTTTGCTTTGTAATAGTAAGTAAAAGACAAGATCCAAGATGAAAAAGAATATTGGACCTAGCTATCTTTGATGCATTGGCAATCTAGCTAGTAGGGGAACTGGATCCATCCTTCTACTTGGCAAGGCAGGCATAAAAATAGACAAACACGTTGAATTCATATACCCCCTTATCTCTTTCTTTTTCAGTCCTCTAGCTAGTCTTCTACCATTACATTTGTTCCTCCCATTTAATTCATCTCTTAATTAAATTTATCATGCTCTGTATGTTACTTACATCAAATGCCTAGTAATATTTCAATTTATTGATTCCTTATTGTAACATATACATATTCACTCTTAATTGCAATTTTAATATTCTTTAATTTCACTCCACAATTAATTTATACGCGTTTAATAATCAATTATTTAATTTGTGTGTATATAAATATTCTATTCATTTGATATGTGAATCAGCAGAAAATTGAAAAAAAAAAAAAAATTCTCCTCCTCGTTCTCATGCGAAGGTCTGGTCCATCAACGCAAGATATCAATTCATGAATATAAGAAGTTGGTAAAAAGTTGATAAGAAGCTGATAAGTGATTAGTGTTTTGTCAAACAAGAATATTTTTTTATCCATTGTCAGACAAGAAATTAAATTTCTAACAGGCTTTACCTAAGCAAGCTATCCTCGCAAGTCATGTCTAAAAATCCCCCACACATTTAAACAGAAACTATAGGTGTCATGTGTGTGATCTAATATTATAAAACATTCTATAGATTTCCTAGCAAATCTTAGTTAGCCCCTTCTCTTTCCATGTTCCTCCTCTTGCTCCTTCCCTTCGTCATTTAAATCGTATGTCTCTCTCTCAAAACGGAGAGAAAACAGATCGAAAGATGATGGAGAGAAGAAACATGGGAGGAAGGAATATTGCTGTAGCAACACTCTCCATGATATTGGGTTTGTTCCTAATCCATGTTTCTGGCGATAATTCACGAGTGGGAAAGTTTTCTGCTGCTCCTTACCACGACCAAATGCGCCAATTGCAAGCGTTTAAGGCTTCTCTAATTGGTCGACAATCCGTTTCAGGTTCACCTATCTCGCCCTCTTCTTCATCATCCTCTTCTTCGCCACTGCAGGTAAATAATCTGTTGTGTATCTAGTTTCTAACATTTCCTCAATGGCGGAATGATGTTAATTAATTAAATTAATGCAATGTAATTGAGAATGGATTTGGATATATAGGAAGCCATAGGTCCACGTGTGTATCATGTAACAAATTATGGAGCAGACCCAACGGGGAAATCAGACAGCACAGAAGCACTAAACAAGGCAATCGCGGATGCATTTCAGGTTCCTAGTGAAGGGTTCTTGATGGAGGGGATCACTAATCTTGGAGGACCACAAATTAATCTGGAAGGTGGGAACTACCTTATCAGTAAACCACTGCAGTTAGTTGCTGCCGGTGCAGGAAATCTTATGGTATGCGCAACCAAACATTTTTAATCAATTGAAATTATCTTTTATACTAGCTAATTGATGTCATGTCATAATCTTTCTTTATAAAGTAGAAAAAAAAATATATATATATATATACTTGTATTTATATTGGCTCATCATCTATGTACTTAATTACCGTTTCTATGCTAGCAGTACCACACATACACACATATAAGCATCTGGTGTTTTTGGTGAATGAAACCCACCTGGTTGGATGACATATGTCGTCCCTGAGAAAATTGCATATAGATTTCTATATGTTAATGTTTCGGCACTTGACTCTCAAAGCAAAGCAATCGGTCTTTTCTAGGATAGAAAAAATGGTAATAATAATAGCTAGTAGGGTATGTGCATGTTTGGAATTGCTGATAACATTTGTTGAAGACTGAAATGACAACCATTTTTATCATATGAAAATGAGATGATGTGCACCTAATTCCAATTGGTTAAACGACACAGACTGTATATGATATAATATACTATGTACATTTTGCAACATTGTAGACCTGCTCACCATACTGAATTCCAATGAGCAATTGTTGGAGAAGAGAGAGTCTGGGTCTAGATTCTGTAATTGATGTAATATAACATATATAAATTTACATATGTTGAGGTTGCATTAATTAACAACGTTGAGTTATTTGTTTTCTTTTTTGGTATCTAACAACGTCAGGTTAATTAATAAAGCATATAAACTATATCACCAAATAAAACTTTGTTTTAATTTGCTGAGTTGGGTATTTCTTTATTTAAATTATATATGGAGCAGATCCACGGAGGGACACTACGAGCCTCAGATGATTTTCCGGTTGATGGGTATCTTATTGATTTGTCTCCAAATTCATGGGCTAGCAGTACTGAAGAAGAAATAAGAAAAGGGAGCTCCTTGAAATTGAATTCACAGCTTACCTCATCATCGTCATCCTATAACTACGAGTACATAACCCTCAGAGACCTGATGTTGGATTCTAATTACAGAGGTGGTGGCATTTCCGTTATAAACTCACTAAGGACTAGCATTGACAATTGCTACATTGCCCATTTCTCCACTAATGGAATTTTAGTCCAAGGCGGGCACGAGACCTATATCAGGAATTCTTTCCTTGGTCAACATATCACGGCCGGTGGTGATGCAGGCGAAAGGAACTATACCGGCACTGCCATTAACCTAATGGGAAACGATAATGCAGTAACGGATGTGGTGATTTTTTCAGCTGCCACAGGAATAATGGCCTCAGGTCAAGCCAACACCTTTTCTGGGGTGCATTGTTACAACAAGGCAACAGGTTTTGGTGGCACGGGGATTTACTTGAAGCTGCCTGGTCTTACACAAACCCGGATAGTGAATTCATACCTAGATTACACTGGGATTGTGGCTGAAGACCCAGTGCAACTTCATATCTCTAGCAGTTTTTTCCTCGGTGATGCATTTATCCTCTTGAGATCAATAAATGGGGTAGCAAATGGAGTGACTATAGTGGATAACATGTTCAGTGGATCTAATAAGGGGGTTGATATAGTCCAGTTAGAGGGTCCTTTCACACAAATTGATCAGGTTGTAGTTGATAGGAATAGTGCCAAGGGGATGAACATTAAAGCAACAGTTGCGAGAGGGTCTGTTGAAGGGAATAGCAGCTCCTGGACGGTTGATTTTAATCCTGTTCTTTTATTTCCTAACCTGATTAAGCATGTTCAGTATTCACTAAGCTCAAGCATGGGCAACTCATTTCCTAGCCATGCCCTTAGAAATGTGTCTGAAAATCAAGTTGTGATTGAGTCTGATCTCGCTGTGCCCGCAAATGTTTTCGTCACGGTGGATCAAGCTTAAGCACCATGACCTGACTACTTATTATTATTATTATTATTATCATAATCATTATCAGCATCATCATCTGATGGAGAGTTAAGATCCTTTGACAATTGTGAATATGGGGTGAAATAGTAGTATTGTCATTTTCTCTGAAAGTTCAACTCAAATCAAACATATATCGGCTAAAAGGATAGATTTCCAGAAGATACAAAATTGACAACAAGGAATTGAATGAATAAAAGATTTCCCTCACCCATTTACTCCATGACCTAACCACTTAACACTCTTTTATCGTAGTATGATTGAAGATTTACTTTGTCTCGGACAATATCAAAAAGTATTAATGGAAACCACATATACAATTACAAACATTAAAATTACACCATTGATAGATGAGACATGAAGTATAAATGTTCCTTTTGTCAATAAGAAAAAGGTCCGTTACTGTATTCATTTACAATACCCAAAGACATGGAATTTACACCAAGAAAAATCCATTGCAGACTTTTGCAACAGAAATACATTAATCGAAAGAGTAATTCACATGTAATGACAACTATAAGAAGTCAACTATACTAAAACACCTGCAGCTGGTGTAGTTCAAGGTAACGAGCATTCGATTCCGTCTCAATTCTTTGTGCTATAGTGATTCAGAGGTTTCATTCATGAATGAGTGATTCAGCGCGATGATAGTTCATCGTCTATTTCTGTCCTCCTCGTAATAACAATTCAGTGGTGGGTTCTAAATGGATTATTCAGACTCCTCACAGAATAGCAGCGTTTCTTTTGATAAAAAAAAATTTTAATCTTTTCTACTCAATCATTTTAAATAATATGTTTAGCAAAAAAAAAAAAAGAAGTCATGATTTGTCTTTTTAGATCTACGGCCGATTTTTTTCTTAAAGAAATATGAATAAAAGAAATTGAGGTGAAGTTTTATGTAATAGCCCGATTTATGGTGTAGTCGGAATAGTGGTTGTGAGGCCACAAATCCGAAGTAGAAATATGTATTTTATGGCTTTTATGAGGTCTAGTTTGCATGATTATGTGAAAATTTCATGAGGAAAATTTATTATTTAGTGATCAATTTATTCATTAGGACTAAATTGCAAAGATTGAAAAATATGATATTCTAGAAGATTCAAGTATGAAATAGCATTAGAAAAATTATTAGAGGTCCTTATTTAGCAAATATACCATTATATGTCAAGATGGACAAAAATAGGCATGGGAAGGAAAAATCTTAAGAAAAGGCGTTAAGGGCATTTTGGTCATTTGGTTAATAAGTTAATAAAAAGGGAAAAAGAAGTCAAAAATGGTGTCCATCTTCTCCATGCTTGGCCGAAAATTTCAAAAACACCATAGCTAGGGTTTCTTCAACTTTCAAGCTTGATTGTAAGTACGTTCTAGCCCGTTTTTGATGTTCTTCGTATTTTTGATATTCTTGTAACCCTATTTAGCTATTTCTAGCCATATTTTAAGCTAGAGTTAATGTTCAAAAAATTACCCATGTATGATATGCATGTATTTTGATGTTTGATGGAGGAATATGAAAGTTTGATGTATGATAAACATCTTTTTCTAAGTTATTTTCATGGAAAACCCATAAAAAGGACCTAGTTGTAAAAGTGATAAAATATGAAGTAAAAAATAGTTTTGAAGGAAAGCGTGAGCTGTTATAAGCTCAATAAATATTCAGCTAGGCTTGGGTAACCAAGTAAATGAGTACGTTTCATTATACGAGCCTAGGGACCATTTTGTAAATATATGATCCTTAAATAAGTGAAATTGTCATTATACATCAAGAAACACGAAGTCTGGACCGAAACCAAGGAAAGAACAAAGTGGTGGACTAAACTGAACAACTGTACATATTTTGTTACCGAGGTAAGTTTGTGTATAATAAATCAACATAATGTTATTATGCTTTTAAATGCTTGAAATTTCATGAAACGTATATTATCTTTATGATATTGGTTAACAAAGTCTTGATGAAAATATGATGAAATTATATTAAGTTGAAGTCCTGATTGAACCTTAGGAATGGAGAGGATACCATTATCACGACATGAGATTAAGAAGGTCCTATATAAGACCATGTTTGGGACATAGTCTCGGCACCGAATGGAGATCCTGTGTAAGACCATATCTGGGATATGGCATCGGCATCGAATAGAGATTCCGTATAAGACTACGTCTGGGACCTGGCTTCGGTATGAAATTGCGTAAAACCATGTCTGGGACATGGCATCGATATATGATCTCGTATAAGACCATATCTAGGATATGTCATCGACATCAATATGAGATCCCGTGTAAGACCATATCTGGGATATGGCATCGGCATCAAGATGTGATCTCATGTAAGACCATATATGGGATATGGCATTGGTATAGTATTACATGTATGACGAGTTCAAGTATCCTTCAATATTCCGAATGGTTCAACGGGGTAAAGAGCTAAGTTTATGTTCAAGATGGTAAAAGTGCTAAAGTTATTTGATAAAGTGACACAGGTACATATGAGTAATTTACGAGAAATGAGTTCGATATGTGATATGAGATTAGTAAGAGTAAGCAGGAGTAAGTTATCTCAATGTGCTTGAGAACTTGAATTATTACTCAATGTAATGTATGAAAGTTATCATAAGCTTTTATGGTCCTATTTATTTCATGCAAACTTAATAAGCTTAATGCTTACTCCTTCTCTTTTCCCTTTCCTTATAGTATCGCCAAGCTAGCTCGGGGATCGAAAAACGTTGGAGCTCAGTTCACACTATCAAGCTATTCTTTTGGTATAGTAAAGTTTGATTATTTTGGGTATGGCATGTATAGGAACTTGGTCATTTTGTGATATGTCATATTGGTTAGCCAAGGTGTTGGCTATTAATGTTACTCAAATCATTTTGTAAATGGCCATTAGAATCGGCCAAAACTAGCTAAGTTATATCTATTCAATGATGATGAATTTTCATGAAGCGCAAGTTTTTTTCATTGAGTGAATAATGTATGAAGTACGTGCATGATTAAGAAGAGTGATAATTTAGGGTGTAGATATCTCGATAGTGGATATTCGAAGTACATTATTGTCTTGCTATGTGGTACTTGAAATGGAATAAGTGTGGTTGATTTTCAGGGTGGCAAATGGCTTGGTAGATAGCCTTGCATTTGTCTATATGGGTAGACACACGAGCATTTGTCTATGCCATGTGTGACACACAGTCTGCCACATGGGTGTGTAGCTTGGCCGTGTAACATGCTAGTACACAAGCGCGTGACCTGGCCGTATGGCTCTAAATGGTTGCTGACGTCATAAACAAAATGTCCCTTATTTTGGACACGGCCTGAAGCATGGGCGTGTAACATGCTACACAGGCGTGTGGCCCTGTCTTAAGCAAAAAATTTCTAAGTGTTTGTAAGTTTCTGGTTAATGCTCGAATCAGTCTAAATGTATGTTTAGGGTTTATAGACCTATAATAGTGATATTATGAGTACGAATGAAGGGTTTTTAAGTATGAATAAAAAAATTTTATGGCCCAATATTGTATGAAGAAGTCTGTTAAGTTTTGTAATGCCTCGTACCTTATTCCATCGTCGAATACGAGTAAGGGATGTTACATTTAATGGTATCAGAGCTATAATTTAGTTGATTCTCGGACTAACGTAACGTATGCACGAGTCTAGCTATACATGCCATACGTATAAGTATTTACATAATGATAGTGTGACGACTCCTGACGATTTAAATTATGTTTTTATATAGCAAATGGATCCCGACAGAGCAGTGGCAGATGATGTAGAAAGTAACACGCCGGCTTTCACATAAGGGACGGTGCCAAATGAAAATGAGAATAGACCAATGACTGTAAGTCAGAGAGGAGGAGAAGAGGATAGGGAAGCTTTTCTCCACATGATGAACGCTTGGTATACGAAGTTCGTTTGAACGAACCCGAACGCGCAACCCCCTCCACCCCCACCTATTCCTCAGCCTACCCCTGTAGCTCCCCAAGTTGTAAAAGTAGTAAGAATGGAAAAGCCTTCGGTTGATAGAATTCGGAAGCAAGGAGCTGAGAAATTTCGAGCTAATAAAAATGATGATCCTAAAATAGCAGAATTATGGATTCAAAATACTATTAGAGTATTTAATGAATTATCTTGCACACCCGAAGAGTGTATGAAGTGTGTGGTGTCTCTCTTGAGTTTGTAATTGACCAGAAAAGAAAGGAATTCCTTAAGCTAAAATAAGGTCGAATGACGGTAACTGAATATGAATGTGAGTTTGTAAGGCTTAGTAAATACGTTCGGGAGTGCATATCCACTGAAGCCATCATGTGTAAAAGGTTTGATGACGGACTAAATGAGGATATCAGATTGTTTGTTGGTATTCTAGAACTGAAAGAATTTGTTGTGCTAGTAGAGAGAGCTTGCAAGGCCGAGGAGTTGGCCAAAGAGAAAAGAAAGGCTGAAATTGAGTCTCGTGACTTGAGAAAGAGACAATTGAGTAAGTCATTTCAACCCTCATCCAAGAAATCAAGAGAGTTCACTACTCGATCAACTGCTTCAGTAGGGTTCTCAAACAGAAGCAAAGGTAAATAGTACTCGGTATCTAAAGCTCAGACCACTTCAATTGCTAGTGTTGGTAATGCTCGACCAAGTAGACTGGAATGTTCACAGTGTGGCAGACGTCACCCCGGTGAATACCGAGCAAATGAGAGGACTTGTTTCAAGTGTGTTTCCTAAGATCACTTCATTAGAGATTGTCCCGAGATGGTTGAAAAATAAAAAATTTAGAGTGCAACATTGAGAAGTACTACCAGAGAGAGGCCACAGAGAAATCTGGGAAACAAAATGAGTAGTAAGAATACACCTAGAGACCAGACTACAAGATTTGAGGGTAGAGCGCTAGCAAGGACTTATGCTATTCGCGCTCGCGAAGAGACGTCATCCTTTGATGTGATTATGGTACATTTTCTCTCTATGATACTCATGTTGTTGCTTTAATTGATCTGAGATCTACCCACCAGTATGTTTGTATGAAATTAGCATCTAGTATGAACATGTCTGTAGAGTCTACAGAATTTGTGATAAATGTGTCAAATCCCCTAGGCAAATGTGTGTTAGTTGACAAAGTATGCAAAGATTGCCTTTTGATGATTAGAGGTCATTATTTTCTAGCTAATCTCATGTTATTTTCGTTTGATGAATTCGATGTAATTCTCGGTATGGATTGGTTAACTGCTCATGATGTGATAGTAAATTATGGAAGGAAATTTATTGAATTGAAATGTAAAAATAGGGATACTCTTTGTGTTGAATCAGATGAATAGGACAGATTACCCGTAGTGATTTCTTTTATGTTTGCTTAGAAATACATAAGAAAGGGTTATGAAGCTTATCTTGCCTTTGTGATGAATGCCAAAGAGGCTGATTTAAGAATTGAATTAGTACCGATAGTATGTGAGTATCTAAGATGTATTTCCAGAAGAATTGCCAGGGTTTCCTCCGATTAGAGAGATGGAATTTGGCATTAAGTTAGCTCCTGGTACTGCTCCCATTTCGATTGCTCCATACAAGATGGCTCCAACTGAGTTGAAAGAATTGAAGGCATAGTTACAAGAGTTGACGGACAAAGGTTTCATAAGACCAAGTTGTTTTCTGTGGGGTGCTCCTGTATTATTTGTGAAAAAGAAAGATGGTTCCATGAGGTTATAAATAGATTATCGGCAACTTAATAAGGTAACTATAAAGAACAAGTACCCATTTCCAAGGATTGATTATTTGTTTGACCAATTGAAAGGAGCCACTATGTTTTCCAAGATAGACTTAAAGTCTGGTTATTACCAGTTGAGAGTCAAAGACGCAGATGTGCAGAAAACCACATTTTGGACAAGGTATGGTCATTATGAATTTTTAGTGATGCCTTTTGGTTTAACAAACGCCCCTTCCGTGTTTATGGATTTGATGAACCGTATTTTCTGATCGTACTTGGATAAATTTGTTGTTGTTTTTATTGATGATATACTGATTTACTCTCGTGATGAAAACGAGCATGCTGAGCACTTGAGAATGGCCTTACAAATTTTACGAGATAATCAGTTATATGCCAAGTTTAGTAAAAGTGAATTTTGGCTTAAAGAAGTCAGATTTTTGGGGCACATTGTTTTGGGAGATGGAATTCGAGTTGACCCAAGTAAAATTTCATCAATTGTTGATTGGAAACAACCAGGGAATGTATCTGAGGTTAGAAGTTTTCTGGGCCTAGCTGGTTATTACAGAAAGTTTGTCAAGGGATTTTCGATGATAGCTTCTCCGATGACGAGGCTATTACAGAAAAAAAGCCTATAAATGCCATATACCATATATACATAACTTCAAAAGTACCAAAATAGATTATCGATAGTGCAATGAAGTCTCTGACGATCTATGGATCTGAGCTAGCTTTGCAGAACTATAAACCATCGAAAATTAAACAAAGTAAGCTATAAAGCTTAGTAAGTTCGTATGTGAACATGCAGTAATCACAACATTCATTTATCAATTTAAAATAGATAATATAATTAACATTTTAAGCATCAATTCATGAGCTAACATGAAATTTATCTATCTCATAATTCAAGAGTTCCCAGCTTCATCTAACTTAATACTTGAATAGTTTTTCGTACATACCTGTACTGATACATTTCTATTTCTCATCAATACTCTTATCAAACTGCTCCAGTTTATAAGTGCTTACGATACAAATTTATCAATTTTCTGATGCCATAGTCCAACATGGTCTTACACAAACATTGCCAAGGCCCTGCTGTGGTCTTTCATTCACATGCCATAACCCGGTTATGGTCTTATTATTCGATTGTCATAGCCCAACTATGGTCTTATTCGGCAACTTGCCTTACTTAGTTCGTACATTTCATTTAATATCTCAACATTTATCCAATAGAATAAATACTATCTCAATCTCATCCATCAAATAAATAGATATACATTCAAGTTCAATTATACGAACTTACCTCATATACAGAATTAACGGATCGGGTTGACTACTCGATAACTTTACTTTTCCCTCGATCTAAATCCGAATTCTTTCTTTCTTGATCTATATGAATTCAAAATTGACTTATTCAATTACATATTCTTTCAATTTAGTCCAAAAATACACATTTAGGCATATTTGCATATTAGACCCTAAACTTCTACATTTTCACAATTTAGTCCTTGTCTCATAATTACACAAAATTCACATAATTTCATTAAACTCTAGCTTAGCCGAATTACATATAAGTCCCTATCAGCCCATAACTTTCATTTATTTCACATTTCAACCCCTCAATTTACATATTTCACAATTTAATCCCTTTTTGACATATTTGTCAAAAATCATTTTACAAAACATTTAAAGCTATCATCAAGCTTCCATATTTCAATATTAAACATCAAAGAACTCATAGATTCAATAATGGCAACTTTCAAAATCTTTAACAGTTTCAAAATCTAAGGTACGGATTAGTTAGATTGAGCTCAACGATTACAAAAACATAGAAATCATCAAAAACTAAGCTAAAACTATACCTTAATTAAGCTAGGAGTGTGCCGAAACCTAAAAGCTTCAAACCCTTCTTTTCTCTTCTAAATTTTGGTTGCTAAGAATGAATGAAAATTTTTTTTGTTGCAACATTAGTAGCTCTACCATCAACATTTTGTGCACAAAGAAATTACTCAGTGCCTTAACAGTAAAATAATAAATAAATAAATAAAACAGTACGGGACATCAGAACTAGAAAGATGCAGCACAAGGAAAAAATTACCTGATGGACTCCAAAACTAGAATTGATTCCAGCAGCATTGATCTCTCTGCCTTGAACATAAAGTCTCCTTACAGATGGACCCATTCCTTTGGGACACATAGCAATTACAGTAATGTTCTTTGGGAAATCAATTCCCTTTGACTGCAAGTGTCCAAGAAGAAAGCCATGAGAAAGCCCCATGATGCTATTTGGTTTCATGTAGGAGAATATCTTCTCATAATTGTCTGCCTATAAAATCACATAGAATTCAATTCTTTGTGCAAGAAAAATCATAAATAGCAATACCAATGACAACAGTTATTTTCATTAGCAGTTTAGCCATGCAGCATCAGAAATTAATAGTAACACAAGATCACTTCCAGAAATAGTTTCCCATATATCACCTAAAGTGCCATTCCCTAAATCCTAAACTCAAAACCTTTTAAATTTGAGGTTTTGATTTAGATTTCAATATAGGGTTTTGTTTTGGAGGATTTAGATTTAGTTTCGATTTGGTGATTCGTTTTCAATTTTGTTTTGGGTTTCGATTTGAAGTCATTCAGTTGTTCTATAACTTCTCGAGTAACTGAGCAAGTGTGGTAATTCTATAAGTTTGTGATATATATAAATATATAAATTCAACCAAAAATTTCAAAATTTAATTTAATATAATCTTTACCTTAATAAAAAAATAATTTGACCAACAATAATCTTAAAATGAAATAAAATAAAAATTTTGATAATCTATATTTCAAAATTTCCATATCTTTTTGGCTCATTTTAAATTATCAAAAATTCTATGTTCTTTCAAAAAATTGGTGCTTAATATTATTAATTTGTATTTGTAATGCAATTATAAAACATGAAATTTTGTTTGATCAAAAAGAGTAACTAAATGCCTAAGATTTGGGGCATGAAGCATTGAAAATCGTCACAACTTGCCTAGAATTTCAAAATTTTCTGATTCAAGTAGGCTATTTTGGGAGTTTGATTCTTTCAACACAAACGCAATTTTTCTTGGAAAACATACCAATGAAAAGATCGCATTTCATACAATAGAAATCATCTCATGTTCGACTAGAATGAGCAACCATATAAGGTTTTAGAAAGTCATAAATTTAATTATCCAAATCTGTTGAAAGTCTTAATTTTAAGATTTTAACTTAGGTTTCAATTTAGGGTTTTGATTTGGGGTTTTATATTCAATTTAGATTTGGGGATTTGATTTTAGTTTTGATTTGGGTTTAGGGTTGAAGACATTCAGTTATTCAGTAACCTCCCAAGTAAATAAACAAATGTGGTAACTCTAAAATTTTGTAATATATATAAATATAAAAATGTAACAAAAAATTTAAAATTTAATTTAATATGATGTTTACCTTACTAAAACATAATTTGGCAAATAATAATATTCAAATGAAATAAAATTGATAATTTTTGTACTCTACATTTCAGAATATCTTTGATATTTTTGCTCATTTTAAGTTATCGAAACTCTATATTCTTTCAAAAATTTGGTGGTTTTAATAACATTAATTTAAAGTTGAAATGTAATTCTTAAAATAAGAAATTTTGTTTGATAAAAAAGAGTAACCAAAAACATTAGGGAGCTTGATTCTTTTAGCACAGGACACCATTTGGCTTGAAAAATATATCAATGGAAAGATTGCATTTCATACAATAGAAATCAAATCTTGATAGAAAGCCTTAAATATAGTTACCCAAATCTGTTAAAAATTATAAATTGGGGGTTTTGACTTAGGTTTTAATTTAGTGTTTTGGTTTGGGGTTTTAGATTTGGTTTCGATTTAGAATTTCAAGTTGATTTTTGGTCAGGGTTTCCATTCAAAGGCATTTCAATTGTTCGATAACCTCTCGAGTAATTGAACAAGTGTGATAATTCTATAAGTTAGTAATATATATATAAATTTAAACAATTAAAAATTAATTTAATATTATGTTTACCATAATAATTTTTTTTACCAACAATAATATTAAAATGAAATAAAATCGAAAAAAAAATTATTCTATATTTCAAAATCTTTGTAAATTTTTTGCTGATTTTAAGTTATCAAAACTCTATGCTCCTTTAAAATTTTAGTGGTTTTAATAATAATAACTTAGAGTTTGAATGTTTTTCTAAAATAAGAAATTTCGTTTGATAAAAAAGACTAACCAAAAGCCTAAGATTCGGGGCTCAAAACATTGAAAATCGTCACAATTTACCTAGAATTTCAATGTTTTCTATTTCAAGTAAGCTATTTTGGGAGCTTAGTTATTTTAACACAGATGTCAATTTGGCTTGAAAAACATAACAATAGAAAAGATCTCATTTCATTCAATAGAAATCACTTAATGTTTGAGTAAATGAGAAAAAATATAAGGTTTTAGAAGGCCTGAAATTTAGTTACCCAAATTTGTTGAAAACCTTAGGCTTGCGATTTCAACTTGGGTTTTAGTTTAGGATTTTATTTTTGGGTTTTAGATAAAATTTTGGTTTAGGGTTATGATTTTAGTTTTGGCTTTAGATAAGGTTTTGGCTTTGTTCTAGGGTTTTGATTTCATGGTATTTCGGTTGTGCGGTAATGTCTCGAGTAATTAAATAAGTGCGAAAATTCTATAATTTTGTAATATATATAAATATGAAAATTTAACCAAAAAATTCATAATAATTTAATATTTTTTTATCTTAATAAAACATAATTTGGCAAACAATAATATTAAAATGAACTAAAATCTAAAATTTTTGTACTCTATATTTCAAAACATTCATGACTTTTTGACTCATTTTAAGCAACCAAAATACTATACTCTTTTATAATTTTGGTGGTTTTAAGAATATTAATTTAAGGTTAAGTGTAATTCTAAAATAAGAAATTTTGTTTGATCAAAAAGAATAAACGAAAGCATAAGATTTTGGAGCTCAAACATTAAAAATTGTCACAACTTGCCCAGAATTTCAAAATTTTCTATTTGAAGCAGGCAGCTTTGGTTGCTTGGTTCTTTTAACAGAGAAGTCAATTTGGCTGGAAAGAGCATACCAATGGAAATATCCCATTTCATGAAATAGAAATCACCTAAGTTTGAGTAGAATGGGCAACAAGAGAAGGATTTAGATTGCTTACCCAAATCTGTTAAAAGCTTAAGTTTGAGATTTCGACTTGAGTTCTAGTTTGGGGGTTTTTTTTTATGGGATTAGATTCGGTTTTGGTTCAGGTTTTTTATTTTATTTTTGTTTTGAGGTTTATGTTTTGGCTTCGTTCTAGGCTTTTGAGGTTTATGCTTTGACATCTCAATATGAAGCCTTCAACAACAGTTAACAATCACAAATCTGTAGAAAAACATTTGAAATTGAAACAACCTGACATCCCCAACGAATCTGCTATAATTTTAGTATCTCTTCCATTTTTTTCAAACAGAACCTCACGAATGGAAATTTTAAACTCATCAATGCTTGCACAAATGTGCCAATATTTACAAGGCCTAGATTTCTCAATGATAGACCAAGTAAGCTCAACTATGGAGTCGGATTCAACCATAAGCTTTCAGTCTTTAATCTTCTAGGAATCCAAGAAGAAACAATCTCAGACACCTAAGGGACCTGAAATATAGTAATGACATGACCCTTCAACTTTCTAAGACCCTCACCTCATCACATCGAGACAAGTTTACCTAATGTCGTGTAACAATTTATTTTTCAGTAGTGTCAGAAAGAGTAGTTTCGGGATAACAATTTCGATGAGTGAGTTCATAAATATTATTAATTAATATTGTAACACCCCCTAACCCTTATTCATCCCCGAAATAGGGTTACAGAGCATTACTGAACATTTCCGGTCAAATATGAACAGTAATCATATCATATAGCATACACAATTATAAATTATTCATATTGTCCCCTTTTATAGGCTCTCAAGGCTTTAAATATATATTAGAAAAAATCAGGACTCAATCAGAAACTTAAAAAAAAAATTCACGAATTTCCAAAATTTTTCCTAGGTTCAGGGCATACATGCCCATGTGACCCTATGACATGCCCGTGTTTCAGGCCGTGTCTTACCCCGTGTAACTCTCTGATTTATAACACATAGCCAAGTTACATACCCCTGTGCTAGGTTGTGTACCTCACACGACTGAGACACACGTCTGTTTGGAAATACCTGAGCATTCTGTTTTAAAATTTTAAATTGCAGGGGACACACGGCCAAACCACATGCCCATGTTATAGCCGTGTGTCTCACACGGTCCGGTCACACGCCTGCGTACCAGGCCGTGTGGACTCAAAATGATCCTTATAAATCAAATTTACCAACCCTTCAAGCTTAAACATCAAGCAATTCAAAAAATAAAAAACAATTGTTCAACCAATCCAAATCACAACCGAGTACATCTAAATCATGTCAAAACCATCAACCTAATGACCTAACTCATCTAAATTGCAAATCAATAACTCAATTCAATGTATTCAAATTAAACTAGGATCATGTTTTAATCATATAATATTATTATCACGTTTATTTGTATCCAAACTTACCTATTTATCTAAACACGTATGTGCAAATTATTACCAAATAATCTTCTTGAAACCAATTATCATTGTACCTATATGTTTACGCACAACCAATATATTTTTAGACACCTCTTATGCATATTCAACTACTATTTTACCTCTCATCATTCAATCTTATCAACGTTATAAGGCAATATCATGCAAACAACACAATACCAAACACAAGCTAAATACATGACAAATTTTAACAAAACACCTATAGAGTAATATTTATTCAAAATAACCTATACATGCCATTATAACCAGAATCAAGTCATCAATAATTACCATTAAAACCAATGGATAGTGTGATATAGCTCTGATAAGCCTCCAACCCATTTGAGCTTCCGATAATCTGTAAAGTAAGTAAATAAAACAAATACGTAAGCAATGAATGCTTAGTAAGATCGTATAATCTTTAATCATACTTAGGATTTTATTGTTTTGTTAGATTTTTAGGGTTTATTTGTTTTTATCAAATGTTTAGGGATTCATTTTTATTGAAATTTTAATTTGCAACTATGCCCATGGCTAATGCGAACAGTTATATTGATATCTAAATAAGATTAAATTGTTATTATCTTGGGTTTGAATTGACGGTGCGTTATGATGTATTTAGTTTACTTTTTATCTTACATTAAAGTATCGTTATAAGATCTAATTTCACTGCTACCACTATTTTTACACTAACTATAGATAGATGTATTGTCCATTTAAGCCCTAGTAGAAATAGAGAGTCGTGTTGGATCACCAATTTAAATGAGACACTACACTGACAATCACCTAACAACAGAGGCATGTAAGTCTTATACTAGAAGTCAAACCATCGCATTTACACACTTAGCTGCATGATATTTCTCATTGACATACATACATATATATTAGTCGGGCAACCGCTAAAGCGATAAGACGGACATGTTATTCTTGTATCACATGGACTTGCATAATCTTATGTTGTGTTTGCTTAATTAAAACTTTTGTCACAAAAAGACAAACTTGAAGAGTATGAAGCCAGATACGAATAAAGATAGCAATGAGGAAAGAAAAAAAAAAGAAATGGATAAAAGAGCAGAAGTTTTAAGCTTGATTTATGTTAATAATAATAAGAAGAAGAAGAAGAAGAAGAAGAAGAAGGTCTAATCCTTGTCTAAGGCATCATCGAGTTCTACTTCCGATCCTACACGAATCCGGATAGATGTAGAGGCATCCAAAGATGTTTTGCACTTGTTTTGTAACTCCTTCAACCTGCCAACGTCAAAATTATGCTTCTTGAACAATATTCTTTGCCTGGACAGAAAGAGCGTCTTCATTAGATCTTGATATGTGGGATCTCTTGAAGTAAACAAGAAGTAAGCATAGGCTATGCCTACGACAATGGCTGTGGTAAAATAAGCAATAGGTTCCATTACATCTCATGAGAATTCCCAAAATGTTAGCCGGAAAAACAATCCATATTGTGCCCCAATTATTCCTAGACCACTCCAAAGGATGCGACGAACTTGCTTATGTGATAGCACATCAATTTCTTCCTTCTTCTCTTGCAACCTCTTCAGCTCATCTCTTATTGGGTCATCTTCAGGAGCCAAAGCAAGAGGTACTGCTCTTCTAATCAGATCTACCACCTACGAAAGTGAAGAAAGTGAAGAAAGTGAAGAAGTTGATGCGTATCCAATTAAGAGAAAAAATTTGGTTGTTCATGAAATAACAAGCACAACCTTAGGAAAAAGGAAGATTGGAGGCGAATTGAAGATCTTCTAGATATGCCAAACGACACAACGTCCAATGATGACTTTGGAGTAAAAAAAGAAGTTATTCTGTTTCTACAGTCAAATAAGATTCTGCTAAGAAAATACTTAAATGTTGAACTTGAGAAAAAGCCGAAAAGTTTGAAGGCAAGTCATAGTGTGGAGGTTATTAGTTTTATTGAGGGTTAAGAATAAAACTTTTTTTTGCAGAAAAGCCTATTTAAATAGTTGCAAACTTTACTGCTAGCATGATTATTATTATTTGAATTAATATAAAGAAACTATAGGTTTTTTTTAAAACCCTAGGGTTTCTAGAGTTCCATCTTCTTTCTTACTAGTTTGTTCAGTCTTAATTCTTTCTATAGTTGTTGTTTCCTCTCTTAAGCCACATCAATTTCATTCACTGTCTTGAGCTGACATGACATGATGATACAATGAGATGCATAAATAAAAAGATTTCATTGTGTAAATGGAGCATCATAAATAGAAAGATGCATAAAATCTCAACAATCCTTAAAACTTCACCAACTATCATCTTTCAATGAAAAATGGAATAAAACTTGTAGAAATACCAGATGACTTTAGGGTGCATGTTTGATGCATGGAGAGGAATCTATTCTTAAATAAGCACGTGAAGAAAATTACTTACCTTCAAGGATTATAGGGTAGACAAAGAACGCATAACTTTTGGGTAAGACATAATATATTAATAAGAATTAGCGACTAGCTTCATTTAAGTTTTGTTTTTCTTTTTCTTTAAAAAAAAAAAAATCTAAATAGTCTAATAGGTGCTCGTTTGTTTTATTTTACTTAAACACAATAAAAGGTAAACTAATGTTTTCTAAAGCATAACAGTCTAATAGAGCAAATTTGTATTTCATTTGCTATATATATAGCAATTGAGATGGGTTGAAAGAGTAGGAACATTTCTAACTTTTAAGTATTGATATCCTTTTAACAACACCAATCATCGTATGTCAATAAAAAAGAAAATGGAATAGCTCTTGTACAAGTACTAGATGACTTTAGTTTGATGCATAGATGATGAAAGGGATATATTCTTAAACAAGCACATGGAGAACATTACTTACTCCCAATATTATTCGCAGGACAAGAATGTACCACTTTTGATTAAAGATATAATATATTAACAAAATGACATGTCTAAAATGTTATTTTAGTGAAATCCCATAGAATTCTCTTAAATCAACAATTGATAAATAAGAGAAATACTAATCCACCATTAATCATATCACATAGTATTTGCATTGAGAAACATGAATTTACTTTTTAACTAATTCAACATTAAAGAAGTGAAACTGATTTCTCAAAGCAACGTATTCAGTAACCAATTTAAAAAATTACATGTCACTAGTACAATTTTCTAGTTCCAATATGGTTTTATCAAAATAGTTTCTTTATTTTTATCTTTTAGCTACAACCATTAATTTTAAAAAATCTTACTATAATAAGATCTCACCTCAAACATTATCCAATACTAAATACTTCAAAATTAAAACAAAATTTTCAAAATAACTTTTTATAGCAGTTTTAGAAAAAAATTATAGCAGTTTAAAAAAACAATGCTAAGCTAAAGCTAATAATTCAAGAGAGTAAAGAAGAAAAGAAGGATGGATACTTTATCAGGATGAAGATAAACTTTGTCGCGGAATAGAAGTACGATGCCTGCCTCATCGAGAACAAGTGCAAAAGCGATGGCCTCGTCCAGAGATTTGGCAATGCCCATGCTCTTGCACGCCGTTAACAACTCCTAGTAGCCGATCACTTCTTTGCTTTCCGTCCCTAGCTTGGTCTTGAGTGATTCCACGTTGACCAGCCTCATCAGCTTCTTGGCCTCCGCAAATGTTTCGCTGTCCACTCCTGTTCCTGCCTTTTTGGAATCTGAGGTTGCATTGGCATCAGAAGATGAAGATGACCAACTTTTTGTACCACGGAATACTGAATTGGTTCTCAATGTCGCTTCTCGAAACAGCAGCGGGTTCAGCGGAGAAGACGGAAGCCTCCTACCAACGGCCGCAGACACGCCCTGCTTCAAAGCCTCGCACCACCGCAACCTTCTCCACATGCTTCAATATATCTCACTCTATATTTTAAATGTGCTGTGTACGTATTTTTTTAAATATGCCTACGTATGTCTGTATCTTGTGTTGGTATTTTGAATGATTCAGTTTTGAATCAGATGATGATGATTTGAGGCTCTTTTTTTGTTGGTCTTAAATTCTTAGGATTAGTGGATCTTAACAAACAGGTCTAGCTTTTTCTTCCAATAAGAAAAACAAACAAAAGTAGAACAAACCATTGTTTCCCTATAATAATAAAATAAAACCATAAAAATGAAGCTGCACTGCACACAGAACTAATTAATTTTAATTTTAGATTTACAAAAATAAATAGGGAAGACCAAATTTTTGATGGGGCGGGAGACAACCTAGGCTCAATATGCGGAGGTGGGACGAAAGAGCAAGGAGCACGGACCGGCAAAGGCAAAGGCAAACAGGCCACCTCTTTTCAATTTTCAGTCTCGATTACTATTATCATTATACATAGAACAATATCTCCCAACTACTGCTACTAGTGCGCATAGTTTTCCATCCCATAATAATTACGGATTGAATCCCTTTAGAAAGAAAGTCCATGACTTTTGTTCATATTCCACATTAACAGATGGTAATCAAACACTTTAAAGTTAGGTTAAGAATGTGTCCGTGTATGTAATCACTTCATCAATATTCATTATTAAATAAAAGTTAAAAGGTAATATTTTTAACATAAAATATTTTGTGTATCAAAATCTAGTATTATTTAGTAAGCTTGGTAAATACAATCCATCATTAAACAAATTTAAAATAAACAAAAAAAAAATCATAAATTAAATAATAAGTGCATCCCATACTATGTATATAATATATCCATAATTCAACAAATCCTAAATAAATAATAAAAAATTAAATTTAAAATACATTTTAAAATTATTTTTTAATACTAGTCAATACACCAAATTTCAACATGTCTGGACAAAATCAACCTGATACGCACCGATATGATCGATACCGGCCAAAATTTGCATTGAAATGGAACTTAAGTTTATTGCTCTGTACGGATGGCTTAGGACGGCTTAGGTTTTGGATTACTAGGTTATTGAGCTTAGGTTATATCCAATTCAGATTTTTTCTTCTTGATGAGAGATTCTCCTTTAAATTGTGCTTCCTCTTTCTCCCTTTGTTTTTTATTTTTTCCTTCCTTTTCTTTTGTTTCTTTATTTTCTCTTCCTTGTTTTTTATTACGCCTATTCTATTTGGGTCTCTTTCCATTTTTTTACTGTGAATTCTTTTCTAGATTTTGTGTAACCATATGCCAAAAAAACACACTCGCTATAGGAATAGAGTTTTCATGAGAGGGAGGAACTCTCTGTCGTTTCTGGTTTTTTGTGATATTGAAATCTCCTTCTACATTGGATAGTGATTTCAAGTATTAAAGTTTTCATCTCAGTTTTTGTTTTCAGATATGTGTTTCTTTCTTTGTTTTTTCAGTGTGTTTTTGTTATAGTTTTTGGTGTTCAGCTTTATAAAACACTTCTCCTATTCGATTTTTTGGTAGTTTATCGCCTGTTATGTGTGTTATTTTTTCGTTTATTTATTACCCTTTGTTTTTAAGTTTATTGCATTTATGTTATGGACAGCTATATAAGTGGTTTTGATACCGAATTTCTATGAAACCCAACAATAACTTTAAAATAGCCTCAAATACCAATAAACAATAAATGCAAGCACCATTATTACTGGTATTTAAAAAATAAAAATAATTTTCAAAATTTATTTTTTTTGAAAATAAATAATAAAAAAAGTCTAATCCAAAATGTAATTTTTGAAGATAAACAATGCCCCATTTATTTTGTATGCGTCTTTATATATAGTTTCAGATATATACTTCGTTTTACTAATATTTTAAGTTAGTTTTTGTCAGGGTTTTTGGTTTTCAGATTAAAAGATCAATGTTTTGTAATTATGGATTTGTGTGGTTTTTATGTTTGATACCTATAGGGCTGGGCTTTGTGGGTTCATGTTGTACATAGATTTAGGTGTATGTTAGCCTTTAGTTTGGCTCTTGGATTAGGCTAATGTTAGCTTAGATTTGGGTTTCGGCTTAGGCTTGGGTCATTTGTCTTTGTTTTTGTATGTTATATATCACACATAGGGGTGCGACTTGGTTTGGACTCATATTAGGCTTAGGTTTGTGCTTATGTTTTGGTTTCGATTTAGGCTTATATAATGCTTAGATTGGGTTTATATTATGCTTATATGTTTTTTATTTTTGGATTGGTTGTTTGTCTCTATTTAAGATTATAATTGGTTTAGTGTTATTGGTCTTTCTTTTTTTGTAATTTTTGCTTAGCAGAATATTTATGAGGTTATGGTTTTGGGCTTGTGGCTTGCGAGTCTTTGGGTTTTCACATGTATTTTATACTATTTTTAAAAGTTTATATTATATTTTTTTGAATTTTTTTAGTATTTTTTATATTTTTGGCATGCAATAGAAGAGGAAAAGTTTTAACACTGATAGAAAATTTAAAGTCGTTCTTATTCTGCAGTTTTAATTTAAGATCTAGTTTTATTTTTTTCTTCCAGCTTGTGTTAATTTTCGTTCTTATTCCGCTAAAGGGATATATCCATCATAACTCACATCGGGGTTCTGAGGCTTGCGACTGGTTTCATTTGATTTTTGAAAAAAATTAAGGTTTCAAATTTGATATTAATTTCTCTGATTTTCCCTTTATTCACTCCGATTTCCCCTAATTTTTTTTCTAACGCCTTTTTTCCTTTACTGGCTGTTAATTTTCTTTCTTATTCTGCTCCAGATTTATTCCTATCTTACACCGTTTCAGAATAAGTTGTTCCCAAGATATCCTGCCATTTCTTATTCCGGTTCACAATTTTTAGCTGCCGGTCTAACTGTTTTAGTGGCCGATTCTGATTTTTTTTCTCGTCTGGACCGAGCTACCTGTCATATTATTCCACTCGGGGATATCCTATTCCAAGGATATCCCAAGTCGTTGTTATCCCATATTGATATATTTCGGCTCGGCTATATCCCATTCTAGGAATATCCCGATTCCGACCTTTTTCTCCCCTAACGTCTCTTTACCTTCTTCGTCTTTAATTTCCCCCAAAACAATAGTAATTTAAAGAAGGTATTAACTACCATAAATGTTATCGTTCCCTTTCAAATCCCCTCCCTTCTCCATCATTGAAAATTTAAGTTCTCTCTCTTCCATTCATAGCTTCTCCATTTCTTCACCTATCCACCCATCTCTTTAAATTTATTTTCTTTTATTTATTTCCCCTTTTATTCTTTGTTGTTTTTCCATTCTTTGCCCTCTGTTAATCCTCTCTTTTGTTTTCTTTATTCTCTCTCCCTTTCCTTTCTTGTTATTTCGTAACAAACCCTAGACACTTCAGCGCCATCAACACCTTCCGGCGTCTTATCTCTGATCAAAGGCCAGTTTCCTTCCCATTATTCGAAATTTGAATCCTCAAATCTATCTCTTCTATCTATAGCACCCTATTTATTCGTCAACTCCCTCTCTCCCTGTGTGTGTATCTGATTTGAATTTCTCCTCCTCATTTTTTAGTACTAGTCAATACACCAAATTTCAACACGTCCAGACAAAATCAACCTAATACACATCGATGATAGACACCGGCCAAGATTTGCATTGAAATGGAACTTAAGTTTATTTTTCTAACTTACTACTATAGTATAACTGTAACACCCCTTACCCGTGTTCGACGTCGGAAAAGGGTACGAGGCATTACCGAAACAAAACACATACAGTCGTACTAAACCGAGACATAAAATTTACATCCAAATTTAAAAAAATTTCTAATTTTCAACACACACTCATTCAACTTAGTCATGCATCTCATAAATTGTATTATCATAAACACATATAACTTGATCAGTAATAGCTAACATCAATGGCCTTATACAAAATGAGCTATCAAATAACATAGGCCATCATTTTAGGCCAAATCAATTATGACACATAACAAAACAACCAAGTCCTCTATACATGCCATAATTCAAAATATTAATATCAAAATACCAAAAGGGTGTTGATAGTGTGGATGGATCTCCGACAAATCTCCGAATCCCGAGCTAGCTTGGTGACACTATAAAACAAGGGAAAAGAGAAAGGAGTAAGCATATAGCTTAGTAAGTAAGTATGTAAATAATAATTAAAATTATTAACATGACTTTAACAATCCTCATAATATGTTCTCAAGATAATGCAATCATAATTACACATAGTTCCACCATTTACTCATATTCATCTTAAGCTGTCTACTTGACTCACAGTCACTAAATTATTTATATCTTGAGATACAGAACTCCAAATTAAGATCCGTTAATTTTCCATGAAACAAGACTCAAATATCTTCTTAAAATAGAATTTAAAGAATTTTTGGTTAAGCCAATAAGTACAATTTATTCTTTAAAGTATCCCCTGTTCTGTTGTCTGACATTTTCGACCTTTCTTCACTAAAAATAAATTATCTCATTGTAAAGAACTCAAATGAAGTTACCGCTTGTTTATCATGAAAATAGACTCATTAAGAAATTCAAGATATAAATTTTATCCCATTATTATTTTTTTTACAATTTTTAATGAATTTCCAAAGTCAGAACAGGGGATTCCAAAATCATTCTGACTCTATCTCACCAAAATTCAAATATCTCAGAATATAAAATTAGTTTGCTTACACCGTTTCTTTTACGCGAAAATAGACTCAATAAGATTTAATTTCATATCTTATTAAAATTCTAATTCAATTTCCACCATTTTTGGTGATTTTTCAAAGACATATAACTGCTGCTGTCCAAAACTATTTTATTTCTAAATTTCACTCTTTCATGTTTTCTATATAGTAACTTTCATTGTAACACTTGCTCCGTATCAATCTTACCAAAGTTCTATCATATATCAAGCACATTGCTCATAAGTTTACGCACATATACCTACACTTATTCATCACATGATCACAGTCATTTACACTTAGTCATTTCCCGTTGAACACATCGGAATATTGCACATAGTGCCACACTTGTAGCCAAAGCTACTTCACATCACTTATCACACATAGGCTCGTTCTTGAGCTATTCACATTCACGGGTCTGCTCACACAAGCTGTCGGTCATACGTAACTACTTAGTGCTGCTCACACAAGCTATCAGGTATCCGCAACACATGCAGGATTACCCAGCCACTGGTAAAACTTATAAGACCAGCACCCGTTTCACATAATCACAATCTTGGGTCTGCTCACACAAGCTGTCGATCAATACGTAACTACTCAGTGCTGCTCACATAAGCTATCGAGTATCCATAACACATGTCGGATAACTCAGCCACCGGTAGAACGTACGGACCAGCACCCGGATCACTTATTTCACTTAGATTTCACATAGGTTTCTAGTGAACATGTCACTTGTATCCATTTTTATTCCTAAGGTTCAACCGGGAAATTTCTTACTTGTCGATATTTTGTCAATTACACCAAATATTCAGCCACAATTCCTACCATTTATCAAAAAAATGAAAATGTAAGTAAAAATGATGCATTATTTACATACAAACTTACCACGGTGCAAAATATGATGAATTTGTAATTTAGTCCACAACCTTTTCTTTTCCCCATTCAAGGTCAATTCATCGTCTTTCTTGATAATCGAGCTTGGAAGCTTGAAAAACCCTAGCTATGTCTTCCTCATGTGAATTTCGGCCAAGGGGTTGAAGATGAGCAAAAATTGACTTTTAATTTTGTTTTTAATTCATTTTAATCACCAAATGACTAAAATGCCCTTAACTTAAAAATATTCTATTTCACCTATTTGATGTCCATTTTTGTCCAACAAGTTAACCAATGGTCTAGTTACCTTTTAAGGAACTCCAATTTAAAATTTCATAGCAGTTAGACACCTCTAGCTTCTAGAACTCAAGTTTTGCACTTTTTACAATTTAGTCCTTTTGACTAAATTGAATGCTCAAACATCAAAATTTTTTTCGAACGAAATTTTCACAAAAGCATTCCGTAAAATTGTAGATCATAAAAATATAAGAATATTAAAATTTTCCACATCGGATTTGTGGTCCCAAAATCACTATTTCGACTAGGCCCAAAATCGGGTTGTTATAACTCTCCCCCATTTAGGGATTTTCGTCCCCGAAAATCTTACTGGAAATGAGGTTTGGGTACTGTTTTCTCATGGCTTCC
This sequence comes from Gossypium bickii, assembly GCA_025503065.1. NCBI lineage: Eukaryota > Viridiplantae > Streptophyta > Magnoliopsida > Malvales > Malvaceae > Gossypium > Gossypium bickii. The sequence goes on from CP106710.1 coordinate 144,219,178, forward strand.
TCTGGTTCCCACATAGCCTCTTCTACTCCATGTCTTTGCCACAACACTTTCACTAAGGCTATACTTTTATTTCTCAACTGTTTAACTTCCCGAGCCAAAATCTTAATCGGTTCCTCATCATAGGTCATATCCGGTCGAATCTCAATCTCTATCGGAGAAATCACATGTGAAGAATCAGAACGATAGCGTCGCAACATCGACACATGAAACACATTATGAATTCTTTCTAACTCTGGCGGTAAATCTAACCGATATGCCACTGGTCCAATTCTTTTGATAACCTCATACGGCCCAATGAAACGCAGACTCAACTTGCCCTTTCGGCCAAATCTCAAAATCTTTTTCCACGAAGATACTTTCAGAAAAACTTTATCACCCACATAAAACTCAATTTCTTTTCTTTTTAAATCCGCGTATGACTTTTTTCGATCTGAAGTAGCTTTCAGACAATCACGGATTACTTTCACTTTCCCTTCGGTTTCTCTAACTAAATCAACCCCGTGAATCTGTTTCTCACTGAGCTCAGTCCAATATAAAGGAGTTCGACAGTTGCGGCAATATAATGCTTCGTACGATGCCGTCTATATACTCGACTGATAACTATTGTTGTAGGCAAATTCAACCAAAGGTAGATATTTCTCCCAACTACCTTCGAATTCTAAAACACAACATCGGAGCATGTCTTCAAGAATCTGAATTACTCTTTTGGATTGACCATCAGTTTGCGGATGAAACGGGGTACTAAAATTCAATTTCGTACCGAAGGCTTCTTGCAACTTTTTCCAGAACCTCAAAGTAAACCTCGGATCTCTATCCAAAATAATAGACATAGGCACTCCGTGCAATCTCACAATTTCAGCAATATACAATTCAGCCAACTTATCAAGTGAGTAGTCGGTACGTATCGGTATAAAATGAGCCAATTTTGTCAATCTATCAACCACAACCCAAACGGCATCTTTCTTTTTCGGAGTCAAAGGCAAACCTGTCACGAAATCCATCGTGATTCTATCCCATTTCCACTCGGGAACCATCACTAGCTGAAGTAAACCTGAAGGCACTTGATGCTCGGCTTTCACTTGTTGGCAAATCAAACACTTTGATACAAACTCAGAAATGTCTCTTTTCATACCCGGCCACCAATACAATTTCTTCAAATCATTATACAATTTTGTACTACCCGGATGAACTGACAAACAACCACTGTGTGCCTCATGTAAAATTTTTCGAATCAACTCACCATCTTTTGGTACACATACCCTATCACGGAACATCAAGCAATCATCTGGTCCGATTCGAAAATCTAAATCACTACTCGATTCACACTGAACTCTTTTAACTTGCAATTCCTTGTCTTTCTTTTGAGCTTCAAAAATTTGCTGATAAAATAACGGTCTAGCCCTCAACTCGGCCAAAATTGAACTGTCGTCAGAGAAAGCCAAACTCGTACTCATAGCTCTCAAAGTATACAAAGATTTTTTGCTCAAGGCATCTGCGACTACATTCGCTTTCCCCAGATGATAATAAATCACTAGCTCATAATCTTTCAATAATTCGAGCCACCTCCGTTGTCGCAAATTCAAGCCCTTTTGATTCATCAGATACTTCAAACTTTTGTGATCGTTAAATATTCGACATTTCTCACCATATAAATAATGACACCAAATCTTCAAAGCAAAGACGATGGCGGCCAATTCCAAATCATGCGTCGGATAGTTCTTCTCATGCGGTTTTAGCTGTCTCGAGGTATAAGCTACTACTTTGCCCTCTTGCATCAACACACAACCAAGACCATTCAATGATGTATCACTACAAATCAGAAACTCTTTCCCCAACTTAGGTTGTACCAAAACCAGTGCTTCAGTCAATCGTGCTTTCAACTTCTCGAAACTTTTCTAACATTTATCGATCCATTCAAACTTAACATCCTTTTGCAACAACTTAGTCATATGAGAGGCAATCATCGAGAATCCCTCAACAAAACGTCAATAATACCCGGCTAAGCCCAAAAAGCTTCTAACCTCAGATACATTCTTTGGTGGTTTCCAATCAACTATTGCCAAAATTTTGCTTGGATCAACCCGAATACCATCACCCGAAACTATATGTCCAAGAAATCCGACTTTACGAAGCCAAAACTCACTTTTACGGAATTTAGCAAACAATTTCTTCTCTCTCAAAATATGCAACACCATTCTCAAGTGTTCAGCATGTTCGGACGCATCTCGAGAATAAATCAAAATATCATCTATGAACACAACCACAAACTTATCCAAGTATGGTCGAAAAATGCGATTCATCAAGTCCATAAAGATGGCAGGAGCATTAGTCAAACCGAAAGGCATCACAAGAAACTCATAATGTCCATACCTCGTTCTAAAAGTAGTTTTTGGCACATCTGACTCTTTAACTCTCAGCTGATAGTAACCAGACCTCAAGTCGATCTTTGGAAACACAGTCGCCCCTTTCAACTGGTCAAATAAATCATCAATTCTCTGCAACAGATACTTATTCTTTATAGTCACTTTGTTGAGCTGTCGATAGTCAATACAAAGTTGCATAGATCCATCCTTTTTCTTCACAAACAATACGGGAGCACCCCAAGGAGAAAAACTCGGTCTCACAAATCCCTTATCTGTCAACTCTTGCAACTGAGCTTTTAATTCTTTCAATTCAGTAGCAGCCATTCTATACGGAGCAATCGAGATCGGTGCAGTCTGTAACACCCATAACCCGTATCCGTCGCCGAATTAGGGTTACGGGTATTACTAAACCAAACACAAGACAATTTATTCCTTCAGCATTAATACTTGGTAAAATGCATTCCACTTCTTACTATCTCGAATAAAATGTACATTCCATCCAATCCCAATTCATCAACATGTATATCATGCATAATATTCATTCGTATTACTTGATATCTACTTACATAACACAAATAATATTATTAAACAATATACTCATTCCACAATCGTTCAAACTACAATTATAAGATCCAAATCAATTCATTCATTGCATAGATACTTATCATATTCGACATTGTTCAATATACTCATATATATATAATTCATGAATACACCTAATCTAATTATTTCATCACCGATTGAGCCATTTGTATTTCATAGCCTAACATCTAACATTACCCAATGAGGTAATTTTAAAGTTAAAACAAAAATAAGACATTTCTGAATGTCTATAATTAATACATATCAATTTTACTCTCTACAATATCACCTATAGTATGCACATGCACAAATTTCAATTTATATCGTCTACATCTAATCACCTTGATGCATTGAATTTAAGCATATTGAGACAAATCATTATCATCTCAACGTCATATTTATATATATACCATATTTAATCCATTACTAAAATCTCAATTAGTATACACATATATCAATATCGAATATCTACCTCATTAACATCATGGCCAACATTTCATATCATATACATACGAATAGCATATAGCCAACTGTTGGCTAATGGCATTATAACCCTATTTAAAAATCAAGTTTATGTACTCAACTATCACACATAGCATAGTATTGAATCAACTCCTCGAAATAAGCTTATATTAAATTCAAACATATATAGTAATGATACCAAAATCAAACATGACTAAACTATACTTAAACACAACAGCTTAGCCATTTTCGCATTGCTTTATACGTATACACACCATTCAAAACAAGTCAAAAGAGACATAGTCTATACATGCCAAAACTTTCAAAAGAGTTACAACTTATAAGATACCAAAGTTTAGTGATAGTGCGATTGACTTTGACGTAGATCCCCAATCTCAAGCCTCGACTTCAAAAATCTATAAAACGATGAAATAAACACCCAAGCTAATATAGCTTAGTAAGTTTTAAGCATTTAACACACATATAAGTTTTATCAAGATCAAATAAATTGTAACATTCACAAACTCTTTGCCGAATAATCAAACCCTCAAAGAAAGACTTCATAAGGACATTATAAACATGTATAAATATGTATATACTCTTATACCACTTTCACATTAGTCAGATGAATAACATATACCACTATTACTTACCAAATCTCTACCCACAATTCCTCCACCATGCATTATAATTTGTCATAGGCAATACCTACGTTTAATGACTTACCTCTCCAACCTTAACTTATCAACTCGTACAAAGCACAATTGCGCACTTGAATATTACCTATACCAACAATAATATTACGAGCCCATCATATAATAACAAACCTGTACATTTGTTACAAGAATTTAGTAACGTATCGCACACATAGTGCCGTTACTTTAATAATTCGCACACATAGTGCTAAGTTTCCGTAACGTATCGCACACATAGTGCTAAGTTTTCGTAACGTATCGCACACATAGTGCCGTTGCTTAACATTTTCGCACACTTAGTGCCATTGAACCGATTTCGCACACTTAGTGCCCGGTATTTTATATTTCGCATACTTAGTGCATTAACCCTATTACTTCTATTCCATGTAAACATATAATCACATTTTTACTCACATGAACATTCATATATGCATATGTTTAAACCCACCAATTCTTCCTATGAATTTCCAACACATTCGATACACCGATATACTTATAAATATATATATATACCTTACTCAAATACATACATCTTTCTCAATTCATTTCCACATATAAATATCATTTAGTACATATGCATATATTCAATTCACACATTCGACTATCACTAATTAAATTCCTTGTCACTTTAGGCATTAAGAAATTAAACATATTAACATCAAATTAACATATACATATTCATATAAATAAACTTTTATTCAACCCGATTGCTTAAAATCTTACTGATAAACCGTAAAGTAACATATTTTAATCCCACATTTAATATGCTTTTGGATGATTTATCCCTTGTTTTATATAAAAAGGTGCTTTTAATCCTTTCTTTTCATGTCTTATACCCAGGAAAGCATCCAAGGATGAAAAGAACACAAAACGGGCCTAAAACGGAGTAAAAGGGCCTTAGTTCGAAATCGACACGGCCTGGCCCAAAGCACACACGGTCGTGCCTCGACGAACACCTAGAACACAGTCTCAACTCCATCACACATGGCCGTGCCTCAAGAGAAATCCAAACACAGTCAGGTCTCGATCCACACGGGCGTGTGCCATGCTGTGCCTCTGACGCTAGAAAAAGTAATTTTAGTCGGAAAAGGATACTTAGGGAGAAAGAATTGTATTCCAAGAGCCTATAAATATCCCCCAAGTACCACCTTTGAGGGGGGCGAAAGCGAGGCCAAAGAGCCACGCCGAGAAGGTCAGAGTTAGGGAATAACGCGAGGATAGCCAGTTGATCCATCCCAAGAAGCCGGAGTTATACTCAAGACGGTGGGATTCTCCTTCAATTCCTTCAGAGGGTTTTAGAGTTTTCTTATGTTTCATTTTATCTTTTCTCTTGTGATGGTTTGTTTATTCATTATGAACTAAACCCCTCAGATACCTGAAGGGGATGAAACCTAGATGGATTTTATTATTTGATTCTTAAGTTATATGATAAATTACTTAGTTTGTTCTTAATTATGTTGCTTAATCCAAATCTAATGTGCTTAGGTGGAGGAGGAATAGACCCTGCCTAAGAGAAGATCTAACATAATTAAGCGGAGTTGATCGAACGCCTAAAGATAAGGTTACGAGATTTTTCCGGATTAGGGTGAAACCTAATATGGGAGTCCATTGATCGATTTACTGCTATCCTAGGGGGTTATTATAAGCGAACGAGAGTTCCACTAATTAACCTAGGGTTAGACGTTATTCGCTTCGAGAGAGGGTTTAATATAGGTTAGGGAGTCTCACGGATCAAGCTAAGTAAAAGAATCATATAATTCAGGATTAGATAATAAGTGAAGTCTAGGTGGATTCTTTCCGAAGGTATCGTCGAAATCAACTGAGTTTTTCCCCAAAGTTATTCTCCAATTCGTTTTATTGTCTTTGTGTCCTTAGTTTAGTTGTCGTCAAATTAGTTTAAAAGTAATCTTCACTCTAATTTTAAGGCTAAATAATAAAAAAAAAGTGAGTATTAATACTTCTAGTTCCTTTGGGTTCGATAACCGGTCTTGCCTAAGCTATACTACTTTTCGATAGGTACACTTGCCTTAATATCATTGTCAGAGCTAGTCTCCAAGTTCGATCATTCTTTCATAAATATTTAAAGCTCTGATTTGCAGTGATCAAGTTTTTGGCACCGCTGCCGGGGAACTAAAATATTAAGAAAACTCTATTTTTATTACTTTAGCCCTAATTTTTATTTTTTGCAATTTATTTTTCTTTTCGTTTCTATTTTTTGTTTGCTGAAATTTTCTTTCTTTCTTTTCTCAGTAGGTACTCTAGTTTATGACTAGAAGGAACCCGAGAGGACTTTTGATATTCGACAACGAAATCGAAGCAACTACTCATAGGAATCGTCGGGAAACCAGGCAAGCCCTAGATTACACAGAGAGAGAGGAAGAAGATAGATCCAATCCTACTGAAGGGATGGACGAAAACAACCCACAACCACACGATGTGGGGGATAACAATGCTCCACGCACAATGTTCGATTATGCGAAACCACATTTAACAGGAGGAGAATCTAGTATTGTTAGGCCTGCTATATCTGCTAACATTTTTGAATTAAAGCCTAACACAATACAAATGATTCAACAGTTTGTTCAATTTGATGGTTTGCAGAACGAAGATCCAAACACGCACATAGCTAACTTTTTAGAGTTCTGTGATACCTTTAAAATAAATGGCGTTTCTGATGATGCTATTCGTATTCGGTTATTCCCTTTTTCATTAAGAAATAAAGCCAAACAATGGTTAAACTCGTTACAATGAGGATCAATCACTACATAGGATCAGATGACCGAAAAGTTTTTGATGAAATATTTTTCACCGGCCAAAACGGCCAAATTACGGAATGATATCTCTTCTTTTGTGCAGATGGATTTAGAGACGCTATACGACACATGGGAGAGGTTCAAAGATCTACTGAGAAGGTGCCCACACCATGGCCTACCCTTGTGGCTACAAGTCCAAACCTTTTATAACTATGTAAACCCCTCAACGAGACAACTGATAGATTCAACCGCCAGTGGAACGTTGAACAACAAAACTCCAGAAGCAGCCTACGAGTTCATTGAGGAGATGTCATTAAACTCCGCTTAATTATGTTAGATATACTCTTAGGCAGGGTCTATTCCTCCTCCACCTAAGCACATTAAATTTGGATTAAGCAACATAATTAAGAACAAACTAAGTAATTTATCATATAACTTAAAAATCAAATAATAAAATCTTTCTAGGTTTCATCCCCCTTCAGGTATCAGAAGGATTTAGTTCATAATGTAAAAAGAAAACATCACAAGAGAAAAGATAAAACAAAACATAAGAAAAATCCTAAAACTCCCTGATGGGATTGAAGGAGAATTCTGCCGTCTTGAGTTTAATTCCGGCTTCTTGGGATGAATCAACTGGCTATCCTCGCGTTACTCCCTAACTCTGACCTTCTCAGTTTGGCTCATTGGCCTAGCTTTCGCCCGTTTTGGCTTCTGCCTAACTCCTCTTCAAGTTGCCCCCTTGGGTGTTTATATAGACTTTGAGATGCCTTACTTGGCCCCTAAGTATCCTAATTTAAGTGGAATTCCTAATAGGGTGTTTGAATAGGCTTTGGAATGTGTTTCTTTGCCTCCAAGTATCCTTTCTCGAATGAAATTTCTCTTACCAGCGATAGGGACATGGCCATGGCACACGCCCGTATTAATCGTTGCCAGGTCGTGTTCGGAATTTTAATGAGACACGGCTATGTTTATTGAGGTCTAGGCCGTGTTATCGATGTTAGGCGTGGCACGACCGTGTGGCTTGAAGTCCAGGCCGTGTCGATTTCGTGAAAAGGCCCATTTGCTTCGTTTTAGGCCCGTTTTGTGTTCTTTTCATCCTCGAGTGCTTCCTGAGTATAAGACATGAAAAGAAAGGATTAAAAGCACCTCTTTATATAAAACAAGGCTTAAATCTTCAAAAAGCATAATAAATATGGGATTAAAATATGTTACATTTACGGTTTATCAAATACCCCCACACTTAAGCTTTTGCTTGTCCTCAAGCAAAATTCTCAACTTACAATTAAAACGAACTTTCCATGATTCATAATTTATATCAACAATGTATTATCATAATTCATAGATAATTTATACATGGATAATTCAATTCAAAGAGTCCTAAAGATTCAAACAAGATAAGTCATATAATTGTAGCACGAGATCATAGGTGTTTCCCTTCATCTAAATAATTACCTTTAATTCAAAATCTACAAGGATTGACATCCTCACAAAAGATTCACTCAAATCACTCAAAAAGTGTTTAAAGGTCAAAATTAAGCACTCATAAGTCGAACCTGAAAAGTTAATCCCATAGGCTTGCCTAAAAATCAAATCCCTACCACTGTAAAATGAAATGATAAATAGATCAAAAGGTTTTTGTTAGGGTTGTAACGGGGCTAGGGCTGAAGGTGTGGATAAAGGCTGAAATTAGAAGGTTAGAATCGAGATTGAATTGATAAGTTACCTATCTAAAAATTTCTAAGATAATAATTACATCAACTGAAAATAATAATCCTACTAATACGAGCCTCTTTTTTTCTTTTGATAATTAGACTTTAACGTGTATAAGCTCACTCTTCATAATACTAATACTGTATATACTTTGCTTTGTTTTTTTTTTTTTTTTTTTTTTTTTAAGAACAAACTAATAAAGACAACTTCAACTCATAATAAAAACTTAGGTAACTAGTCAAATCATATCTCGATTAAAGGGTAGTCGAAAAGAAAGGTAATAACAAATACAAAGGTTTTTGGGTTAATATTAGTGGGTGAGTCAATAAAAGGTTTGTTAGGCTCAACGGGGTTCACTAAGGGTTAATTATGAGGGTAGGCTTTTTAGTGGTGTAAGTGGGTTAAACCTAGGTGCCTTTATCATCTCAGCATATCAAATCATAACTGTGGTCTTGACATGTATAATCAAGGCAAGTTCTAGAATAACAGTTCATAGTTGACACACTCATAATCAAAAACTGAGCATGAAAAAGAATATATGCTTTATAAGGTTCAAATACTCACAAAAATTATGGGTGTTTTGACATCATCCTTATAAATTTCAAATTTCAAGGTAGAATTTAATTTCAGGTCAACAACCTAGCAAAAATTTTAATGTCTGAAAAATAGACTTATCATGCTTGATTCTCTAGTATTCCTTAAATTAAACATCAATGTACAATTACTATGACTTATTCAAAAACATATCAATGAAAATCATAAATCAGTAAAAATTTCATCCTAATTAGTAATATGAGAAAATTACTTTAAAACAAGATTAAATCAGGGATTTGAGAATCATGTAAAATTTAGACACTTTTATCCTTAGTGTTTGAGAAAAAATTAGGCATTATTTTCTCAGAATAACTATTCACCCCCCACACTTAAGATGTACATTGCCCTCAATGTACAAAGATAGATAATGACATTTTAAAGATAAACCAAAAGAGAAGGGGAAAGAATTACTCCCTGATTTGAGGATGTTTTCCCGAATGAGTGTCTTTGGTGGCGGTGATGATCAGGCGTGATAACGTTCCTGCGCTAGATGAAGAAATTGGGTAGCGCTTTGAGAAATAGCCAGGCTTTATTAAGACCTAATGAAAATAAACTAAATATATAAATAAAGACAAGAAAGATAAAGAGAAAGAGACTAAGAAGGAAAATAGACTAAGGCTAGGAAATAAAAGGGGCTTGAGAATCCTTATTAGTAGGTGGTTCGCGAGGTAGGTGTGACTTCTAAGGTGACGGAGGTGCTGGTGGTGGCGGAAGTGGAGTGATTCCCAAGCAGCCTTTAGAACTGACACTAAGAAACTAAAATGAAATAAAATAAATTAAGCATAAGATAGTTAAAAAGAAGGAAAATAAAGGAAAAGATAAATACAAAACAAAAAATAAATGGTCTCATAGGTCCTTGGCTTGGTGTTGCGACGAAGCTGCCTGCATGAACTCATGTTGATAGTTCTCCTTTGAGGAATATGGCCTTTTACGCTTCTTTGGCATGGTGTTGTCTTGCTCAAGGATCTAGAGCCATAGTAAGTGGAGAATTCTTGAGATGGAGGAGAGTAGAAACAAAGAAAATAAGGATGAAATCAGATGGGGGAAAAGAGAAGAGGGGAGAGATTTAAGTTCATTTGTTCTGCTCCCCCATGGCCGTGATCCCAGGATGTGTCGAATTACACAGCCTCCTCACACGGCTGTGTTATAGAGGGTGTTGTCACCCTATGCCCGTGCTTGATCCTTTTACGCCCGTGCTCATAATGTTTCTTTGTTGGCACGGTCATATGACACGGACGTGTTCTACCCGTGCTCGATAAGTCAGTAACCTCAGTAATTTTACACGGTTTATGGCATGGGCGTGTTCTGTCCGTGGAATAGAAGTTGGTAGCCTCACATGGTTGGTGCCACGGCCGTGCCATGTCTGTCGATGCCCGTGTCGAGAGTGGTTGGATCCGTGACGTTGAGGTGGTGGTTGGGCTGACTGCACGGCCTCTTTCCTATCAGTATGGTGGTTTTGGTGGTCCACACGGCCACGGACACGGCCGTGTGTAAGGTTGTGTGGTCTATAATCCTGCACTTTTGGTTAGTTAAAAAGGAAAAGAAAAGAGAAAAGAAAATGTAAAAATGCAAAAAGAAATAGAGTTAGTACTCGGGTTGTCTCCCGAGAAGCACTCGTTTATAGTCTTAAGCTAGACTTTGCTTGTGTTTGAAAATTTTAGGGAGGTTTAAAAGTTTGAATATATTCCCTCATGTCTACAGTTTTAGTTTTATGACAAGATTGAGGTCGAGAAATGTTTATTTGAAAGTGTCAAAGGTAAGATTACTTACCTCGACTATTCCTTGTGGGAAGATATCATGCACCTTAAGAAGAAGTTCTCCATTTTCCTTCAGGTTTGTTGTGGTGATGTGAGGCTTGGTTTTATCTAACAGAACTTGATCTCTTATCTTATAGTGATTTGATGTTTCCACGAGCTCTTCTGGTGGTTCCTCTGGTTGTACAGTGTGTGAATCTAGCTCTTCTTTGACCCGTGTTTCCTGTTCTTCCTTGTGTAACCCTAGTTTTTCCTTGAAGTGTGTTTTCCATTCATTTAGGTCATCGATTTGGGTCCTTTGTTCTTCGTGAGTTATTTCTTTGTCGGCATTGAACTGAGGATCTGGTTCAATTGTTTCCTTTTTCGGAGGTTCCTGGAAAGAAGGTGAAATTAAATGATTATCGAAAGAATTTTCTTACTTACCTTGATTCCTTGATGACCTAGTTAAATCGAGGGCTTGAAGACTTATTGAGTCATCACCTACACAAAGTATGAGCTCACCTGTGGCAACGTCAATTTTAGTCTTGGCAGTTGTTAGAAAAGGTCTTCCTAAAATTAAGGGGATTGAATTATCCTCATCCATGTCTAAAACAACGAAGTCTACTGGGAAAACAAATTTATCAATTTTTACGAGAACATCTTCAATAATGCCCCTAGAAATTCTAACAGTTTTATCCGCTAATTGAATACTCATCTTAGTTTGTTTTGGTTTCCCCAGACCTAGTCGTTTAAACAACGTATAAAGCATAACATTTAAGCTTGCCCCTAAATCAGCTAGCGCATTATCAATATTTAAACTACCAATTAAACATGGAATTGTAAAACTCCCTGGATCTTTTTGCTTCTATGGTAGTCTCTTTTGTAACATTGCTTAGCATGTTGCGTTAAGTTGCACATGGTACTCTTCATTTTGCTTCTGTGGTAGTTTATTTTGTAACATTGCTGACCACGTTGCATTTAATTCCACGTGGTGCTCTTCATCTATTTTGCGTTTGTTGGTCAAGAGCTGTCTTAAAAATTTCCTAGCGTCTGGCGTCTGGAAAAGAGCTTCAAGAAGAGGTAAGTTAATATTAATTTCTTTAAAAGTTTAAGAAACTTACCGAATTGCTCCTCTGAATCGTCTTTTTATAATGCTGCGGGATAAGGTATGCGAGGTTTGTACTCCTTGACTACCGGTTTTGGCTTTTCTTATACCACCTTTGTTATTTCTTCGTCTTCCTTACTTTCTGGAGTTGGGTTAGGTGTATCTATTTCCTTGCTATCCTGAAGTGTGATAGCTTGAATTTGCTCTTTACGTTTAATTTCAGTGTTACTAGGTAAGCGTCCTTGCGGTCGTTCTAACATTGACTTTACAAGTTGTTCAACGGCTTTGCTTACTTTCTTGACTGACTTAGCAAGTTCTTCCATTCGGTTTTCATTGCTTTTGATTGTTCTGTCACTTCTTGGATACGTTCCTCGATGGTTAGCTTCTTGTCCTGTGGATAAGGCTGATTTCAGAAGTGTTACTATAAGGTTTATTATTAGATCAAAAATTATTACCTATATAGTTCATCTGTTCATCTTCTGCTTCTGGTTGGTAGGGTGGGTACTCAGGATTCGCCATAGTTCCATTAGTGTCGTACTGCTTGACTGGATGTATCTGTGAAGAACACAAACTATCAAACTTTTTATTCATCATCTCAAGTTGCATTGATAGCATGATCATGGTGTCAAAGCTTGCCATTGATAGTTGTTTAAAGACATCTCCTCAATGAATTCGTAGGCCGCTTCAGGATTTTTGTTGTTCAGCGTTCCACCAGCGGCTGAATCTATCAGTTGCCTTGTTGAGGGGTTTACTCCGTTGTAGAAGGTTTGGACTTGTAGCCACAGGGGTAAACCATTGTGTGGGCACCTCCTCAAGAGATCTTTGAACCTCTCCCATACGTCGTAAAGTGTCTCTAAATCTATCTGCACAAAGGAAGAGATGTCATTACGTACTTTAGTCGTTTTGGCTGGTGGAAAATATTTCATCAAAAACATTTCGGTCATTTGATCCCATGTAGTGATTGACCCTCGTTGTAACGAGTTTAGCCATTGTTTGTCTTTATTCCTTAATGAAAAAGGGAATAACCGAAGACGGATGGCATCATCAGAAACGCCATTTATTTTAAAGGTATCATAGAACTCTAAAAAGTTAGCTATATGCATGTTTGGGTCTTCGTCCTACAAACCATCAAATTGAACAAACTGTTGAATCATTAGTATTGTGTTAGGCTTTAATTCAAAATTGTTTGCAGATATGGCAGGCCTTACAATACTAGATTCTGCTCTTGTTAAATGTGGTTTCCTATAATCAAATATTGTACATGGAGCATTGTGATCCCCCACATCATGTAGTGGTGTGATTTTTTCGCCCATCCCTTCAGTAGGATTGGATCTGTTTTCCTCCTCTCTTTCTATGTAATCTAGGGCTCGCCTGGTTTCCCGATGATTCCTTCGAGCGGTTGCTTCGATATCACTATCGTATACCAAAGGTCCTCTCGGATTCTTTCTAGTCATAAACTAGAGGTAACTAGAAAAGGGAAAGAACTAAAATAAAAAAAATTAGAAATTAGAAAAATTAAAATTTAACCTAAGAAAACAAAAGAAATAAATTGCAAATAAAATAATGGCTAAAGTAATAAAAATAAAGCTTTCTAAATATTTTAGTTCCCCGGCAACGGCGCCAAAAACTTGATTGCTGTAAAATCAAAGTTTTAAAATTTATAAAAGAATGATCAAACCTGGAAACTAACTCTGACAACGATTAAAGGCAAGTGTACCTATCGAACAGTAGTATAGCTTAGGCAAGACCGGATATCGAACCCAAAGGAACTAAAAGTATTAATCCTCACTTTCTTTTTATTATTTAACCTAATTAAGATAAAGGTTGCTTTTAAACTAAATTGACGACAACTAAACTAAGGAAACAAAGACAAAAAGATGAATTTGGGGATTACTTGAAAAAGACTCAGTTGATTTTTATGATACCTTCGGGAAGAATCCACCTAGGCTTCTCTTATTATCTAACCTTAAATTATATGATTTCTTTTACTTAGCTTGATCCGTGAGACTCCCTAACCTATGTTAAACCCTCTCTCGAAGCGAATAACGTCTAATCCTAGGTTAGTTAGTGGAACTCTCGTTCGCTTATAATAACCGCTTAGGAAAGCAGTAAATCAATCAATGGATTCCCATATTAGGTTTCACCTTAATCCGGCAAAATCTCGTAACCCTATCTCTAGGCGCCCGATCAACTCCGCTTAATTATGTTAGATCTACTCTTAAACAGGGTCTATTCCTCCTCCACCTAAGCACATTAAATTTGGATTATGCAACATAATTAAGAACAAACTAAGTAATTTATCATATAACTTAAAAATCAAATAATAAAATCTGTCTAGGTTTCATCCCCCTTCAGGTATCTGAAGGATTTAGTTCATAATGTAAAAAGAAAGCATCACAAGAGAAAAGATAAAACAAAACATAAGAAAAATCCTAAAACTCCCTGATGGGATTGAAGGAGAATTCCGTCGTCTTGAGTATAATTCTGGCTTCTTGGGATGAATCAACTGGCTATCCTCGCGTTACTCCCTAACTCTGACCTTCTCAGCTTGGCTCCTTGGCCTAGCTTTCGCCCGTTTCGGCCTCTGCCGAACTCCTCTTCAAGTTGCCCCCTTGGGTGTTTATATAGACTTTGAAATGCCTTACTTGGCCCCTAAGTATCCTAATTTAAGTAGAATTCGTAATAGGGTGTTTGAATAGGCTTTGGAATGTGTTTCTTTGCCTCCAAGTATCCTTTCCCGAATAAAATTTCTCTTTCCAGCGATAGGGACACGGCCATGGCACACGCCCGTGTTAATCGTGGCCAGGCCGTGTTCGGACTTTTAATAAGACACGGCCATGTTTATCAGGGTCCAGGCCGTATTCTCGATGTTAGGCATGGCACGGCTGTGTGGCTTGAAGTCCAGGCCGTGTCGATTTCGTGAAAAGGTCCATTTGCTTCGTTTTAAGCCCGTTTTGTGTTCTTTTCATCCTCGGGTGCTTTCCTGAGTATAAGACATGAAAAGAAAGGATTAAAAGCACCTTTTTATATAAAACAAGGCTTAAATCTTCAAAAAGCATAATAAATGTGGGATTAAAATATGTTACATTTACGGTTTATCACCATCCTTCGAGGAACATCTCCAAGAAACTGATAGAGCAGTCAAAAGCAACGAGAGACGACCCGATGAAATTGCTAAATCAGTCAAGGAAATGACTAATGCAGTAGAACAACTCGCAAAACTAATGTCAGAACGACTACAAGGACGTCTTCCAAGTAACACTGAAGTTAATCCTAATGAGCAAATTTAAGCAATCACAGCTTAGGATAGTAACGGATTAGCTGAACACGATCCAACACCGGAAAAGAAGGTAGACGAAAGTAAAATAAAGGTACCACAAGAAAAGCCAAAACTGGCAAATAAAGAGTATCAACCTCGCATACCTTATCCTGAAGCCTTAAAAAGAGACGATTCAGAGGAACAGTTCGGTAAGTTTCTTAAACTTTTAAAGAAATTACATATTAACTTACCTCTTCTTGAAGCTCTTTTTCAGATGCCAGATTCGAGAAAATTTTTAAGACAGCTTTTGACCAACAAACGCAAAATAGATGAAGAGCGTCACGTGGAACTAAATGCAACATGCTCGGCGGTGCTACAAAATATACTAGCACAGAAACTAAAAGATCTAGGAAGTCTTACAATTCCATGTCTAATTGGTAGTCTACATATTGATAATGCGTTAGCTGATCTAGGGGCAAGCATAAACGTCATGCCTTACTCACTGTTTAAACGACTAGGTCTAGGGAAGCCCAAACAAACTAGAATGAGTGTTTAATTAGCTGATAAAACTGTTAGAATTCCTAGGGGCATTATCGAAGATGTTCTTGTCAAAATCGATAAATTTGTTTTCCCAGTAAACTTTGTTGTCTTAGATATGGACGAGGATAATTCAATCCCTTTAATTTCAGGAAGGCCTTTTCTAGCAACTGCCAGAACAAAAATTGATGTTGCTACAGGTGAGCTCATACTTCGTGTAGGATATGAATCGATCAATCTTCAAGCTCTCGACTTGGCCAGGACAACAGTCGACGAAGGTAAGAAAACCATCTCAGTAGATAATCATATTATTCAATCTTCATCACAGGAAACACCACAAGACCTAAAGCCTGAGCCCCAAGTCGAAAAAGAAGAGCCACACAAGGAACAAAGCCTTCAGGTCGACAATTTAGAAGAGCAGAAGACACAGGCCAAAGAAAAGACGGAACCATATGAAGTAAAACCCGAGGAGCCATCAGAAGAGCTCGTGGGGACATCGAATCACTTCAAAATAGGAGATCAGGCACTATTAGACAAAGCCGATCCTCACATCACTTCAACAGACCTGAGGAAAAAGGGAGAAATTCCTCTCAAGGTACACGACATCTTCCGACACAAAATAGTCGAGGTAAGCAATCCAATATTCGACAATTTCAAGGTAAATGCTTCTCGACTTCAACTTTGTCATGAAAATGAAACTGTAAGCATGAAGGAAGATATTTAAACCTTTAAACCTTCCTAAAATTTTCAAATACGAGGAAAGTCTAGCTTAAGACTATAAACGAGCGCTTCTCGGGAGGCAACCCGAGCACTAACCCTATTTTTTTTTACCTTTATTTGTGTTTTCTTTTTCTTATCCTTTTTAAACTAACCAAAAATACAGAATCTGAGGCCACACGGCCTTACACACGACCGTGTCCGTGGCCGTGTGGACCACCTAAACAACCACACTGACAGGGCAGAGGCCGTGTAGTTAGCCCACCACCCTCCCCAACGTCACGGATCCAACAACCCTCCCCACGGGCAGTGACAGATAGGGCACGGTCGTGCTTGAAACTGTGTGAAACTACTGACTTGCATACCACGGCCAGAACACCCCCGCGCTAGCAACCGTGCGAAGCTACTGACTTATCGAACACGGGGAAATATGCCCGTGCAGAACGATCGTGCCAAAAGAAAGACTTCACAAGCACGGGCATGGGAGAATCAAGCATGGGCATAGGGTGACAACACACCCAAACACACGGCCGTGCGAGGTGGCCGTGTAAATCGACACACTCTGTGATCACGACCGTGGGGGAGCACAAAAATTGAACTTCTATTTAAACCCTCACCTCTTCCCCTTCCCTCCATCTGATTTTTTTTCTTTATTTTCTCTCCTTTTCACTCTCTTCAGTCTCAGACTCTTCAAGACCCTAGATCCTTGAGCAAATCAACTCCATGCCGAAGAAGCGGAAGAAGCTACGCATAGACTCCTTAACAAAGAACGATCAACATGAGTTCATACCGGTAGCTTTGTGTCAACAACAAGCCAAGGGTTTTTGAGACCAATTAGTTTTTATTTTTGCTTTCTCTCTTGCTTCAATTTCCTTCTCTTCTACTTTATTTTCCTTATTTAAGCTTCTCTACTGCTCTTTTCGTTTAATTTTCTTTTAGTTTCTTAATTTCAGGTTCGCCAGGCTGCTAGGGAATCACGCCAACAACCACGACAACCTCACCACTCTCACCACCGCTACCACATCCCCAATCTTAGCATTGATTCCCACCTTGCGAACCATCCTTTAAAAAGGACTTCATAGTCCATTAGTATTTTCTTGTCATTTCAGTTTTCTTCTTAGTCTCCTTCACTTAGCTCGCTTTTCTTTAATTTCATATTTAGTTTATTTATATTATGTTTCAATAACCCCTGGCTAATCCTTCACGAGTTCCTCAATTTCTTCATCTAGCTCAGAGCTCGGGAACCAACACCACCACCATACCGACTCCTTCGCTATATTTGCCACACCCTCCACCATAACCTCCACGACCTCTGCCCTCCTCCAAGGAAACAGTCCACATCTCAGGGAGTATTCTTTTCCCTCCTATCTTTTAATTAATCACTAATTGGCATTATCTATCTTTGTACATTGAGGATAATGTATATCTTAAGTGTGGGGGGTAAAAGAACCTAACTTTTTGCATTATTCTCAAATCCCTGAGGGTAAAAGTGGGGTAAAAGAACCTAATTTTTTTGCATTATTCCCAAATCTCTGATTTAGTCTTCTTTTTATACAAAGTTGTCCTGATGATTTGTGATGATTATTAACATGTTTTAGAATAAGTCATAGTTAATTATACATTGATGTTTAATTTAAAGAATACTAGAGAATCAAGCATGATAAGTCCGTTTTTCAGGAATTAAAATTTTTGCTAGGCTGTTGACCTAAATTTAAAAACCACCTTGAAATTTAAAATTCATAAGGATGATGTCAAAACACTCATAATCTTTTGTGAGTATTTGAACCTTATAGAGCATACATTCTTTTTCATGCTCATTTTTTGATTATGAGTGTGTCAACCATGAACTGTTATTCTAGAACTTGCCTTGTTTTTACATGTCGAGACCACAGTTATGATTTGACACACAGAGATGATAAAGGCACCTAGGTTTTAACCCACTAATTCCACTAAATAGCCCACCTTCACAATTAACCTCTAGTGAACCCCGTTGATCCTAATAAACCCTTTTTATTGATTTACCTACTAATATTAACCCAAAACCCTTGTATTTATTATCACCCTTTCTTTTGACTACCCCCTAATCGGGACTTAATTTGATCAGTTACCGAAGTTTATTATTCTGATAGTTAAATTTATCATGTATTATTAGTTTGTTCTTAAAAAAAAACTCAAGGCATTCAATATTAGTAGTGTGAAAAGAGAGCTTACATAATCAAAGTTTGTTTTCAAAAAGAAAAAGCTCGTATTAGAAGGATTATTACTTCAATTTCAAAAAAAATTTTAGGTAGGTACCTGTCAATTCAATCTCGATTCTAACCCTCTAATTTCAGCCTACGACCATACCTTTTACCCTAGCCCCGTTACAACTTTAACAAAGACCTTTTGATTTGTTTGTCATCTCACGTTACAGTGGTGGAGATTTGATTTTCAGGCAAGCCTATGGGATTAACTTTTCAGGTTCGACTTATGAGCGATCCTTTTCTGAACCTTAAATACTTCAGAGTGATTTGAGTGAATCCTAACTGAGTATATCAATCCTTGTCGATTTGAATTAAAAAGGTAGTTCTTTAAAAGAGGGAAGACACCTATGTTTCGAGATACAAAATTATGACTTATCTCGTTTGAATCTTTAGGACACTTTGAATCAAATCATCCATGTATGAATTCTCTATGAATTAGGATAAGACATTGTTGATAAGAATTATAGATCATGGAAAGTTCGTTTTAATTGTAAAGTTGAGAATTTTGCTTGAGGACAAACAAAAGCTTAAGTGTAAGGGTATTTGATAAACCGTAAAAGTAACATATTTTAATCCCACATTTAATATGCTTTTGGATGGTTTATCCTTTGTTTTATATAAAAAGGTGCTTTTAATCCTTTCTTTTCATGTCTTATACCCAAGAATGCATCCAAGGATGAAAAGAACACAAAACGGGCCTAAAACGGAGTAAATGGGCCTTAGCACGAAATCGACACGGCTTGGCCCAAAGCACACACGGCCGTGCCTCGACGAACACTTAGAACACGGTCTCAATTCCATCACACACGGTCGTGCCTCAAGAGAAATCCGAACATAGTCAGGTCTCGATCCACACGGGCGTGTGCCATGCCGTCCCTCTGACGCTGGAAAGAGTAATTTTAGTTAGAAAAGGATATTTAGGGACAAAGAATCGCATTCCAAGAGCCTATAAATATCCCCCAAGTACCACCTTTGAGGGGGGCGAAAGCGAGGCTAATGAGCCATGCCGAGGAGGTCAGAGTTAGGGAATAACGCGAGGATAGCCAGTTGATCCATCCCAAGAAGCCGGAGTTATACTCAAGACAGCGGAATTCTCCTTCAATTCCTTCAGGGGGTTTTAGGGTTTTCTTATGTTTTATTTTATCTTTTCTCTTGCGATGGTTTGTTTACTCATTATGAACTAAACCCCTCAGATACCTGAAGGGGATGAAACCTAGATGGATTTTCTTATTTGATTCTCAAGTTATATGATAAATTACTTAGTTTGTTCTTAATTATGTTGCCTAATCCAAATCTAATGTGCTTAGGTGGAGGAGGAATAGACCCTGCCTAAGAGAAGATCTAACATAATTAAGCGGAGTTGATCGAACGCATAGATATAGGGTTACGAGATTTTACAGGATTAGGGTGAAACCTAATATGGGAGTCCATTGATCGATTTACTGCTATCCTAAGGGGTTATTATAAGCGAACGAGAGTTCCACTAATTAACCTAGTGTTAGACGTTATTCGCTTCGAGAGAGGGTTTAATATAGGTTAGGGAGTCTCACGGATCAAGCTAAGTAAAAGAATCATATAATTCAGGGTTAGATAATAAGTGAAGTCTAGGTGGATTCTTTCCGAAGGTATCGTCGAAATCAACTGATTTTTTTCCCAAAGTTATTCTCCAATTTGTCTTATTGTCTTTGTGTCCTTAGTTTAGTTGTCGCCAAATTAGTTTAAAAGTAATCTTCACTTTAATTTTAAGGCTAAATAATAAAAAGAAAGTGAGTATTAATACTTCTAGTTCCTTTGGGTTCGATAACCGGTCTTGCCTAAGCTATACTACTGTTCGATAGGTACACTTGCCTTAATATCATTGTCAAAGATAGTCTCCAGGTTTGATCATTCTTTTATAAATATTTAAAGCTCTAATTTGCAGCGATCACTTACCTCGGATAAATATTTCTGAATGTCTATAATTAATACATATCAATTTTACTCTCTACTATATCACTTATAGTATGCACATGCACAAATTTCAATTTATATCGTCTACATTTAATCACCTTGATGCGTTGAATTTAAGCATATTGAAACAAATCATTATCATCTCAACATCATATTTGTATATATATACCATATTTAATCCATTACTAAAATCTCAATTAGTATACACATATTTCAAAATCGAATATCTACCTCATTAACATCATGGCCAACATTCCATATCATATACATACGAATAGCATATAGACAACTGTCGACTAATGGCATTATAACCCTATTTAAAAATCAAGTTTTATGTACTCAACTATCACACATAGCATAGTATTGAATCAACTCCTCGAAATAAGCTTATATTAAATTCAAGCATATATAGTAATGATACCAAAATCAAACATGACTAAACTATACTTAAACACAACAGCTTAGCCATTTTCGCATGGCTTTATATGTATACACACCATTCAAAACAAGTCGAAAGAGGCATAGTCTATACATGCCAAAAATTTCAAAAGAGTTACAACTTATAAGATAACAAGGTTTAGTGATAGTGCAGTTGACTTTGACGTGGATCCCCGATCTCAAGCCTCGACTTCAAAAATCTATAATACGATGAAATAAACACCCCAAGTAAGCTAATATAGCTTAGTAAGTTTTAAGCATTTAACACACGTATAAGTTTTATCAAGATCAAATAAATTGTAACATTCACAATCTCAATTTAACCCTTCCATAATTTATTTTCACAATTAAATCCTTAATTAGCTACATTCACCAATGACCCAAGAGTAAGATATGTTCATCTCGCTAAAATCTTTCATTTAATACTAAAAACCATCACAAAACTCAACTCACCATCAATGACATTTCTCACACACATGATCGACGTACAAAATTTCTACATGGGCTCAATAGGAAAATGATTGACAATCACAAAAATATGAAAATTATCAAAAATCTAAATCAATTACATACCAAATTGATCCTCCCCCAAGTGTCGAACCTAAAGGAGCTCTTCTCTCTTTATTTTTTTCTCAAGTTTCGGCTATTAACACAATAAGAAGATAAACACTTTTCATCTTTATTTTCTTATTATTATATCACTTTAACTATTATATTAGTATAAAATATAATAAAGTATAATAAAAAAATAAGTTACTATTACATGCACAATCATGGCCATCACTACTTACATAATTATCCATCAATTTGCTATATAAAACCCCCAATTCACAAAAACATCATCAACTCAATACTTACATAATTATCCATCAAAATTTTCTTTTTATGCAATTAAGCCCCTTTTTATAATTATGCACTAGAACAAACAAATTTTAATATGAAAATTTCACAAACATTAATTCACACATACTAAGCATTTAAAATAAAAAATATAATAACAGTAAATAATATTTTTTCTAACTCGGATTCGTGGTCCCGAAACCACCGTTCCGATTAGGGTCGTAATTGGGCTGTTACAACTCTCCCCCTAAAGAAATTCTCGTCCTCGAAAATCATACCCGTGAATAAGTGTGGGTAACGTTCTTTCATTGATTCTTCGGTTTCCCAAGTTGCTTCCTCAACCCCGTGATTATGCCATATTACTTTAACAAATGATATATTCTTATTTCGTAATTCTTTCACCTCATGAGCTAAAATGCAAATCGGTTCTTCCTCATAAATCAAATAAGGCTGGAATTCCACCTCTGATGGACTGATCACATGAGATGGATCGGATCTATATCGCCGAAGCATTGACACGTGGAAAACATTATAGATCTTGTCTAACTTAGACGGCAACCTCAATCTGTACGCAACCGGCCCGATACGCTCGATAACTTCATACGGCCCAATAAATCTCGGACTCAGTTTTCCGTTACGACCAAATCTAAGTATCTTTTTCCACTGTGATACTTTCAAGAATACTTGATCACCCACTTGAAACTCTATATCCTTTCATTTCAAATTCGCGTACGACTTCTGACAATCTGATGCAGTTTTTAAACTTTCTCAAATTACTTTAACTTTCTGCTCCGTCTCTCTGATCAAATCAACCCTGTGTATCTTGCCTTCACTTAGCTCGATCCAGTATAGTGGTGTACGACATTTTCGACCGTACAATGCTTCGTAAGGTGCCATTTTAATACTTGATTGAAAACCGTTGTTATAAGCAAATTCAATCAAAGGCAAGTATCGTTCCCACGTACCCTCAAACTCAAGAACACAACATCTCAACATATCCTCGAGTATTTGAATAACACGTTCAGATTAAACATCTGAATGAGGGTGAAAAGCTGTACTGAAATGTAATTTAGTACCTAAAGCATCCTGCAGTTTCTTCTAAAACCGCGATGTGAACCTCGGATCTCTATTCGAAACAATAGAAATTGGTACTCCGTGTAACCGTACGATCTGCGATACATACAATTCAGCCAACTTATCAAGTGAGAAATCCGTACGTACCGGAATAAAATGAGCCGATTTCGTCAATCTTTCTACAATAACCCAGATTGAATCTTTCTTACTTAGCGTCAAAGGCAAACCCGTTACGAAATTCATAGTGACTCGATCCCACTTCCCTCAGGTATCATAATCGGCTGAAGTAGTCCCGATGGCTGATGCTCAGCTTTTACTTGTTGGCATACTAAGCACTTCAACACATAGTTGGAAATGTCTCGTTTCATACCGTGCCACCAATAATGCTGTTTCAGATTATTATACATTTTCGTGCTACCCGGATGGATCGAGAATCTACTATTATGAGCTTCATCACAAATTATTCGAATTAGTTCAGGTTTCTTAGGCACACATACCCAATTCTTGAACCGTAAACATCCTTCATCATCTATCTGAAAATCTGAATCCGCACACGAGCTATAATGACTCTTCTTTGTTTTTACATTATCATCAACCTCTTGGGCTTCTCGAATCTGTTGTACAAACAACGGTTTTGCTTTCAACTCTGCAACGATCACACCACCATCAGTCATGGCTAAATCCGTATTCATGGCCCGTAGAGTAAATAGTGATTTTCGACTAAGAGCATCGGCAACCATATTAGCTTTTCCCGGGTGATAATCAATCACGAACTAGTAGTCATTCAACAGTTCTAACCATTATCGCTGTCTCAAATTTAGATCCTTTTAAGTTATTAGATACTTTAGACTCTTATGATCCGAATAGACGTGGCATTTCTCACCGAATAGATAGTGACGCCATATTTTCAAAGTAAAAACTATAGCTGCCGACTCAAGGTCGTGCGTCGGATAATTCTTCTCGTGCGGTTTCAACTATCTCGAAGTGTAGGCTACGACTTTACCCTCTAGCATCAAGACACAACCCAGCCCATTAAAAGATGCATCACTGAAAATAACGAACTCTTTACCCGACTCTGGCTGAATGAGCACTGGAGCTTCCGTTAACAAGGTCTTAAGTTGATCAAAACTCTTCTAACACCTTTCTGACCACTCAAATTTCACATCCTTCTGTAATAGTTTTGTCATCGAGGTTGCTATCATCGAGAATCCTTTCACGAAATGTCTGTAATATCCTGCAAGTCCTAAAAAGCTACGTACCTCAGAAACATTCCGCAGAGGTTTCCCAGGAAGCTGACTTCTTTCAACCAAAACTCACATTTACTGAATTTTGCGTACAATTGCTTATCACGCAAAATCTATAACACTAACCTCAAATGCTCAGCATGCTCAGTTTCGTTTCGTGAATAGATCAGTATATCATCTATGAATACAACCACAAACCGATCTAAATACGGTCTGAATACCCGGTTCATCAAATCCATAAAAACAGCAGGGGCATTAGTGAGCCTAAACGGCATCACCAAGAACTCGTAATGCCCGTATCTCGTCCGAAATGCAGTCTTTGGTATATCTGATTCTCTAACTCGTAACTGATAATATCCTGATATTGGATCAATTTTCGAGAACATCGAGGCTTCTTTAAGCTGATCAAATAAATCGTCGATACGTGGCAACAGGTATTTTTTCTTTACGGTCACCTTATTGAGCTGTCTATAATCAATGCACATTCTCAATGTTCCGTCTTTCCTTTTCACAAATAGAACGGGCGCACCCTAGAGAGAGAAACTCGGTCAGGCGAAACCTCTATCTGTCAATTCTTGCAGCTGAGCCTTCAATTCTTTTATTTCAGTCAGTGCCATTCTATACGGAGCTATCAAAATTGGAGTGGTCCCTAGCACTAGAACAATACCAAACTCTACCTCACGAACAGGTGGCAATCCCGGCAATTCCTCTAGAAACACATCCGAATACTCACGAACAACTGGCACAGATTCAATCTTTTTTTCTGTTACTTTGCTGTCAATCACGTACGCAAGATAGGCTTCGCAACCCTTTCTCAAACACTGCCAAACCAATATCGATGATATCACAGCAGGTAGTCCATTCAAATCCGCAGACTTAATTCGAATTATCTCATTATTCTGGCATCTTAAATCAATAGTCTTTCGTTTGCAATTAACTACCGCATCATGAATTTTCAACCAATCCATACCGAGAATGATGTCGAACTCATTGAAAAGTAATAACATCAAATCAGCCAGAAAACACATATCTCGAATCATTAAAGGACAATTCTTGCATACCCTATCAACGAGCACACACCGACCCAGGGGGTTCAAAACCCGAATCACAAATTCAGTAGACCCAACAAGTAGAGTCTTACTGGATACTAATGTCTCGCACACATATGAATGAGTTGAACCAGGGTCAATCAAAGTAGTTACACTAGTATCAAAGAGAGTGAAAATACCGGTAATGACGTTTGGAGATGAGGCCTCCTCTCTAGCATGGATGGCGTAAGCTCTAGCCAGTACACGAGCCTCTGATCGTATAGCTGCTTCTGTAGTCCCCCTCTGTGCACCACTTCTACCTCCCCCAATACGTGATGGTCTACCTCTAGTTGTAGTGCCGCTCAGTCTCGCGCTCTGAGCAGTACCCTTTTCTATAGTTTCCAGGCAATCCCGAATAGAGTGATCCTGTGAACCACACTTATAACAAGTGCGATTAATAGATTTACCCCAGCACTCCCTAAAATGCCATCTACCGCACTGCTGACACTCAGATTTGCTCGATTGAGCATTGCGCACACTAGCCACTGATGTAGCTCGAGAACTCACTGGTGGCCGTTCTCGTATAGAAATCCCAGTGTTAGGTTTGGATCGACTACCATCATTCTTGAACTTTTTCGTTGCCATCTGCGAAAATTTACTTGTTGATCTCTTACGAAAATCTTTAGATTCAAGCTCAGCTTTTCGTTTTTCTTTTCCCAACTCTTCAGCCTTACAAGCTCGTTCAACCAGCACAACGAACTCATTAATTTCAAGAATGCTAACCAGAAGCTTTATATCTTCATTCAGGCCATCTTCGAATCTCCAGCACATAGCAGTCTCAGATGAAACACATTCACGAGCGTAGCGACTAAGTCACACAAACTTGCGCTCGTATTCTGATATGGTCATACGACCCTATTTAAGCTCAAAAAATTCTTTGCGCTTAGAGCCTATGAAGCGCTGGCGTATATACTTCTTACGAAATTCCGTCTGAAAGAAGTCCCAAGTAACCCACTCTTTCGGAACAACTGACACGAGTGTATTCCACCAATAATAAGTAGAATCCTGTAATAATGATATGGCACACTTCAGGCACTCATCAGGTATGCAGGATGGCTCGTCAAAAACACGAACAGTATTATCGAGCCAAAATCCAGCTCGCTCTGCATCATCATCATCCTCAGCTCTAAATTCTTGAGCTCCGTGCTTTCTAATGCGATCAACCGGAGGCTTGCTTACTCTCTTAGGATTCACAATCGGGGGTACCACCGGTACTACGGGAGGAATGTTCAGATTCAGGGGTGGTTGAACAGCTGGATTGGTTCGTATGTATTGACTGAACCAGTCATTCATCATACTATAGAAGGCTTGTCTGGCCCCCTCATCAGGATTACTCGTAGCCGATTGAGATTCCTCTAGAGAGGTCCCTGGCGCGGGAGCAGGCGCCACGCTCTCGACATCGTCAGCTAATCGTTCAGGATCAGGATCCATTTACTCTATAAGAGAAATAAACACATTTCACAATCAGGAGTCATCACACTATCACATTATAAATTTTGGTGTGTAAGTCTAATAGCTAGACTTACACGCCCTACGTTAGTCCGAGAACTGACTAAACTGTAGCTCTGATACCAATCAAATGTAACACCCCTAACTCGTATCCGTCGCCAGATTAGGATTACGAGTATTACTAAATCAAACACAAGTCAATTTATTCCATCAGCATTAATACTTGGTAAAATGCATCCCACTTCTTACTATCTTGAATAAAATGTACATTCCATCCAATCCCAATTCATCAACATGCATATCATGCATAATATTCATTCGCATTACTTGATATCTACTTACATAACACAAATAATATTATTAAACAATATACTCATTCCACAATCGTTCAAACTACAATTATAAGATCCAAATAAATTCATTCATTGCATAGATACTTATCATATTCGACATTGTTCAATATACTAATATATATAATTCATGAATACACCTAATCTAATTATTTCATCACCGATTGAGCCATTTGTATTTCATAGCCTAACGTCTAACATTCCCAATGAGGTAATTTTAAAGTTAAAAAAGACAATACAACATTTCTGAATGTCTATAATTAATACATATCAATTTTACTCTCTACTATATCACCTATAGTATGCACATGCACAAATTTCAATTTATATCGTCTACATTTAATCACCTTGATGCGTTGAATTTAAGCATATTGAGACAAATCATTATCATCTCAACGTCATATTTGTATATATATATATACACCATATTTAATCCATTACTAAAATCTCAATTAGTATACACATATATCAAAATCGAATATCTACCTTATTAACATCATGGCCAACATTTCATATCATATACATACGAATAGCATATAGACAACTGTCGACTAATGGCATTATAACCCTATTTAAAAATCAAGTTTATGTACTCAACTATCACACATAGCATAGTATTGAATCAACTCCTCGAAATAAGCTTATATTAAATTCAAACATATATAGTAATGATACCAAAATCAAACATGACTAAACTATACTTGAACACAACAGCTTAGCCATTTTCGCATGGCTTTATATGTATACACACCATTCAAAACAAGTCGAAAGAGACATAGTCTATACATGCCAAAAATTTCAAAAGAGTTACAACTTATAAGATAACAAGGTTTAGTGATAGTGCGATTGACTTTGACGTGGATCCCCGATCTCAAGCCTCGACTTCAAAAATCTATAATACGATGAAATAAACACCCCAAGTAAGCTAATATAGCTTAGTAAGTTTTAAGCATTTAACACACATATAAGTTTTATCAAGATTAAATAAATTGTAACATTCACAATCTCTTTGCCGAATAATCAAACCTTCAAAGAAAGACTTCATAAGGACATTATAAACATGTATAAATATGTATATACTCTTATATCACTTTTACATTAGTCAGATGAATAACATATACCACTATTACATACCAAATCTCTACCCACAATTCATCCACCATGCATTATAATTTGTCATAAACAATACCTACCTTTAATGACTTACCTCTCCAACCTTAACTTATCAACTCGTACAAAGCATAATTGCACACTTGAATATTACCTATACCAACGATAATATTACGAGCCCATCATATAATAACAAACCTGCACATTTGTTACAAGAATTTAGTAACGTGTCGCACACATAGTGCCGTTACTTAAATAATTTGCACACATAGTGCTAAGTTTCGGTAACGTATCGCACACATAGTGCCGTTACTTTAATAATTCGCACACATACTGCTAAGTTTCTGTAACGTATCGCACACATAGTGCTGTTACTTAACATTTCTGCACACTTAGTGCCATTGAGCCGGTTTCGCACACCTAGTGCCCGGTATTTTATATTTCGCACACTTAGTGCATTAACCCTATTACATCTATTCCATATAAACATATAATCACATTTTTACTCACATGAACATTCATATATGCATATGTTTAAACCCACCAATTCTTCCTATGAATTTCCAACACATTCGATACACCAATATACTTATAAATATATATCCCTTACTCAAATACATACATCTTTCTCAATTCATTTCTACATATAAATATCATTTAGTACATATGTATATATTCAATTCACACATTCGGCTATCACTAATTAAATTCCTTGTCACTTTCAGCATTAAGGAATTAAACATATTAACATCAAATTAACATATACATATTCATATAAATAAACTTTTATTCAACCCGATTGCTTAAAATCTTACCTCGGATATCAACGAGTTCAACTTTCCGGCTAGTCGTTCAATTTGGTTTTTCCCCGATCAACTCCCGTTTTTCGTTCTTGATCTAATCATTTCAAATTGAACTCATTCAAATACATTTTTATCCAGTTAATCTAAAAACTCATAATTATGCAATTTACCATTTTACCCCTAGTATTTTCAATTTTTACAAAATAGTCCCTAATGCACAACTCACGAATTAATCAAAATTAGACTAACATCCACTAAGGCCGAATTTTCCCAAGGACTTTATAAGTCCATATACTTCCATATTTTCTCAATTTAACCCTTCCATAATTTATTTTCACAATTAAATCCTTAATTAGCTACATTCACCAATGACCCAAGAGTAAGATATGTTAATCTAGCTAAAATCTTTCATTTAATACTAAAAACCATCACAAAACTCAACTCACCATCAATGACATTTCTCACATAAATGATCGATGTACAAAATTTCTACATGGGCTTAATAGGAAAATGATTGACAATCACAAAAATATGAAAATTATCAAAAATCTAAATCAATTACATACCAAATTGATCCTCCCCCAAGTGCCGAACCCAAAAGAGCTCTTCTCTCTTTATTTTTTTCTCAAGTTTCGGCTATTAACACAATAAGAAGATGATCACTTTTCATTTTTATTTTCTTATTATTATTATATCACTTTAAATATTATATTAGTATAAAATATAATAAAGTATAATAAAAAAAATAAGTTACTATTACATGCACAATCATGACCATCACGAACTCTAATTATGGTCAATTTGCTATATAAAACCCCCAATTCACAAAAACATCATCAATTCAATACTTACACAATTATCCATAAAATTTTTCTTTTTACGCAACTAAGCCCCTTTTTATAATTATGCACTAGAACAAACAAATTTTAATATGAAAATTTCACAAACATTAATTCACACATACTAAGCATTTAAAATAAAAAATATAATAATAGTAAATAATATTTTTTCTAACTCGGATTCGTGGTCCCGAAACCACCGTTCCGATTAGGGTCGTAATTGGGCTGTTACACAATCGCAGGCAATAGATCAATGGCAAATTCAATCTCTCTAATCAGAGGTAACCCAGGCAATTCTTCTGGAAACACATCTGGAAATTCACAAACTACTGGCACTGATTCAAGCTTCAACCCGGACATCTCAGTATTCAACACATAAGCAAGATAAGCTTCACACCCTTTTCTCACGTATTTCTGAGTAGACATGTGCGAAATCACCATAGGCAATTTATTCGATTCATCTGTTTCAACCCAAAGAATCTCACCATTTTCACATTTCAATTCAAGGGTTTTCTGTCTACAATTTACCTTGGCATCATGCCATGTCAACCAATCCATACCCAGAATAACATCAAACTCATAGCAACAACATCAGATTAGCCGAAAAACAGTGACCATGAATCATCAATGGACAATTCTTGCAAACCTTATCAACTAACACATATTTGCCTAAAAGGTTTGACACTTTAATCACAAATTCAGTAAGTTTAACAGGCAAACTTTTACTAGATACAAAATTCACTCAAACATAGAAATGAGTAGATCCGGGATCAATCAATGCAATAACATTAGTATCATAAAGAGAGAATGTACCAGTAATTACATTGGAAGATAACGCATTCTCACGGGCACGTATGGCATAAGCTCTAGCAGGTGCTCTCACTTCTAACCTCACAGCTGATTCTTTCGCTATACTTTTACTGCTAGCTCCAATTCTAGCATTTCTCGGTGGTCTACCTCTACTGGCAGTATTACCCGGTCTAACACTCTGATATTTTCCTTCTTCAACCTTCTCAGGGCAATCTTCAATATAATGCTCTCGAGAACCACACTTAAAACAAGCACGGCTAACCATATAACACTCGCCGGGGTGTCGTCTACCATAATGCTGACATTCAAGTCTATTGGATCTAACATTACCCACACTTGCCATTGAAGTAGCTTGAGTTTTAGAACCCGAATATGATCTCTCACGGTCTCAATGTGAATACCCACCTGAAACAGTCAATTGAGGATTCATATCTTTAGACTTCTTGGACTAAGATTGGAATGACTTACTTATTGGCCTCTTTCTTGCATCTTTGGCTTCAATCACAGCT
This sequence comes from Gossypium bickii, assembly GCA_025503065.1. Lineage (NCBI taxonomy): Eukaryota > Viridiplantae > Streptophyta > Magnoliopsida > Malvales > Malvaceae > Gossypium > Gossypium bickii. The sequence goes on from CP106710.1 coordinate 144,250,435, forward strand.
TTTCTCTTTTCTTTTTTCAGCTCTTCAGCTTTACAAGCTCGATCAACCAATACCACAAACTCTTTAAACTCTAAGATCCCAACTAGTAGTCGAATATCCTCGTTCAACCTATCTTCAAATCTCTAACACATAATGGCCTCGGTAGACACACATTCCTAGGCATATTTACTGAGTCTAACAAACTATCTTTCATATTCTACTACAGACATTCGGCCCTGCTTTAACTCGAGAAACTCTTTGCATTTTTGATCAATGAACCGTTGGCTTATGTACTTCTTTCTGAATTCCTCTTGGAAGAAATCTCATGTAACCCTTTCTTTTGGAACCACAGATACCAGTGTCTTCCACCAGTGATATGCTGAGTCCCTCAATAAAGATATAGCACACTTTAAACATTCTTCGGGACTACAAGAAAGCTCATCAAATACCCGAATAGAATTCTCAAGCTAAAACTCTGCTTTCTCGGGATCATTATCTATGTTATCCCTGAATTTTTTAGCCCGTTACTTTCGGATCTTATTAACCGAAGGCTTAGTCAGTCTTACTTGAGGAACTACGGGAACCGATTGGAGAATAGGAGGGGGTGGAGGAGGTTGAACATTCGGATTCGCTCGAACAAATTCTGTATACCAATTATTCATCATATGGAGGAAGGCTTCCCGAGCCCCATCTCCTTGACTATGTGCTTCAGGTCTACTACCCACTGGCACGATCCCTTGCGTGGAAGCCAGCGCATTACTCTCTATGTCATCAGCTACAGCTCGGTCGGGATCCATTTACTATATAAAAACACAATTTAAATTGTCAGGAGTCGTCACACTATCACAGTATTTTTATGCCATATATAGCTATACTTTCACATACGCTATGTTGATCTAAGAACCGACTAAACCATAGCTCTGATACCATTAAAATATAACACCCCTTACCCGTGTTCGACGTTGGAACGTGGTACGAGGCATTACCGAAACAAAACACATACAGTCGTACTAAACTGAGACATAAAATTTACATCCAAATTTAAAAAAATTTCTAATTTTCATCACACACTCATTCAACCTAGTCATGCATCTCATAAATTGTATTATTATAAACACATATAACTTGATCAGTAATAGCTAACATCAATCGCCTTATACAAAATGAGCTATCAAATAACATAGGCCATCATTTTAGGCCAAATCAATTATGACACATAACAAAACATCCAAGTCCTCTATACATGCCATAATTCAAAATATTAATTTCAAAATACCGAAAGGGTGTTGATAGTGTGGATGGATCTCCGACAGATCTCCGAATCCCGAGCTAGCTTGGTGACACTATAAAACATGGGAAAAGAGAAAGGAGTAAGCATATAGCTTAGTAAGTAAGTATGTAAATAATAAAAAAATTTATTAAAATGAATTTAACAATCCTCATAATATGTTCTCAAGATAATGCAATCAGAATTACACATAGTTCCACCATTTACTCATGTTCATCTTAAGCTATCTACTTGAGTTATAGTCACTAAATTATTTATATCTTGAGATAAAGAACTCCAAATTAAGATCCATTAAATTTCCATGAAACTAGACTCAAATATATTCTTACCATAAAATTTACAGAATTTTTGGTTTATCCAACAAGTACAGTTTATTCTTTAAAGTATCCCCTGTTCTGTTGTCTGACAGTTTTGACTTTCTTCACTAAAAATAAATTATCTCATTGCACAGAACTCAAATGATGTTACTGTTTATTTACAATTTTTAATGAATTTACAAAGTCAGAACAGGGGATTCCGAAATCATTCTGACTCTATCTCACCAAAATTCAAATATATCAGAATATAAAATTAGTTCGCTTACACCGTTTCTTTTATGAAAAAATAGACTCAATAATCTTTAATTTCATATCTTATTCAAATTCTAATTCAATTTCCACCATTTTTGGTGATTTTTCAAAGACATATAATTGTTGCTGTCCAAAACTATTTTATTTCTAAATTTCACTCTTTCATGTTTTCTATATAGTAACTTTCATTGTAACACTTACTCCGTATCAATCTTACCAAAGTTCTATCACATATCGAGCACATTACTCATAAGTTTACGCACATATACCTACACTTATTCATCACATAATCACAGTCATTTACACTTAGTCATTTCCCGTTGAACACATCGGAAAATTTAATTATGTGTTCTTAATCCTTGTTTTAATGTTTTCAGGAATATTTAATTCAAGATTGATTTGCTTATTTAGTTGAGCAAAAGCCATTGTTTAAGAGTAGATCCATCATAATTAAGCGGAGTTGATTGCAACCCTAGAAATAGGGCGACATAAATCTGCCGGATTAGAGTCAAATCTAATAAGGGAATCCATAGATCGAGTTAATGCAACAATAGGGGTTTTAATTAGAAAGAGATTTCAATTAATCAACCTAAAGTCAGTTGTTTTTAGTCTCAAAAGAGATATTAACATAATTTATAGATTTCTACGGATCAAGTCAAGTGAATAAATCATTTAATTCAAAGTCAGAATAATAAGTGAAGTCTAGGTGGATTCTTCATTGGGAATTGTCTTTATCATTGTATATACGATTACTTCTTTCACTCTCTGTCGCGTTCATAGTCACTTAATTAGTCACTTAGTTAGTTAAATTTTAGATTAAAATAAAAACCCCTTAATTATTAGGCTAGATAATAAAAAGATAGTTATTACTAGTAATTTTAGTCCTTGAGGATATGATATTCCAGACTCACCACAACTATACTACTGTTCGATAGGTACGCTTGCCTCTGTCAAAATATTAGTTAGTTTCAAGCTCATCATTAACTGGCAAAGACAAAGGATTTATAAAGAGGAAAACAAAAAATCATAAAAAAAATAAAACTGGATCTTAAATTAAAACTGCGGAATAAGAACGACTTTAAATTTTCTATCAATGTTAAAACTTTTCCTCTTCTGTTGCCTGCCAAAAATATAAAAAATACTAAAAAGATTCAAAAAAATTATAATATAAACTTTTAAAAATAGTATAAAATACCTGTGAAAACCCAACGACTCAAAAGCCACAAGCCCAAAACCATAATCTCATAAATATTCTGCTAAGCAAAAATTACAAAAAAAAGAAGACCAATAACAATAAACCAATAATCTTAAACAGAGACAAACAACCAATCCAAAAATAAAGAACATATAAGCATAATATAAGCCTAAATCGAAACCAAAACATAAGCACAAACCTAAGCAAAATATGAGTCCAAACCAAGACGCACCCCTATGTGTGATATATAACATACAAAACCAAAGACAAATGACCCAATCCTAAGCCGAAACCCAAACCTAAGCTAACATGCGTCCAAATCTATGTACGACACGAAGCCACAAAGCCCAACCCTATAGGTATCAAACATAAAAAAGCACACAAATACATAATTTAATCGTAACAAAACACCCATCTTTTTACTAATATTCTCATTGGGTATTTGTCAGGGTTTTCTACTTTCAGATTCAAAGAATCACTATTTTGTTCCGTTGAAATTATGTATCTGTGCGGTTTTTTTGTTTTTTTGTTTTATCTTGTACTATATGTTTATTGTTTTTGAATTGTCTGTTTCGCGCTGCTCGTATTGTATCTATCGTGTTTTATTTATTTATTTATTTATTTTTTGCTTCATAAATTACTGTTGGGGTTTCTATTTGTTTCTCGTCTACTTTCGTGAGATAGAGAAATTCTAAGTTCTCTTCCGTTTCTATTTCTCCGTCTACTTACGATTGTAGCTATCGTAATATATTCAATTTCCTTTTATTTTTTGCTTCGTAAAATACACTGTTTCGGTTTCTCTTTATTGGCTCCTGTGTTGGTGTTTGGGCCTATGCCCTGCTTAGTTTATGGCCTATGTTTTGCTTAGATTTTGGGCTTTTATCCCGCTTGGAGGTTCTATGGAATGATGGAAGGCAGTATGACCCTAAATCTTTGTGTTCTCTTTTTTGCATGGTGGTTTGTGATCCATTTGTTTTGCTCGGGCCATGGATTTGGTTTTGTTTTTATTTTAAATTTTTAGTTGAGTTGGGTTGTTTTGGTACAAAAATCTACGACTCTTAACTATTAAAATGAAAATAGTTAACAGATTAATTCTTTTTGCATAAATAAAAACAATAAAGTGGTAATTCAAAGTAGAGTGGGCATACTATAATTTTTAGCTCAAAGTGGAGTGGTTTTTTAACCGTCCGGTTTCGAACCGAATTAATCGTTAACTAAAAAATAATAAAATAATTAACCTACCCTCAACCGAAAAAATTTGATTAATCGACCGATTAACGAAATTCGATCGACTAACCGAATTTTTTCGATTTTACCCGAATTTTGGACGCCCCTATCTGGCTCTTTGCTCATGTAGAGCACCTTTTATTACAAAAAGAAAAAAGAAAAAAGTACGTGGACGACCGCGGACCATCCATTCTTATTACTAGAGATGATTTATTAAAAACTGAGCAACACTTTTCTCGGTTAGGAGAGACACCCAACATAAAAAATAAAGTCTTCTCCTCTCTTCTCTGACCTCCCCGCCAACATCCCCCTTCCCCACCTTTCCTTTCTCTGTAAGTAACCAAGTATCTTCTCATTTTACCTTTGGATTTGTTTGTAAATGTAATGTCGTCTCTGTCTGCTAGCAATTTGCATTGTGTGTTGCCTGCCTTTCTTTTTCTTTTCGAAGTCTCTGTTACCATTTTAATCTCTTTTATGGAAAAATTCTAAGGACATTGTTGGATATTTCTTTTTAATTTCCATTTTCTCATCCAATTTTTATGCTTGTTGCTAAACCGTTGTTCAATTTACTTGGTTGGTTTACTAGTATGATGTTCTTATATATACCCTATGGTAATTAATTGTTTTGAAAAGGACTTTGCAACTGCTGTTTTCTGACAGATAGGTTTGCACATGTCTTTGATTCAATTTTGTCTTACCCTGTCTTTCTCTACCGAATTTCCTGTGCTAGCCAATAAAATTCTTCAGTTGAATTCGGATAGCATGCATGGAGTTTGCATGCCACATAGTTCACTCAACAACTAACAATCATCAAGACTTTTCCCTCAAATTTCATTACACTTACCAGCATCAGAGTGTAACAGTTTGAATTTGACCCTAATCGGAACGGTGGCTTCGGGACCACGAATCCAAGTCAGAAAAATATTTTTATGTTATTTTATGTGTTAATTATAAATGATTGAGCATGTGTGAAAGTTTCATAAGATAATTTGCTTGTTTGTGTGATTAATTTAAGAAAAAGGATTAAATTGCTTAAGAGGTAAAAGTAGCCTTTATTAAATTGGAAGGGTTTAATTTGACTGTTTTCTTGTATGTATGGACTTGCATGTCAAATTAGCCAAAACTTAAGCAAGTGGACGCATGGTGAATGTTTCTTATTTTTAAATTGTTTTCTTTTAACAAGTGGTATTATATTAATGTTTTATAATTGATTTAAAATAAAGAAAAAAAACATAAAAGGAGGATAGAATGTTCATCTTTCATCTTTCTTGTTCTTCACTGCCGAAATTTAACAAAGAAAAAGACTACTTTTTGAGGTTAGTATTTGAGTTGGTTTTTGTAGATTTTTACATTTTTGAGTTAGTTATTCTAAATATTATCAAACCCATGTGAAAATTTTAGAGTTTGAAGCATGTCATAGGTTCGGCCATGGATGCATACTTTGGTTTTGTTGTGTTTGATGGAAGAATCCTAAGCATATGTTTGAAATCAATATGATTTGAGTATGAAAAATTAGATGGAATAGAGTTTGATGGCTTAAATTGTGAAAATAATTAGTTGAGGGTCTAAAATGCAAAATAAATAGCTTGTATAGATTTATACATGGATGAAGGAAATTCGGCTCATAAGAAATTAAATTAAATTTCATGTATTTTGTGTTTTATGCCTTGAGGACTAAATTGAATGTAAATGTATTTGAATGAGCTTAATTTGAACATGTTTAGATCAAGAACAAAAGAAAACGGACTTGGATCGGGGAAAAGCGAAAATTATCGAATAGCCGGTTTTCTTCGTCCGTCGATATCCGAGATAAGTCTCTAAGCAAATATATGTCGTAAATTATTTATGTAACTTGTACATGCTGAAATTTGGAACCACTATAACTATATACGAATTAGCCTAATTTGGCTAAGTAGAATATAAGTTTTAGTTAAATTATTTAAATGATAGAAGTTATTTGAATGTTCGTACGATGAGATTGTGATGAGTAAAAGGTTCGATATATGAGATGATTCATGTGAGAAATCTTAAAATGTTTCTATTCAGGCTTTGAGCCTAGCAAGCCTTGGGCTGGTGAACTTATCGGGCTTTATGCCTAGCAGGCTTATTACCGGTGAATGATTATCAGACCTCGGGTCTAGCAGGCTTAGTGCCGGTACGTGATTCAGGCTTATGCCTAGCAGGTTTTATACCAGTGATTTATAATACGAACTTACACTTACGAAATGATTGAGTCATGATGGCAATTGAACAAGCTAAAGCTTATTTATATGAATTAGATTATTCGGCCATAAGGTATGTATTTGACATAAGTATATGTTATATGTGACGCTTATTGGATAAGTAAGTTGTTAGAAATGAGTTTGTGTATTCGGCAAGTAGGATATGTGAATAAAATGATAATGAGTTGATATTGTTTACTAGCAAACATGAGAGTATTTATACATATGTGAACTCGGCCATGTGGTAATTTATATATATATATTTGTTAATTGAGGAGCAATTGATAAGTTTTATAATTAAAGTAAATAATGATAAATATTTTGTAATGTAAGGACATAGTCATTCGGCTATGATAATCTATATGGGTTATGTAATTAAATTAATATTATAAATTATTTGGTTTAATTTGATTTAATATCCAATTGATTTGTTAAGTTTGCTTAAGACTTACTAAGCTAAGTTAGCTTACTCTCTGTGATTTTTACTCTGTTTTATAGATTTTGGTCAAGTTACGAGCTCGGGAGATCGTCAACGAAGTCATCCACATTATCGACCTAATTTGGTACTTTAAAAGTTGGGATTTTGAATTTAAGGCATGTATAGGCTAGCCTAATACTTGGATGATGTTTTGATGTTGTAAATATAAGCCATGCGAAAATGGTTTGTCCATCTTGTAAATCTTGGAATTTATATTTTGGCTTGATGATTATGTTTGGTTGTGTTTTTGGTTGATTTGGTTTTAGTATATATATATATATGTATGGTTAATGTATAGAGTTTAAATGAAATGGAGTAAGGAGGTTATAAACTAGTTAACCATATTTTGCAATGGAACAGTTTTTAGTTAGCAGTAGTGATGTGATTTTTAAAAATCACCAAAAATAGGAGAAATGGAATTAGAAAGTGAATAAGATATATAATTAAAGCTTATTGTGTCTATTTTTATATGAAAGAAACAGAGTAGGCAAAGGAATTTTATATTGTAAGATATTTAAATTTTAGTGAGACTGGTTCTGAATGACTTCGTGATTCCCTGTTCTATCTTGGAAAAAATTGTTAAAAATTGTACAAAAATAATCATGGAGCATAGTTTATATGCTTATAATCCTTAATGAGTCTATTTTTTGTTGGAACAAACAAGAACATTATTGAAATTTTGAACAATGAGATAACTGAGTTTTTGTAAAGATAGGTCAGAACCATCAAACAGTGAAATAGGGGAAACTTTGATGAATAAACTGTACTAATTGGCCATATGAAAAATTCTGGAAAAATTATGATAAGAAGATATATATGAGTCTAGTTTCAAAGAAAATTTACGGATCTAAATTTCGAGTTTCGTAACTCGAGTTATGGTCAATTTAGTCAACATGACGCAGTTAGACAGTTTTAATTTTTATGCCCCAAATTAGTAGTCAAGTCTAGTAATGCCTCATACTTGACTCCGGCAACGGTCTCGGGTAAGGGGTGTTACATAGAGTACAACCAATGATTCAAGAAATAACTTAAACTCACACCATAACCAAACAACAACCATTTTTTTTTATTTACAACCATTTATTCAAATTTCCAACATGATTTATTAGCTCCTAAGCGAAAATCAACAGCAGCTAATTGACAAACTTTCTCCTCGCCTTTACCAATTTGACCGTCTCCCACCTCTCAAGCTTCTTAATACGAAGAAACAACGATTTAATATGCCAAATCCATGGCCTCTCTCTCTATGCAATTGACCTCTCTTTTTATTTCATTCATTCGGACCAACAAAAGAAAAGAAAAGTAAAAGTTCAAACAAATAAAAATATATTTTTGAAGAAAACATGAAGTTTTACCCTTCCTTAATTAAAATACATTTGAATTGTTATGTGTTGTAATGTTTAAATATTTAATATTTTAAATAATATCTCTATTAAAAATAGTAATTCAACTTTTTTTTAAAAATTAGACTAAATTTAACTTTAAAAAAATTAAAGATGAATTTGGAAAAAAAAATATTAAATGTCAATTTTAATATTACACATATATTTATAATGTAAATACTTTAAAATTTTCTAGCCATTCATAAAGAATTTAATTGTTAGAAAATTTAATAAAATATATATCATACAAATATAAAGAAGAATATAACTTAAAATTTTGAACTATAAAGAGAAATTGAAACAATTATCTATTTAAAAACAAGTGATTTAAATTTATTATTTATAATTTTTAAATTAAATTAAATTATTTGATTGATGATTAGAGTTATCTACATATTAAATTGGATCAGACTTGATAAATAGATAATAATCTTTGAGCTTTGAAATCTATTTATATATATATATTTATTAATTAAATAAAATTGGAGCTAATTCAATAACTTTTTATTGTAAAAAATAACTTTTTATTGCAAAAAACTACGACTCTTAATCATCAAAATGAAAATAGTTAACAGATTAATTCTTTTTGCATAAATAAAAACAATAAAGTGGGAAGTCAAATTAGAGTGAGCACACTATTATTATTATTTTTGTTAATGAACATGTTGAAAAAAATTGTTAAAAAAACCACTCATTCACAAAAATTGTTAAAAAAACCACTCATTCATTCTTCTTTCTTGAAAAGTGCAGAACAAGATTTGGCCTTCGAAAAAATTGCATACAATCTTTATGGATTGAAGATACAATTATTTCTTAAATATTACTTAGACCCAAATAAAATTGAGCCTATTTTTCCAAACTTTTGTGTTCCTTTGGGCTTATTTCGTTTTTAGGTCTGTCTTTTAGTCCTAATGGTTTTATGTGTTTTTGCATTTTAATAATAGCCCAGTACAGTACTTTACTTCACTAAAATAACCCTAAACTAGCGCCGGGATATGACAGGAATATTCGTGGAGCGGAATAAGAATGAAAATCAAATACAACAGGATAATTAAAAAAAATTCTGTACCGAATTCAAGCTAAGCCCAATATCCCCCAGCCCCAATAATATTCTGAGCAATAAATAATAAGATCTAACAAAAACTCACTGAAAATAAATGTAGAAAGGCAAAGACAAAATCAGCTTTTTAATATACTATATTTATCTCATATATTTAAAATAATTAGGTAAACCCGAAACAATTGTTGGCTTTGTTTAAAGCCCTCCATTCATTAGTTTAACGGATTATTAACTTGAAAGCTTCAAAAGCTTGGTTATTCGAGGTGATTTCTCCAAAACTCCTGAAAAGGTCCTTTTTCTGAACTGGAATAATCCTAAACTAGCCTATCACATGCCGGATGCTGCAACATCATCAAAACTGAGTGGGACAACGTAAATAGAAAACTCTTTACCCTTTTGAGGCAATGAAGCAGGAGTATCCCTGGAGTCCGATGCATTATCCAGAACATAAGCAAGATCTAGCAATTCGAAGAAAGATAGAGTCTGAGGATTACGGGGAGAACCTACACAGGTGAGAAAATTTTAATAATTAAAAAGGAAATCAAGCAAAAACAAATAGCAAAAGTCATGATTATTCTAGTAGCAAATCTAAATAAAAAAGAATGCATTCGCTAACCAACAATAAATTGAGCTAAAAAATGATAAAAAAATGAAGGATAGTGTTTTGTAACGACTGTGACAGTATTGGATTTTAGTTTAGATATTACTGCCAGTTTAAAGAGCATGGCTCTTTCATTTCTCCATCATAGTAAAATAGTGAGCTTGGTTTGTAAATTAACCTCTTATTATTATTATTATTATTTGCGTCGTTGTTATTGCTGTAAGCAAAACATTTTAGAATTCTGAAGCCTTTTTTGGAAGAAAAAAAATGCATGGTTTTTTACTTTAAATCAAGAACGTATGTTTTGGAAGTACTTTACGTTTGAACTATTAGCAATTTCTACTCAAATATGATGATTTTGCCACTTCCTTTTTATTGCTTTCGTTCCATTTAACAAATTTTAAAGAAGCATAATGGAAATTTGAAATTTCACAAATGGTAGCTGGTGATCAGGATGGAAATTAGATCATTGGGATATTGAAATGATCAAATGACTTTTATGTACTGTTCTACTTACTTGATGGTTAACTTAACCACTTGAATGTCAAATAATGCTCAAGAACCTATTATTTGCCTATGCATTAGGGAATAAGAGGCATTTATCTATTTTCAGTATATAAGTAGTAAAAACCAGTCATCTTTCTTTAGGTCTTGAAGGAGGCTTCTAGGCTCTATGCTGCAAGTTGGGTAAGGGATATTGGTCCTGATCTTAGACCAAACGATTATAAGAAGGATGATGGGATTGAAGGTAAATCCAATGGAGAAAAGAGTAGGAGTACAGAGACAGAACCTTCGACCTTGGAGGATATTGGTGAGGAACTTTACTTTGTGGTTTCTTATCTTGAAATGTTCTAATGTATAAGTTGTCTGTAATGAATCAAGAAGTATATAGCATGACTTGCAAAATATGCGGCATATTACATGAGCAATAAACCGTTCGATTCGTGCTTGAGACATCTTATGGAGGTCAAGGAACAAAGTCCCATAATACTTGAGTTCAGTTAGGTTTTCATTTCAGTTTCATTTTTTAGTAGAACTTGTCTAGAGGTAGCATGGAATTTATTCTTTGATTTCTATTTCCCCTTGCTGTAACACCCCCTACCCGTATCTGTTATTGGAATAGAGTAGGAGGTATTACCAGAGTTTACTGAACATTTTCGAATAATTCGAGTCATTTATTGTTCATATTCGAAAATAATCATAACGTCCCTCTATTGGGCCTCAAGCCCAAAACATACATTAGAGCCAACAAGGAATTAAATCGGGATCATAGGGAATTTTTCGCAAAATCCTAAAACTTTCCTACATTGGTTAACGACTTTAATATTAACAAACTTATTTTCTCGACATGTCTCGCTTCAATTTATTACTTGTCCTAATACACATAATTTTCCTGTATCAACGTATCAAAGATAGTATTATATTTACATGTCATGATACATATCATTCTCTTATTGTTTCTTCATAAATATAAATTGTTCAATTTATTATGACAATATTTCATGTACCATCATTTTCATGAGTTTAGTGTATATTTATTCCATGTGATTCATAATCTTGAATATGCATAATTATCGTGCAAATTTCACATACATGTATTTTCCATGCCATATTTCAATGTATCAAATAATTATCATTTCTATGTCTTTCAAGTTTAATTTCATGATTTCAAGTACTTGTCATTTTCTATATTTATCCCGTTGAATTTTCGTAATTTCGATGGATTTTCTAGTAGTACACTTATAGTGTACAAATCCAGTCAAATCAATTCATGTTCATGTGCGCACATTTCCATTTCAGAGAGCACACTCATGAACCTCATCTTACAATGGGATTACTACCCGAGCTAAATCTCTGTAAGAGAGCACACTCCCGCGAACCTCATCCTTACGGCGGGATTACGGTCTAGGCTAAATCAGTAATATAAACTCATAGAGTATTGTCGGGATTACCATCCAAAGCTAAATCCTCGCAACGACAATTACTCTAATGAGCTTGGATCCAATTACTACCCAGCTAAATTGGACTTCAATTCGGATTACCGTCCAGGGCTAAATCCATTTTCCACATATTCTTCGGGAGGGCTATATCGGGATCACCCGTCCGGGCTAGATCCTTTTCACACATATTCTTCGGGAGGGCTATATCGGGATAGGATCACCCGTCAGGGCTAGATCCTTTTACCGTCAATTCCTTTTCAAATGATCCATCGAATTTTCCTTTCATTCAACCGGATTTCTTCCCTTTTTATCAAATATATCAATGTTTCATCAATTTTCATACAATGAACGTTCAAATTATATTCACATCAATAACATACATTTCAAACATTTAAGAATATAATCCAAGTTACATGAACTTACTTCGTTGCTTGCCCATGTTTATAGTTTCACTAATTTGATGTCTTCTCTTTCCATGTTCAAATCTCGTATTTGAGTTATCCGGATAAATTTGATCATCATTTTCATTCATTTCATATTCGATACATTCAATTAATGCTCTAGGCAAAATTACCATTTTGCCCCTAAATTTTTAATTAATGATGATTTCATCCTTAGATTCGAGAAAAATAAAATTCTTGTAATTTAATCCTTGTTCCAAGCCTAATTATTCTCATATATATCGACAACAGCCCATGAATTATATGAAATATCGAATTTTCCATAATTTCAACACTTTTCAATTTAATCCCTAAAACATATTTTCACCCTATCTTGATCTAAATTAATAATTTCATTCAATTTTATAATTTAAATAATAAAATAATCCATTTCATGCAATTTGGTCATTTTTGACATTTTTACAAAATTGCCCATAAAGTTTTACTTTTATTCAATTTAGTCCTGAGCCTAGAATATGCTAGCTAAATACTCATATATATTTTCCTCCTCCTCCTCTCCATTCCACATCCTTAATGTATATAACATGCTATAAGTAACATTATCAATAATTTCATTAATTACTCATAAGTATATTCAAAACTGTCCATTTGAGTTATAGTCACTAAATTATTTATTTCCAGAGCTACAAAACTCCAAATGAAGAACCGTTAATTTTTCCTGAAACTAGACTCGCATATCTTCTTGCCATAAAATTTTCAGAATTTTTGATTTAGCCAATTAGTACAGTTTATTCTTTAAAGTCACCCCTGTTCTACTGTCTGGCAGTTCCGACCCTTCTTCACTAAAAATTAATTATCTTTTTATATAGAATTCATATGATGTTATAGTTTATTTCTTCTAAAACTAGACTCATTAAGGAATCTAACCATATAAATTATGTTCCCAAATTATTTTTGTACAATATTTGATGATTTTTCCAAGTCAGAACAGGGGATCTCGAAATCACTCTGAACCAGTCTTACCAAAATCTAAATATCTCAGAATACAGAATTCCTTTGCTTTCCATGTTTCTTTCATATGAAAATAGACTCAATAAGATTTAATTCTATATCTCACTCAACTTCTAATTCAATTTCTACAATTTTTGGTGATTTTTCAAAGTTAGACTACTGCTGCTGTCCAAAACTGTTTTAATGCAAAATGTTAATTATCAAGTTTATAACACCTTTATTTCCTTCTCTACAACATTTCCCATTACTTTCTCTTATTTTCCTTCACTAACATATCAAGAACATAAAACTTTATATAAGAAAACTCTACATTAACATCATTTCCATGCTTTTTCCACAATATTAAACTTAAAAATATATTGAAAACATGATGTTCTTACCTTGTTTTATAGATTTCAATCTTTAACTTGATTTTCTCTCTCCTCCAGCTTCTATTTCTTGAATCAAACTTGATATTCTTGCTCCCTATAGTCTCCTTGTCATCTTTCTCTCTTGATGGCTATGGAAATTCTTTTGAATTCTAAGTGAAAATGATGGATTTTTGGTGAAAGGACTAATTTGTAAAGAAAGCAAAACTTTCTTTTCTTTCTCTTCTTCTCACGTTGGTTTGCATGGGAAAGAGATGATGATAATTCATCATCTTTCCTTCCTTATATACTACATAAATAATAATAAAATAATGATAAATAATAAAATATCTTATCAAAATAAAATAATATTTATCTAATTAAATAATTATAAAATATCATCACTATCATCATTACTTTCTAGATTTCTCTCTCTTCTAATTGACCATTTTGCCCTTTGTGATCTTTTAAAATTCCATCCTTGAATCATCACATAATTTGGTAAAATTATGATTTAGTCCCTCATAATTCTTTACCTATTCAATTTGGTCCTAATTCATCCATTTCCTTTAGTTTCTAGATTATTCCACCCCTAAAATATTTGCACTATTGGTCCTTTAACTTTTTCATACTTACACTTTAACCCCTCAAATTTTGAGTATTTACACTTGGGCAACAATACTTTTCTCACTTTACAATTTAGTCCTTTCCTGAATTAATAATGTAATATATCATAATATACTTCCGAATATTGACATAATCTAAATTTTTCTTTTTTTTTTTCGCTTTATTTCCTTATTATATCAAAGATAATATCTTACTGTAAATTTTTTTTTTTTTTTTTGGGGCATTACACTTGCTGCTCAGAGTCATCCGTGATTGCATTTTGTTTTATCATGTTGTTGGCACCTGTGTTCAAGTCTTATATTTTATGCTTCCTTTGGCATATTTTGGTGAATCCTTTCTTCACCAGTCCAAGGTTCAGTTATTAAGGAAGATATTAAATTTCTGTTTATCTCCTAGCAGTCTTAGTTATCTGGGTTTCATTGTCTAGAGCCATTACAGTGACAATCATATCGTTATCTTATGCTACCTAGGTACTTTTTTTTTTTCTCTTTTTGGTATCACTCTGAAGAATGATAGCATGATGTGCCATCTGCCAACATTCTATTTTCTGAACATCTTAATATATATTTCTTTAATTGATTTTAGAAAGAAAATTTTAATGATAATTTTCTACTTATTCTGTCATCATTTACCTTGTTGGTACAGCTGCTCTTTTTCAACTAAAAATTTTTAGGCAAATTTCTCTCGTCTCACCCTTTTTTCTCTTCCTGGTATTATAGTTTATCTTGTTGAATTTTACATTGTTTTGATGTTGTCTATGGAAATGATTTAATAGCGATTGCTGCAAGTAGGGGTGTGCAAAATTCGGATAAAATAAAAAAAATCGGTTAACCGACCGAATTCGGTTAATCGGTCGGTTAACCGAATTTTTTCAGTCGGGGGTCGGTTAATTATTTTTTGATTTTTCGGTTAACGGTTAATTCGGTTCGAAACCGGTCGGTTAACCGAATTTTTTCGATTTAACCGAAAAAATTAATAAATAAAATTATAATATATAAAAGGCCCACTTACCCATTTGTTATTGTTTATTTTTCTCCCTTTAGAAAAGACAAAAAGAAAGGGGAGAATATTTCACATGCAATGTAATTATAGTGATAACAAATTCAGAGCATCATAAAATAATATGTTGAAACTCAACTAGATGAAGACAATGGAAAAACAATGGTGATTAAAATAATACAAAATAAGAGGTAAACATTTCCATGCAAGAATGAAATCCAAAACAAACCTGATGAAAGGCTCTGAGCAACTTGAATGCAAGGATAAAATTGATCCGCACCCTCCAAATTTCTCATTTGCACAACCATAATATACTTCCTTTATGCCTAAATGAGAAAATATCCATCAAGAACCAAGATAATGAAAAAAGTAATAATAAAAAAAATATATATTCATAATAATGTACTGATACACTAAAGCATTGTAATTGGAAAAGAACCATACCAAGAAATGACAAAGCTGCAGCACACATTATGCATGGTTCACATGTAACATACAAAATACATTGTGAAAAGTTTTTAGCCACTTCTGCTTTTGAAAGTCCATCTCTCTGCCACATCTCTAGAAGATTATCTATGGCTTCCATTTCTGCATGCCTTGTTGCCTACACCATGAAAAATGAAGTCGTACAATTTAGATGAGCTAACAAGGAAGAAGTAATTTTGACTAATAGTCCATCGACACACAAACAGTAAACTATAACAGAGGTCTAGAGACTCAGGACATGACCAAAAGTATGATAAGTGATAACTTTACTGACTTGTGGTCAAATTTGTGTAAAATGAATACTATTTTGAGAGGCAGCCACCTGCACCCATAACGTGGGGTGGGCATTCATATAATATTTTCCTCATATGAAAAAAATTGTAAAGCCAAGGAAAAACATAAAGCAAATGGCCATAGTAAAATGATAATAGAAAATAAGAGATCAAAATTAAGTTAGCCATTGAAAAAAAAACGGAGGAAAGTGAATAAGAAGAGGAGGTAGAAAAGGAGGCATGTTTATCTTGCTTGTCTGAGATCAGAAAAAGAAACACAATTTTTAGTTTTGCTCTCGGAAGACTACCAAAAAAAATTCAAGGATACAGAACAAGGAAGCCCAAAATAAACAAACCAACAAGCCTTTCATTATTACTACTACAAAAATTTTACAAATAATATTTGAGGATATTGTATATTCTTGAGGCCAACATAAGTATCCTGAAAAAAAAGTTGAGCATGCTAAAGATGGGCTAACATAAACAAATGTAGTACTACTTTTGGCTAAGAAATATTAGATCATTTTTCATTTTCCATCTCTATAGATCATCTACTTCCACCTGGTGGAAGTTAAAACCATGAAAGGTAAAAAAAAAAAAAAAAAGACAAAGGGATTTTTCTTAGTTAAATTTGACTAAGTAGTGTTTTATTATTCCCTAAAAAAATATAATGTTTTCACATTGCGAAATATATGTATTATTTAAATTGCTGCAAAACAATTAATTAAAATACTTCTAAAAATAATTTTATAAATATTAAATAGGATCCGACCTGGTTTATCAGTTAATATAAAGGAGTTATAAAGAACGTTTCGGTTATTGTAAACTTTATTGAAAAAACAATAATTAAAAGTAACATGTTTTCTTTTCATATATTATTTGTTCATGTATCTGTCAATTTTTTTAGACACCTATTTTTTTAATTTAGGTCCTCTTATTTAGAAAATCGTAATAAATAAAACATAAAATAAACGACATAAAACAACAAAGTAAGTCACAGCCACATCAATAAATTTCAAACACATAGCAAAAGAGCAATTTCTAAACATCAAAACCATAATCCCAAAAAAATACAAGTAAAAACCATAAACATTAAATTAAAAAGAGAAAGCCAAGACAATGCTCATGTAAAGATCCATACACGATGATGAAAGGGATTCTAAAAATCACAAAATCAAAAATGAACGCCGAAATAAAAGCCAACCACACGCAAAAAAAAGGGCCAACTATTCTAAGTCCAATATCCCATTAACCCAAAACCGAAGCGGGTGCAATTAAACACAAAAACGAAAGCCCAATAACCCTTGA
Organism: Gossypium bickii; assembly: GCA_025503065.1. Taxonomy (NCBI): domain Eukaryota; kingdom Viridiplantae; phylum Streptophyta; class Magnoliopsida; order Malvales; family Malvaceae; genus Gossypium; species Gossypium bickii. The sequence goes on from CP106710.1 coordinate 144,267,827, forward strand.
CCCAACAACATTCAAATAAGCGAGAAAATATAATGTAAGGCGTGACTCAAAACAACAAAAATACAACAGAGGGAAACATAGAACCCAAAAATAAAAAACATAAAAAACCGACCCGGTATATACGGATAGTTAATTAATTTCCGATAAATGTCGTCCTATTGGGGGCAATAAGAAAGTTCGGACCAAAGTATTCTTCTATCTAAATATTATCCGGACAAAAAAAAAAAAAAAAAAAAAAAAGCAACTAATGAAAAAGTTATTCAGGCACTATTAGAAATATAAAATTCTCCATATTTGAATGCATTATATTTTTGGAGGGAATAAGAAAACACTACTTAGAATATATTGTGTATTACAAATCTACTTTTTCATTAAGATTCTTTACGACAAAAGCAGAAAAAGTCCAAAGAATGATAATCAAAAAAACATAAAAAGCCGAACCGAGATATTTGGAGAATGGGATATACCCAAGTGGGATATACTGTATGGGATACCACCGAACAGGGATATCCTCAGAGGATTAAGTATGATAGTTAGCCCGGTCCGGACAAGATAAAAATCGAACAAGCCACTAAAACACTTAAACCGGAAGCTAAAAATTGTGAACTGGAATAAGAAAATGCAGGATATCACGGGAATAGCTTATTAGAGATCTCCAGATATCTGATGAGGATAAAGTTTGAGCGAGAATAAGAGAGAAAATTAACTACAAAGAAGACGGCTTAAAAATGCATGCTTAGGATAGAAAATTCTTTACGACAAAACAGAAAAATCCAAAGCATGATGTCCAAATAAAATTAGATTGATGACAAAACAGAAGATATTTTAACTATTTTAAACCAACCAAAAGCATAAATTACAAACAAATCACTTTCTGAAACAACAATGACAAAAGAAATCCAAAATCCATTTATGGATTTATAATCCCAATTCACTCAATTGCTTACAATACAAAACAAAAAGCATAGTGTACAATTTGATATCTGGCAACGCAATATCCCTATGCTACTCCAAAATAGTTAAACTATTTTAAACCAACCAAAAGCATAAACTACAAACAAATCACTTTCTGAAACAACAATGACAAAGAAATCCAAAATCCATTTATGGATTTATAATCCCAATTCACTCAATTGCTTACAATACAAAAAAAAAATACCCAATTTGGAAACCGATTGATTAAGATGAATGATTTAATCAATAGTTAAGGTAGAAAAGCGACAAAAAAAGACTTACCTGTAAGTACTTACGAATTAGATGGCAATATTTTCCGGATATGAAGAAGAAAAGAGCATGGAAGCCTAAACAGAAAAACCCGATTAAAAAACCCACTGAAAATATTAGTAAAAAGAAGCATACATCTAAAACAAACAGAGATGAAAAGTAAAGAGTAGCTGATAAAAAAACAGGTCATTTAAAAAAACAGAGATGAAAGGAACGTTCGGGAATAAGCAGGTCATTTATTGACTACTAGTTGGATTCACGTCTTTTACCGTTGGTTAGATTCGGTACATGAGCTTTAAGCTTTCTATGACTGTTAACTTTTCTTCTTTGTTGCCTGCCAAAAATATAAAAATATTAAAAATAAAAATATATAAAAATAATAGAGAGTTTTAAAAATAGTATAAAATACATGTGAAAGCCCAAAGACTCGCAAGCCACAAGCCCAAAATCGTAACCTCGTAAAGAATCTACTAAGCAGAAATTATATAAAAAAACTGATAACACTAAACTAATAACCTTAAATAGAGGCAAACAAACCAATCCAAAAATAAAGAACAAGTAAGCATAATATAAGCCCAAATCTAAGCATTATATAAGCCGAAACTAAAACTAAAATATTAGCACAAAACCTAAACCGAATATAAGTCCAAATCAAGAGGCACTCCTGAGCATAACATAAGCTCAAATAAGTTCAAATATGAGCATGATATATAAGATACAAAAACAAAGATAAATTACCCAAGCCCAAGCCGAAACCCAAACCTAAGCTAACATTAGCCCAATCCAAGAGTTTTCTCCCTTTGCCTTACAGGTGTTTTCTCACGTGCTTTCGCAGCTCTTCTTCTCCATTTTGGCAGGAAAATCGCAGTCACAGTTCGCTTTCCTTTTATTTTCTTCTCGGAAAACCATTTTGTTTGCTTATTGATTTCTGGGTTTTAATGATGAATGCTGTTAGATTCTGGGTTTCCCCCTTCCTTTATATAATTGTATTTTTTTGATGGTTTATTTGATGGAGAAGCTATATTAGTACGGGATTGTAGTTTAGATATTACTGCCAGTTTAAACAGCGTGGCTCTTTCATTTCTCCATCATAGTGAAATAGTGAGCTTGGTTTGTAAATTAGCCTTTTTTTTTTTTTTTTTTTTTTTTTTTTTTTTTTTTTTGTTTTGTGTGTGTGTGTCGTTGCTATTGCTGTAAGCAAAACATTTTAGAATACTGAAACCTTTTTTTGGAAGAAAAAAAATGCATGGTTTTTTCCTTTAAAACGAGAACGTATGTTTGGAAGTACTTTACATTTGAACTATTAGCAATTTCTACTCAAACATGATGATTTTGCCACTAACTTTTTATAATATATATATTTTTTCTTTTGTTCGATTTAATAAATTTTAAAGAAGGATAATGGAAATTTGTAATTTCATAGATGCTAGCTGGTGATCGGGGTGGAAATTAGATCATTGGGATATTGAAATTATATACGTTGTATTCTGTTGAATGGGAATATATAATTGGACCTATTTTACTTTGCATTTCCCAGTTGGTTGTGGAAAGAATGTTGGCTTCTGAAGGAATAAAAAGGGTAGAACTGGGCAGAGATGAATTTGAAAAACGAGTTTGGGAGTGGAAAGAGAAGTATGTCTTCCCTTAAATTATTTGCATACTTGGTTTTTCTGCTGTTCTTTGCTGATATTGAATCTGTTACTTTGCACATATCATCTATGGTGTTTTTGTTGTTTCTGAAGAAAGGGCTTTTGGGGGTTTCTCCACAACTTCAATAAATTCTACTTCTTCTCCTTCCAAATACTGATACTTATGGAGTTTTATTGCTTTAACCCGTTGCTTAATTTCTGGTGTTTATTGTTCATACTTGACCATTAAGGTTTCGTATAGGTACTACTTTGTTTTGTATGTTTTATCTATTTTTTGTTCATTGCTGGTCTTTTTTCTTTTCAATTTCAGGTATGGTGGGGCCATTACTAATCAGATTAAGAGACTTGGGGCATCTTGTGACTGGACTAGAGAATGTTTCACCCTCGATGAGCAGTTAAGTCGTAAGACAAGTTTTATATCTAGTAAAAGTGAAATCTAGCTAATGTTCAAAGTCTTTAAGTTATGTGTAAACTTCAAATCTGTGACCTGTTTTACTTGTTACCTCATTTGTTTTCTTAGCATTGTACATATGGCAGTAATAATAGTAGTGATAATCATAGAAGTAATAATTAGGCGCTTACATTTGTTCAAATATCAGTAGGCATGTTTGTGTATTCGCGTGTGGTGTTTCTTTTTTATGTTATGCCATGTATTATATACTGTTTTAGTGTTTTTTTTTTTTTTTTTCTGAATCGGGTTTATGCTGTGTTTTACTTTTATCCTTTTCACATGGTTCATATTTTGACAAACCGAACATTGGATTTAACAATATAATCGTCCTGGTTCATGTTTGTAAAGTTTCAAATAGATGAAATAACTCTATCATATCAATTGAGAATACTATTCTTTTCAATATATTTTAGCGGTTGAAAGTTTTTTACATTGAACAAATGGTTTGATATGTTTTTAATTTTTCTTAAAACTTGATGGATGATCTATGTGAATAGAATGTGAAATATAATGGTAATGATGGTAGGGTTAAACAATTACATATCCTATGAAAAAGTTATGAAAGTGCATAAAACTAAGTAGTTTTGCACTTATATAAGTGGATTCCTCCCTATATATGTCTGTATAAAATAAGTTCTTAGATTTGGTTGTTATCTTCACGATAAGGATTGGGTATATTTTCTTTAAAATAGTTGGGATAGTTCGTGTTCTGTTGGGTATGATTTGCAAATGGATTTTGATTAGAAGTTTTAGGTAAACCCATGGTATATCTGTATATCAGCTGAATGGGAAGTTTTGTGTGATTATTGATATATCCATGTGGTGAAATACTCGGATTTTGTTTAAAGATAGAATTATATTCATCTGTGTTACCTAGCCTTACATGAAGGGAAATTGAGTTGTAATCTTTTAAGTGAATAGGTTCTAGTCGCAACCCTTAGATTAACATAATTTTGATTTGCTCATTGGTTGATGGTTTTTATGAGACTGAAAAAAAGATGCGTTGGATATATTCTCTAATGATGTCATAACCAATTTCTTCTTCATTTGTTAACTTAGTTGATTTCTCAACGCATTCTGGTTCCGAATAATTGTTTTTTTTTTCTTTTGGGTTAGCTTACAGAATTTAAAAATTGTCTTTGACCAATCGTTTGATAATTATTACCTTATTCAAGTGTAGTTTGATTTTCTTTTTTTAATGTTGTCATAGTGTATAAATGTTAAGGGTTAAATATTTTGAATTAAAAGCAAATTGATATGATATATATACCAGTTATAATATTATTTAATTTCATATTATACAATTAATATAAAATGAAATAGTTTATGTAGTATTTTAATTTATTATAATTTTTTTATTTTTTTAAAATTTTTTAAAAGTTTAAAATTAAGACTAAATCGTCATAGTGTATAAATGTTGAGGGTTAAATATTTTAGAATTTAAAGCACATTGACATGATATATAAACCAATTAGAAAAGCCATGTCATCGGGTGAACAAAATATATAATCTCAAATAGTTGGATGACTAAATTGTAATTTTTCATAGTTTAAAGATTAAAATGGAAATTCACTTTTAATTCAGTGTCCCATGGACCACAGTGTAGTTTAATAGCACTATAATCAAATATTCAAAACCCTATTTGGTTAACAATGGAAGTTTAATAAAATCCAGGGTTTTTAGCTGCTTCCATTCTATTTTCTTCATATTCAAAACCTTGCACAGACTTAGAGTTTTACATACGGTGACAGGAAATAATTTTGATGGTGAAAACTGGTGAAGGCCACTCATTGATAGATTAGAGTTTAAGTAGCTTTCAGGAATGCTAGCTGAAACTTTGGAAGATCCATTCCAAATTGAACAAATGAAAATGTTGTTGGCATTAGCAAAACCAGGAATATGTCCGCAACTAAAATTAGAGACCTAACGTACAAAGCTTGATTAGGTGAGTGGAATCAGGTAGAGGTATTGTATGTAACAAAGCTTGATTAGGTGGTTTGAATCAGGTAAAGATATTGTATGTAACTGTATTTAAGCTGTCGAGGGTGTGTGGATTAGCAGCTAGGGGATTGTTTGGTATGATGTTTTGAAGTTGATGTATGTGATGTTGGCTGTTTATTGCTGCCTTAATGAAAAATCCTTATTATTTTATTTCTTTCGTAACAAAGAAATATCAGTACTCACTGTTTAACTGAAGAAAATTTTAATTAGCTTTCAATTTTGCTTCTACTGGCCGAAAGGTTTAAAGCTATCAGTTCTGGTAAAGATTTTACAATAAGCCTTTTTATTTTATTAGCCAAACACTTTGTCCATTTTTAATACCGACCAACCATCTCAATTTGTCTCTCCTTTCTCAAACCTGTTATGCATCTTCTCTTCTGTAATGTGATACATTTCTGCTCTTTACAACGACCCTTTTCCTGCTTCATTTCATCTTTCTGACACATGTACTTAGCACCTTTTTGGTATCTTCATTTTTCCTTTTTTCTCCCTTTTTTAGTGAAGAGATAAATGACTTTCTAGTAAAAGATATTTTATTGGTAACAAAAGAAATATGGCCTTAATTGTTCTTTTCTTCAAATGTTATTATTGATGATAAATGATGGTATGAATTATTTTAGCATCTTAGTATTCAATGTATACATTTTTTGTCTTATCCATTTTATAAGTAAAAACATATAATCGATATTTTGGTCTCTGCACAGTATTTCATTGATTATTTTTAGATGAAATTTGGAGATGCTAGAACATAACTTAAGCCCTTTGGTATATTTTACAAATATTTTTATAGAATTGTGATTAATTCCATATGGGCCTGGATGAGAAGGTCATCAACAGTTTGTTATCGTACTAAGTCTTGGACTCTTCAGGGACTACTTAATTTGGAACTATCAAGTGATTCTTATCTTCTTTCATTTGTTCAAATTTTTGTAACTTTCTTTTTCATTTTAGTCTGTTGCTTACAATTATGTCGCATTTAGCAATTGGAAAGGTTCCTTGAGTTTGAATAATCTTTATCGACTTTTGCATCAGTTTTGGGTTAGGGTTTTTTAATTTTTTCTAGTCAATTTGGTTGGATTGGATTTGGTTGATCTCCAAATATGGATCAACGTTTTCTCATGTTACTTTGCTAAGAAATATCCTTTACTTTTGCGTTAGGCTCGAGGTTAGGCCCTTTCATTTCTCTGTAGCTTCTAGTCAGGCTGGCTTGGGCGTTTGGCATGTTGAGCAGTTAAATAGCTGACAATAAAAAATTATGTGTTATCCTTTCTGTTAACACTAGCTGATATCTGATATTTGATCAACATTAAGTGAAACGTGATAACAATTTAATGAGAGAAGCATGAAAATCTTCAGCTATGATTATAGTTTTTGTTCGCAAAATTATAATATGAAGTTGAAAGTTTTAGCTTTTTAACCTCTTAGTTTGACTTCTATTTGCGAATGTTAATTTATGTTATTGTTTTCTGTATGAATGATGCATTCACCTCGTCAGTTGCATGCGAGAATGACCTAGTTTTATTTATCTGTTTGGGGGCAGGTTCACACGAATATATTCTTGCTGTTTCTTTAGGTTAATATGTTAATTCTTTTCTGCTAGGTTTAAGTTTATTTGACATTCATTTGCGCTAACATTATGTTTGTTTGCCTTTTTTGTTTTTTGTTTGTAGGTCTTAGCTTTTAGGGACATAGCTCCCCAGGCTCCTACGCACATTTTAATTATTCCAAAATCAAAGGATGACCTAACTGGTTTGTCCAAGGTACAATTTTTTTTGTCCTCACGACTAACTGAGCAGTAAACATTTATGCCCTCTATCATAGAGGAAACTACAATTATGGCTGGGTATTAATTTGGAAAAAAAAGTATGGAGTATTGTTAAAAGAATGCTGCTCAAGTTTTGTCAATTTGATTTGCCTTTTGCGTGTTTCTCACTCTTGATGCTGTATGAGGAAAAGAAAGAGAAGGAAAATATGAGTGAAATTAAATGGAAATTGTATCGAGAAATTCTGGTGGTAAAGACTAAGAGAGTATTAGTGGTTATAAGAAGGTGGGGAACTGAAAGAACAAACTCAAGTTTTGTCAATTTGATTTGCCTTTTGCGTTTTACTGAAAGCAATGTTTTCACCAGCTCATAATCCCTTATGAACAATTTGCTGACAGGGTTGACCAACTATCCAAATCCCAAGATAGCTCAAAAGGGGAGAGTCAAGTTTCACATTGCTTTCTTAGCTGTGGGATTTATTGAATTCAGGAATTGAGAAACATTCCCATATGAGACTGAAGCCTGGAAACACTGCAACTGTAGAAGATCCAGATGTTTGTAACTGTAAGTTCACATGCGAGACAGAACATTTCACTTGAGTAATATGTTACTTGGACTTGGTTTAAGCATATACCCGAGATCGGTATGTTTCATTTTCTTTTAAGTTTTCTTCATGTATTTAGAAGATGTTTGGGACATCATACCCCTGATGCTCAGAGGGTGCTAAAAAAAAGTGAAGATTGTTTGGAACATCTGTTGAGTTTTGTTGTTTGTTGTGATTGGCAGTTATTGTGAGTGCTTTGCAGCAGGGATTTACTGCAAGGATTGTTGTGCATGTGATAACTGTTTGAACAAGCCAGATTATGAGGATATTGTTCTTGATATTCGACATCAAATTGAATTGCGTATCCCTCTCGCATTTGCTCCACCTATTGTTAACCCATCTAATGATTCCTCTAATTTTACTGTAATTATAACTTCTATAATCTTAGACTTTTTTCCCTTTAAATTTGTATAATTTCATTAGTGTTTGACATGATGAACACTCCATCAGCCAGGCACAAAAGAGGATGCAAATGCAAGAGGTCAAAATGCCTAAAATAGTGTACACCTGGACATAGATATGTTATATGACCCTCCAAGTATGTAAAAAAACTCTTTAAATTATAAACAAATCAGTGTTAGACCTAAACAGACAACATTCAAGTTTGTGTTTAATAGATGGTTGTCATCTTATTTACTTTTCAGATGAAAAGTCAACTCGTTAAGATGATATAGTATATGAACTTAATTACCTCTAATCAATCCGACTGCACAGACATTCTTCATTTATTTTTAGGTTAAGGATGCCACTATGGGGATTGGGACAATTCTTTTGGCAAGAAGTCAGGTAATTTCTAAACTTGAAAATGATGATGGCTGATAAGTGCATAATCAGAGAAGCATGTGAGTACTTCTCCAGTATGCCTATTGTAGATACAAGTTTAGAGATTTGGTGGAGCTGGGTTGGCATGAAATCACAAGAATGATACATGTCCTGAGAATTTTCCTGTATCGAGAAAGTGACCTTTAGAAACTACAAATATAATGGGTATCTCCCTTGACAGTGGTGATGCTCTTTTCCTATTCATATACATATATATATATATATTAATGAATTCGGGTCTTCCTGGTATTTAGGTGCTTAATGGAACTTTGGATATGTGGTAAATATTTTCGTTTTGGGGAGTAAATTTTGGTACAGAAATTGCATATTAGTCCAACGTCATCGGTGTATTCAATTGAATGTGTTTTCTGTATTTTAAGGATTATTTTAAGGATATTGCTTATTGATTCCTTGATGAAGATATCTTTCAATTGCTGCATTAGAGATGGAGATTTGATTATTGTATATGAGAGGCATGATACTATGAAAGCTGTTAAAGTGTGCGAGAATTCGGTTCTTCAAAATCGTTTCGGTGTATTTAAACATTCAGATTGGAATGGGAAGCCATTTGGTTCCATAATTTTCAGCAATATAGGTGGATTCGTTTACCTATTGGCTCCGACACCGGAGTTATGGACTTTGGTTCTAAGTCATAGGACTCAGATTCTTTATATTGCGGATATTAGCTTTGTGATTATGTACTTGGAAGTAGTTCCGGGTTGTTTGGTTCTTGAATCCGGGACTGGTAGTGGCTCATTAACAACATCGTTTGCAAGGGATGTGGCTCCAATGGGACATGTGTATACCTTTGATTTCCATGAACAGAGGGCTGCCTCAGCTAGGTAAGCCTTAATGTTTATTGTTTGCAAAAGTGCATTGTGATGAAATATGATATAGTTTTCGTCCTACTATTATGATTGATTCTTAGCCATGACACATTCCTGAGTATTCACTTCACAGGTTTTCATCCTATTTTTGGCCTGGTTTAAAATCACTGTTGTGAGTTTAACGGTGTCCAAGTTCAGGTCGGACCAGGCCTACAGGTATCATTGTGCTGATCATTAAATCATACATTAAACAGCTTCCAACGTCTCTCTAAATCCTTGATGAGAGAGCTTTCTCTTGTACCCTTTATTCTGATTTTTAACTTTTTCTTTTTAACTTCTTGAATCAAGGGGGCTTTTTCGCTTCTATACAAAACAGTGTGCCTAGGACATGGCTTGTGCTTAATCAATTGAAAGGATGGCATAAAGAAATGCAAAACATGTGATAACCCAACATGTCAATCTTCTGTGTGCCAAATTCATATGGGTTGCATCATCTTTTCCTCTATTTCTCTTCTTTCTTATCTTTCAATGGTAAAGTGATGCATTGGTGTGTTATACAGCTCTCGTATAGGGTTGAATTATTTACTTGCTCCATCTTTGTAACCTTAGGCTGCTAAAAAGATCCTCCAAATAACATGTTGCACCTAGTTGGACCTTAGAAGACAAACTAGCTCTTCTATTACGCTCCATGTAATTAGTTATTTGATTTGTTGAAGCTATTGGTTAATTTAGATGATTTGATTATGCACTTCCTCAATTTGGCTATACCCTTGATCATCTCTTTCAAAATGCCTTTTTTAATGCATTCAGATCTTGCATATGCAGTTTGATTTGTTTAGCCTCTGTTACTGAGATTGTCCATTTAAAATTATTTGATGATGAACTTCCCTTTGCCTGTGGTGGCCATATTTTCAGCACTATTGAATTTAGTCTTTTGGGCTATGTCTGGATCTTTAGGCACTAGATTTGAAGCCAAACCAGGTGCGTGCTTGGGCAAACGTGGGTATCAGTTACGGCAACCAGGTTTGTTATATCCTGCTATGTTCTCTCATTGTCTTGACATTCATGAAAAGGGAACTGCATTTCTTACTTTATGTCTTCATTTCCTTTTGCATATTTCTGAGATGGTCAATCCTTCTAAATGAAAATTTATGGGTATGTGATCAGGAATTTAATCACCTTGTTTTCAATATATAGGTCTCAACAAATTTTGGATAGAGAATTGGTTCGTGTTCTTTTTGTTCTGGTCCTACTGGGCCATTGGTTTTTTGCTACTTGGGATACTGGTCCTGGTTTTTTGGGCTTGGAGAATGGACATGGTTTTAGGGTTTCTGCTCAGTTAATGTGTCTTGTGATAATGGGCATTTTCTTCGTAGTTTATTCTGAATCTCATTTTCCTTTTTTTCTGACATTGCTTTTCCCTTTACTCTCTCCTTTATTCTGCCCGTCTCATTTCAAATTTTTCCTCTTATGTTTTTTAGCTTTTTTGTAACGGACGCCCAAAGGAATGCAAGGACACTGCCGTTTCTGCTTTTGGGATTTTTGGAATCCCTTCATAAGGTATGAATCTTTGCTTCAACATTGTCTTTTCCGTTCTCTGTTTTTAATTTAAGAACTATGCTTTTGTACTTCTATTTCTTGGTTTATTTTATGGTTTTTGGTTTTCAGGTTTAGAAATCACTGTTTCTATTCGTTGTTTTTTTTTTTTTTTTTTTTTTAATTTATTACTCATACACCTGTTGGTCGGCAAATTTTGTTCATTCTGCATTTTCCCGGAAGCCAAACAGGAGACTTAAACGTTATTTATTTCGAAAATTTTGTATTCTGTGCAGAATTTTAATTGTCATGCTGTAGATAATTTTCTTTCTTATTCTGTTCCTGCTCTATCCCTGTCATATTCCGACTCGGAATAAGCTCATATTCCGACTCGGAATAAGCTATTCCCTTGTTATCCTGGCGTTTTGTATTCCGGTTCAGAATTTTTAGGTACCGGTTTATGTGTTTTAGTGGCCGGTTCAGGTACTTTTTCTTGTCTGGATCGGGCAACCTGTCATGGTTATTCCGCCCAGGGATATCCTATTCTGCGGATATACCGGTTCAGTGTTATCCCGTATAGGAATATCCCGCATTGGGTATATCCTATTCTACGGATATCCCGATTCCCCTCTTTGTTTTTTTCTAATGGCTCTTTACCTTCTTTGTAATTTAAAGAAGGTTTTAATTATTTTTCAGCCTTTTCAAATCCCCTCCCTTCTCCATCGTTGAAATTTCTCTCTCTTCCATTCATAGCTTTTTCATTAAATAAAAAATTAAATAAAAAATAATAAAATTAAATAAATAAAAATAACAATTTAATAATTCAAATAAAATACTAAGTGACCGTTAGAATGGCCCAAAACTGATTTACTAAGTTACCGTTTTTTAAATATCTCTTCAATGTATGCACATTTATTATTCGTTTCTTTCTCTCTCTATCGGTCTCCCTCTTTTGTTTTCATTTTCTTCCTCATTTCTTCTGTTTTCATAACAAATCATCAAATATAACTCTTTAATCCAAATCTCCTCCCATTTCTTTACCGATTCTCTCTCTCGGTATCTTTTCAATTTCTTTCCTCTCATTTTTTTAGCTTTGGGTAACCAAAGGCCAAAAGAAACACACACGCTACACTCTGTTTTTTGTGGTTTTTGAAATCCACTGCTTCATCGGTGACTGATTTTGAGGTATGAATCTTGAACTTGGTATGAATCTTGAACTTTGTCTTTGTCTTTCTTTGCCTTTCATTTCTATTTTGGTTTCAGATCAATTTTTTTTTTACTTCTATTTCAGTGGGTTCATTTCTCTGCCGTTTCTTTGTTGCGATTTTTGTAACCCCTGCTTCATTGGAGACTGATTTCAGGTATGAATCTTTGCTTCAACATTTTTCTTTTGCTTTTTTCATCTCTTTTGTGGAGTGTGGTGTGTTTAGTTGTGTGGGTTTGGGGTGTTGTTGGTTCATGTTTGCAGTCTTTGAGTCTCTTCTTTCCTTTCCCTTTTATCTCACTTAAGATAATGCTTTAAACTTTTTCGGCTGGCTTTCTTTCTAATATGACAGTCCAGATAGCCTACTGGTCTCGTGTATAAAAAACTGCTTTCTAGTCTGATGTCCTGCAAAAGAAAAATCTCTGATTGGCTGGATTATAAGTACTATAAAACCGGTATCCCAATTGTTAAGTCAACCATCAGGAAATTGGCACACATGATTGACTTTAATTAAATAATTCCCTGAGAAACTGTACGATAATTAGTTTAATTGATCGGTCTGAGGTATGTGCTTGTAAATCCTTGAATGAGATAGATCTGTCCTTGGAATATGTAGTACTCTTCCTGTCCACAAATGACTGTCTTTAATTGGTATCTTTCTTGCCCTGTAGCAGCAAGAAGTACACATTCATGGATTCCTTTCTATCTCTTTTGCAGGTGCAAATCTATAATAAATAGAAGTTGAAACCTCTTATGGTATTGGAATTTTTGAAAACATTGGCTCATTCCGTCTCATTCATCTCCTCTTTCTTTTTAAAAAATGGATGTTTTCTTTCGGTCTGGTCTCCAGTCTTTCCATTCGTCCATGGCTATTTTATTGTTAATCCTGCCGCCGCTCTTTTACATTCCTGTTTTAGTTTCAGATTTATGCTTCTTTTACTTCTATTTTCAGAGTGTCTTTGTCATAGTTTTTGGTTTTCACCTTTAGACAATCACGGTTTCGTTCCTTATTAGATACGACAGATGTTAGTGGTTAGATACCAAAATTGATAATTAAGCACCAAAATGTGAATAAAAATTTAAGTAACAAAAATGTTAAAGAAATATATATAATTTAGAAGCTAAAATGGTGAATAAAGTTTTAAGTTTTTCTCAAACCCTATCACAGTATTGTGTCCAATTCAAATTTAAGTAACAAAAACATTGGCTCATTCCGTCTCATTCATCTCCTCTTTCTTTTTAAAAAATGGATGTTTTCTTTCGGTCTGGTCTCCAGTCTTTCCATTCGTCCATGGCTATTTTATTGTTAATCCTGCCGCCGCTCTTTACATTCCTGTTTTAGTTTCAGATTTATGCTTCTTTTTACTTCTATTTTCAGAGTGTCTTTGTCATAGTTTTTGGTTTTCACCTTTAGACAATCACGGTTTCGTTCCTTATTAGATACGACAGATGTTAGTGGTTAGATACCAAAATTGATAATTAAGCACCAAAATGTGAATAAAAATTTAAGTAACAAAAATGTTAAAGAAATATATATAATTTAGAAGCTAAAATGGTGAATAAAGTTTTAAGTTTTTCTCAAACCCTATCACAGTATTGTGTCCAATTCAAATGGATGAAGATAGCAGTGGAAGGGTGCATGCATGGAGATCTCGACAAAGTCTATGACACCATTAAATACATTGTAAACACTCGCAACATCAAAATCGACCTCCTCCTTTGTTGTGGTGATTTCCAGGTTCTTTCTCTTACACTCACTTTCTCCCTTCAATTTGTTGTTTTTATACGAAATTGAAATCATGAAGCTTCCAATTATTTATGGGAATTGTCAGTCACCCCCTTTTCTTCATATGTTCTAGATTGGGAATTTTGATTCTTTTATGAAAAGGCCTTGAATTTTACCTACTGCAATTGAAAGTTCTATGGAATGATGGAAGGCTGTCTGACCCTATTTGCAAATGCAGTTAAGTTGCATCGATTGTGAAAGTCTAAATCTTTGTGTTCTCTTTTTGCATACTGGTTTGTGATCCATTTTTTTGCTAGGGCCACGGATTTGGTTTTGTTTTTATTTTTTTAGTGTTTTGGGTTGGGTTGTTTTGGAATAGGTTTGCATTGTTTTTATGTCCAGTTTTATTTTGATAGTATTTAATTTTAAAAAAATTAGTAAAATATTTTTGAACCTAACTGTTAAATTTTGAAGCAATTGTTTTAAAATTAAATAAATTTAAAAAACTTTAATGTAATTTAAATTTTTAAGGTTTATTTTTTATTTTTGTATTAAAATGTAGAACAGTATATTAAACTGGTCCACTAGGTTATATTTGTCAGTGCTTTTGGTTTTCAGCAAATATAAATACTGTCTTTTTACATCTATTTTCTGAGGGTTTTTGTCACTTACCTAATTTTGTTTTATATTTTTTTATTTTTGAATTCTATGCTTCCCTCTGTTGTATTTTTGTTGTTTCGTGTCACGTTTCTTTCATTATCGTGAATGGATCTTTCCTTCAGCATCGTCTTCGGCTTTTTTCTGTTTGTGTTTGTTGTTATGGTCTGTGAGTTACTTTGTGGTTTTTGTGAGAGAGAGAAGGCTTAAGTGTTCTCTTCCGTTCCTGTTCCTTGTTATTTTTAAATATGAATTTTTAATTCTACTTTGTGTTTGCGTTTTCCTTTCTGATTTAGTTTCATATTTATGCTGTTTATTTTATCAGTTGGTTATTATTAGGAATTTCTAATAGGAAGACCTAAATTAAAAAAAAATAGGTGTCTAAAAAAAATGATAGATACTATAAAGTTTATCATATATTAAATGATAAACCAAGTCGGATCTAATTTAATATTTATAAGAATATTTTTAGAAATATTTTAATTAATTGTTTTGCATCAATTTAAATAATGAATATATAATTATTTCAATAGTTATTCACTCTTTCTAGAAATGCGTTTGACAAGTGAAAACATTATGTTTTTTGAGGGAATAAGAAATAAGTAGTTAGAATATTTTTAGTATTTAATTGCCCTGCGGTTTTTAATTTTGACATTATTCTATTCCAGGGATATACTTATCCTATTCCAACCTGGCATCAAATATTTAGGGATATCCCTTTCATAATCCAGAGATAGCCGTATCCTATTCCAGCTTGTCATAAGCAATTCAGAGATATCCGCGTCCTATTCCGGCTTGGATATTGTTTTTGGGATTTTTGATTCCCTTGCTTCATCAGGTATGAATCTTTGCTTCAACATTGTCTTTTCCGTTCTCTCTTTTAATTTATGGATCTTAGTGTGGTACTTTTGTTTGTTTATCTTGTACTATATGTTATTTATTTTTGTATTGTTTGTTTCCGTCTACTTACAATTGCAGCTATCGTGATATCTTATATTTCCTTTTATTTTTGCTTCATAAAAACACTGTTTCAGTTTCTCTTTTGGGCTTCTGTTTTGTTGTTTGGGCCTGTGCCCTGCTTAGTTTATGGCCTTGTGTTCTGCCTAGATTTTGGGCTTTTATCCCGCTTGAAAGTTCTATGGAATGATTTCCAAATCTTTGTGTTCTCTTTTTGCATATTGGTTTGTGATCTATTTTTTTCTCGGGCCATGGATTTGGTTTTGTTTTCAATTTTTAGTGTTTTTGGTTGGGTTGTTTTGGAATAGGTTTGCGTTGTTTTATTTTGATAGTATTTAATTTTAAAAAAGTTAGTAAAATATTTTTGAACATAACTGTTTAATTTTGAAGCAATTGTTTTTGGTTTTTATTTATTTATTAAAATGTAGAACAGTATATTAAACTGGTCCACTAGTTTCTAGTTCTCAGGGATTTTGGTTTTCAGCAAATATAAATACTGTCTTTTTACATCTATTTTATGAGGGTTTTTGTCACTTACCTGATTTTGTTTTATGTTTTTTATTTTTGAATTCTATGTTTCCCTCTGTTGTATTTTTGTTGTTTCGTGTCACGTTTCTTTCATTATCGTGAAATTGAAATCATGAAGCTTCCAATTATTTATGGGAATTGTAAGTCTTCCCCTTTTCTTCATATGTTCTAGCTTGGGGATATTGGTTCTTTTATGAAAAGGCCTTGAATTTTACATACTGCAATTGAAATGTGTTTAATTCTGTGTACCGCTTTGTTTTTGGATTAATGGGGTATTGGACTTAGAATAGTCGGCACTATTCGGCGTGTGGTAGTGGGCTTTTATTTTGGCGTATGTGGTTTTAAGAATCCATGTCTTCATCGTCTATGGATCTCTTTACTTGAGCAGCGTCTTCGGCTTTCTCTCTTTTCATTCAAGGTTTATGGTTTTTTACTCGTGTTATTCGGTTTAGGGTTTTCATGTTTATAAATTGCTATTTTTTCATGTTTTTGAAATTTTATTGATGTGGTCTGTGAGTTAACTTTTTGTTGTTTTTACGCTGTTTATTTTATGCTGTTTATTACGATTTTCTAAATAAGAGAACCTAAATTAAAAAAAAATAGGTGTCTGAAAAAAATGACAGATACATGAACAAATAATACATGAACAGAAAACATGGTAGTTTTAATTATTGTTTCTTTTGTTTTTTTAAATAATTACTGATACACATGTGGGTCGGAAAATTCTGTTCATTCTGCATTTTCCCTGAAGACAAACAGGAGATTTAAATTTAATTTTTTTTCGAAAATTTTCTATCCTGTACATATTTAATTGTCCTGCTGTAGTTAATTTTCTTATTCTGCTCCTGTTTTATCTCTGTCATATACCAACTCGGAATAAGCTATTCCAAGGATATCCTGCCTTGGTATAAGCTATTCCCAAGTAATCCTGCCTCGGATTAGGCTATTCCCTGGTTATCTTGCCTTTTTTTATTCCGGTTCAGGATTTTTTGCTGCCAGTTTATGAGTTTTAATGGCCGGTTCAGATAATTTTTCTTTTCTGGACCGGGCAACCTGTCATGCTTATTCCCCAGTAATACAGATTATAGTAGACTAAACAACTGACCTTGACTCATTCCCAAGTATCACCGACAGTGGGGGGCCCATGCTCCTTGGTACTTTTCAACGAAACCCAAGCCGGAAATGAAGCCAATCGAGTTGAAAACGTCGCCAGAGAAAACGCAGACCATAACCAGAGTCATCTTTGACAGTCTCAAGGAGCATGGGCCCCCCACTGTCGGTGATACTTGGGAATGAGTCAAGGTCAGTTGTTTAGTCTACTATAATCTGTATTCATTGTGTATCTATATTTGTTGTTTCCACATCTAATTAAGCCAAGCCCAAGAGTGAAGTTAGGGCAGTGCAGTTTTATTGTTGATCTTGAATTCCATGCATTATTGTTTTTTTTCTTGCTTTACTTGCCTGTGCTCGACATAATAGAGTAGAAATGTGTTTATGAGTTCAGGAGGTTGGATTGAGAGGGCTTACAAGCAAGAGGCACATGAAGATCGTCCTGAGATGGATGAGAGAGACACAAAAGATTAGGCTAATATGCAACCATGTGGGGCCTCACAAACAATTTCTGTATACAACTTGGTTCACTAAACCAAGCATCAGCCACACAAGAGCTGTCTATAATTCCTCAACTTCTACAACTAGTTTTTCTGTAGATACTCCTAGTCCAAAGTCGTCTTCAGGTTAGGTTGTAGCACACTTGTGCTGGCTGCAATACCATCGGTTTCAGGACATGTACTGTTTTTGCAATAGTGTAATACAATTGTTCTGTTGTCATGTTGTGTAAACTTTACCCTCTTCTTCCCATATATTTTTTATTTTAATGCACAAATTCCAAATTCGATTACTTATCATCATTTCTGCCATTCAGACGGCTCTATAAAAAAAATGAAAAACAAAGTAAAAGAGCTAAGAATTTATTGAGAAATCTCGGGAAACAAACAAATCGAGAAGGATCAGAGGAAGATAGAAAGAGGAACCTTGATGATTATCAACCAAAAAAATTATCAGCTCAGAGTTAAGGGAAAGGGACCTTTCTTCTTTCCTCTGTTTTTCTTGTTCTCGAATTTTCTCTATCTCCCAATTCTCGAAACCCTAATTATATATATATTTGCTTTTGTTCCATTTAACAAATTTTAAAGAAGCATAATGGAAATTTGAAATTTCACAGATGCTAGCTGGTGATCAGGGTGGAAATTAGATCATTGGGATATTGAAATGATCAAATGACTTTTATGTACTGTTCTACTTACTTGATGGTTAACTTAACCCCTTGAATGTCAAATAATGCTCAAGAACCTATTATTTGCCTATGCATTAGGGAATAAGAGGCATTTATTTTTAGTATATAAGTAGTAAAAACCTGTCATCCTTCTTAAGGTCTTGAAGGAGGCCTCTATGCTTTATGCTGCAAGCTGGGTAAGGGATATTGGTCCTGATATTAGAACAAACGATAATAAGAAGGATGATGGGACTGAAGGTAAATCCAATGGAGATAAGAGTAGGAGTACAGAGACAGATCCTTCAACCTTGGAGGATATTGGTGAGGAACTTTACTTTGTGGTTTCTTATCTTGAAATGTTCTGATGTATAAGTTGTCTGTAATGAATCAAGAAGTATATAGCATGACTTGCAAAATGTGCGGCATATTATATGTGCAATAAACCGTTAGATTCGTGCTTGAGACATCTTATGGAGGTCAAGGAACGAAGTCCCATAATGCTTGAGTTAAGTTAGGTTTTCATTTCAATTTCCTTTTTCAGTAGAACTTGTCTGGAGGTAGCATGGAATTTACTCTTTGATTTCTTTTTCCCCTTGCTGGTCAGAGTCATCTGTGACTGCATTTTGTTTTATTATGTTGTTGGCACCTGTGTTCAAGTCTTAGATTTTACGCTTCCATTGGCATATTTTTGGTGAATCCCTTCTTCACCAGGCCAAGGTTCTGTTGTTAAGGAAGATATTAAATTACTGTTTATCTCCTAGCAGTCTTAGTTATCTGGGTTTCATTGTCTAGAGCCATTACAGTGACGATCATACCGTTATCTTATGCTACCTAGGTACCTTTTTTTCTTCTCTTTGGTATCACTCTGAAGAATGATAGCAATATGTGCCATCTGCCAATATTCTATTTTCTGAACATCTTATTATATATTTCTTTAATTGATTTTAGAAAGAAAATTTTTAACTCGTGATAATTTTCTATGTATTCTGTCATCATTTACCTTGTTGGTACAGCTTCTCTTTTTCAACTAAAATTTTTTAGGCCAAATTTCTCTTGTCTCTCCCGTTTTTCTCTCTTATTTTCCTGGTATTATAGTTTATCTTGTTGAATTTTACATTGTTTTGATGTTGTCTATGGAAATGATTTAATAGCAATTGCTGCAAGAGGAGGGATGGAGAATTTGAGGCCTGCTTTACAGAGGTTATACATGACAAGGGCTTCTGCATATAGAGATGCTCTTAAGAGTTTCATAGAAGGATATCAAGAAGGTATCTAGCAGGTCATGGAGAAAAAGGAAGATTCTTCTAAAGCATAGCAAGAAGGCATTACTGATAAAAATTCAACTTGATGACTGATAAATGCATAATCGGAGATGCATGTGAGTACTTCTCCAGTATACCTATTGTAGGAAGTTAAATATATGGATAAGCTGTACAATTCAATTATTGAACTAAACTTGAAAAGGATTTGCAAAAGATTTACCTTTGCCAAGTTCAATAATTGGCCAAGGTAAATCTTTTGCAAATCCTGTTCAAGTTTGAAAGATCAGCATAAGCTTTTGATTGTTTGTTGAGTAAATTCATTTATGGTTTTTGTTGGGTATTTTTTTATTGTTGCTTTTGATTGTTTGTAGGACTGGTAGGAGGTGGAAATATCCGGTTTTCTATTGCCATAGACTCGGTAATCCTCTCTATCCTGTTTGCTAATGTTTGATTGAATGAAACTTGAACTTTTTTTTAACTAGTAAAATTTCGATGTACAGAAAAAAAAAAAAAAAAAGAGTGAAGTATAGACAAAATCCAAGTAAGCATACTGGCTTTACATGATTAGTATTTATTTCAAAATATTTTTGTTGGATATCTAGCTGGGAGTTTTCTCTAGCTTGTAATGGAGTACAATCAAGAAGTTTGGAGCTTAATATGATTTTGTTTAATATGCTACTCTAATATGCTCAAGAACACGAAATTTTGTCTAGAAATTTTGTTAAACATGTCTTCTCATTTCTTAAGAAGGTGCAAGGAAGTGTCGTCTAATAACAACAAAGTACCAGAAAATATTATGACTGATAGGTAGAATTTGTATGGTCAAGGGCACAAGGCGCATTCTAGGTGCTAAAATTCTTTTATTTCCTGAGGTGCCAGGGACAAAAAATTAAAAAAAAGAGCCTAGATGCCATGGAATCCATGGAAAGATTTCTTTCAGTGTGCTAAAGTCGAAAATTCAGATTTATATTGCTTGATTACATTGCTTGCTTTCACTATGTATAAATTGCTCTTGCTTAGTTCTAAATTTACATGGCTGTCATGGTCCAACTTTGGCACAATGGTGAAGAGCTTTTACCTTTTTATTATTATTTTATTTCCAAGTGTTTTGATTTTATTTTGGTTTGAGGTTTTGGTTGCAAGGAATTTTGGTTGTGTGATAACTTCCCGAGTAACTAAATACATTTTATAATTCTACAATTTTGTAATATATACAAGTAAAAGAATTGAACAAAAAACTTTGAAAATTATTTTAATAGAATGTCTAAGTTAGTAAAACATAATTCATATAAAAATCATATTAAAATGAAATAAAATAAAAAAAATTATTTTCTTTATTTCAGAATTTTCATGACTTTTTATCTAATTTTAAGCCATCCAAACTCTATGTTCTTTCAAATATTTTATTATTTCAAATATTTGGGACTGTAAATTTGAATAAAAGGATAATGCAGTTGGAAACATAATGCATTTCTATCATTAAATATCATAAGTTGGCTTTAGCTTTACAAGTAAATTGAGTAGCTGCATAAGAATTAGCTTTTTATATAGTAAAGGTAATTTCACTTCTCTTTTTGGGTCTATTTGTTGGTATTTTTGATAGTTGAAAATTTTCGAGATTAATGCAACATATTGAGTTATATGTCTTTTTAAACTATGTTACCTAGACTCTTCATTTTTTTTTTTTCTAAAATATGATGATCTAAATATATGGAAAAACTTTAAAAGGTTTAGTATACCCATGTTGGACGCATCCTTATATTGTATCTGACACTAACCCTTGATTCTAAGTAACAGCCTTTTAATACTGTTTTGAGATAGTCTCTCTCCCTCTATTTGAGTTCTAAATATGTTCGATATTATTCTTACAGGTCGATGAAATGAAAGGTTTTATCAGCCCTTTTTGTTTCAAAGGATATGGTAAACTTGTTTCAAGGGATATGGAAAACTAAGTGATAAAGAAAAAGTTGAACGGAACAATTGGTGCAATTTTGTCCTATGTTCTTTTCTTCTTTTCCTTTTTCTTGTATAAAAAATTGTTCAAAATATAACGTTCTTTCCTAAATTTCTTTGCAACATTGATCTAGATAGCCTTATCTTGTACAGGGGATTTTCAACTTTCCATGCTTTAATTGCAGCATGGGCTTCTCTCTACCTCCTACTATTCTCGGATCTTTTTGACGAGGATTCCAGTAATGACTTGATTGTTAATAGGAGCTCTATTATATCGAACATGAATGATCTTAGGGGTAAGCTACGATTTTATCAATATGTGAACTGATTGTCTCGGTTTATTATTTTCCTTTGATTAACATAGCCTTGGGAGTTCAAATTAGTCTATAAGATGCACTACTATTTGGACTACCAATTTCTATAATTTAATGGTATCTGGTTTGCAAAATATGTTCAATGCTGCTTTACAATTTGCTAAACTTTGATCATGATGACTTTCTTTTCCTTCAACTTTGCCTGTAACATGCTTGGTATTATTTGTTGATGGTTAACTTGAAACATATGTTTTACTTATATTTCAGTGGGTTTATTTTCTGCCGTTTCTTTGTTGCGATTTTTGTAACCCCTGCTTCATCGGAGACTGATTTCAGGTATGAATCTTTGCTTCAACATTGTCTTTGGCTTTCTCTGTTTTAATTTAAGATTTATGCTTTTTTACTTGTGTTTTTTTGTTTTTGCTATGTGTTTGAAATTTATTGATGTGGACTGTGAGTTACTTCGTGGTTGTTTTATGCCATATCAGTTGGTTATTATTAGGATTTTCTAAATAGGTGACCTAAATTAAAAAAAGTAGGTTTTAAAAAAAACGACAGATACATGAACAAATATTATTAGGATTTAATTATTGTTTTTTCAATAAAGTTTTTAATCACCGAAACGTTCCTTATATTAACTCCTTATATTAAATGATAAGAATATTTTTAGAAATATTTTAATTAATTGTTTTGCAGAAATTTAAATAATGCATATAGAATTATTTCAATAGTTTTCCATTCTTTATAGAAATGCGAAGTACCCACTAAACTATCAAAACCGGCATATAGGATTCTAGACTGGGACATTCTGTTTCTTAGTTTTCTCAAAAAATCTGTACTTTAGTTTTAAAAAATAATAATAATAATCTAATTGGGATGCTTGTTAATATTGATAGTAAATTAGTAATTGAAGAATTGGAGAATTTCAACCGATTTGCTAATTGCAAAGGTTTTTTTCGGTTTGGGTTTCACGATCATATATGGTGGAGACTGTCAAGATTCGTGTATATATACCAGTTATAATATTATTTAATTT
Organism: Gossypium bickii; assembly: GCA_025503065.1. Classification (NCBI taxonomy): domain Eukaryota; kingdom Viridiplantae; phylum Streptophyta; class Magnoliopsida; order Malvales; family Malvaceae; genus Gossypium; species Gossypium bickii. The sequence continues at coordinate 144,290,616 of CP106710.1, forward strand.
CATATTATACAATTAATATAAAATGAAATAGTTTATGTAACATTTTAATTTATTATAATTTTTTAATTTTTTAAAATTTTTAAAATTTTAAAATTAAAAGTAAATTGTCATAGTGTATAAATGTTGAGGTTAAATATTTTAGAATTAAAAGCAAATTGACATGATATATAAACCAATTAGAAAAGCCATGTCATCGGGTGAACAAAATATATAATCCCAAATAGTTGGATGACTAAATTGTAATTTTTCATAGTTTAAAGATTAAAACGGAAATTCACATTTAATTCAGTGTCCCATGGACCACAGTGTAGTTTAATAGCACTATAATCAAATATTCAAAACCCTATTTGGTTAACTATGGAAGTTTAATAAAATCCAGGGTTTTTAGCTGCTTCCATGCTCTTTTTTTCATATTCAAAACCTTGCACAGACGTAGAGTTTTACATACGGTGTCAGGAAATAATTTTCCTTAAGATTACTAGAAGCTTATCCCTAACATTACATTTTGGAAATGTTATTGTTATATTCTGGTGTTAATCGAAGGATAGTTTGCTTATGTTGTGAATGCTGTGATTACAAGAGTGTCTTTTTGCGTATGATTTCCATGACTGCAGTGATTATATTTTGGACTTAAGTGTTTTACATACGGTGACTGGAAATAATTTTCCTTACGATTACTAGAAGCTTATCCCTAACATTACATTTTGGAAATGTTATTGTTATATTCTGGTGTTAATCGAAGTGTTTTCTGCCATACAGGTTGCTAGATTATTCAATGAAGCTGCTCAGATGTCTCCTGAGGATGCTGATGTACACATTGTCCTTGGTGTTCTGTATAATTTGTCGAGAGAATATGATAAGGCCATTGCATCTTTCAGAACTGCTTTGAAACTTAAACCTAATGATTATTCTCTTTGGAACAAGCTTGGTGCAACACAAGCCAACAGTGTGCAGAGTGCTGATGCAATATTAGCTTATCAGCAGGTAGCCTCTACATGATTCCCCCTTGAATAGTGGTGGCCTATCTGTATACCGCCTGATATGTTAATTTCATGATTACTTTTTTTTATAATTAAAAATTTATTTTCCCTATCCTAAAATTTTAGGTTTCTCTTTACTAAGTTGGAGTACCTGTAATGTGTGAAATTCAAAATATATGAGTATGAGGATTTTACTAAGGATCAATTTGTATGGTGTGTTGCTCACTATTTTGCATGTTAGGCCACAATAAAAAAAATGAATTATGAAGGTGTTGACAATGTTGGCAAGGGTGCTGTAACTACCTGAACCATTTGAGGTGCAAGATGTAAAAAGAGTGCTTTTTTGAGTAAATTAAGGTGAATATGTAAATTTGTGCTTCTTGAATCAAGGGGGCTTTTTCGCTTCTATACAAAAAAGTGTGCCTAGGACTTGGCTTGTGCTTAATCAATTGAAAGGATGGCATAAAGAAATGCAAAACATGTGATAACCCAACATGTCAATCTTCTGTGTGCCAAATTCATATGGGTTGCATCATCTTTTCCTCTATTTCTCTTCTTTCTTATCTTTCAATGGTAAACTGATGCATTGGTGTGTTATACAGCCCTCTTGTAGGGTTGAATTATTTACTTGCTCCATCTTTGAAACCTTAGGCTGCTAAAAGATTCTCCAAATTTTGGATAGAGAATTGGTTCGTGTTCTTTTTGTTCTGGTCCTACTGGGCCATTGGTTTTTGCTACTCGGGATAGTGGTCCTGGTTTTTGGGCTTGGAGAATGGGCATGGTTTTGGGGTTTTGCTCAGTTAATGTGTCTTGTGATAATGGGCATTTTCTTCGTAGTTTATTCTCAATCTCATTTTCCTTTTTTCTAACATTGCTTTTCCCTTTACTCTCTCCTTTATTCTGCCCGTCTCATTTCAAATTTTTCCTCTTATGTTTTTAGCTTTTTGTAACGGACGCCCAAAGGAATGCAAGGACACTGCCGTTTCTGTTTTTGGGATTTTTGGAATTCTTTCATAAGGTATGAATTTTTGCTTCAACATTGTCTTTTCCGTTCTCTGTTTTTAATTTAAGAACTATGCTTTTGTACTTCTATTTCTTGGTTTATTTTATGGTTTTGGTTTTCAGGTTTAGAAATCACTGTTTCTATTCGTTGTTTCTTTTATTTTTTTAATTTATTACTCTCATACACCTGTTGGTCGGCAAATTCTGTTCATTCTGCATTCTCCGGAAGCCAAACAGGAGACTTAAACGTTATTTATTTGAAAATTTTGTATTCTGTGCAAAATTTTAATGTCATCATGCTGTAGATAATTTTCTTTCTTATTCTGTTCCTGCTCTATCCCTGTCATATTCCGACGAATAAGCTCATATTCCGACTCGGAATAAGCTATCCCCTAGTTATCCTGGCGTTTTTATTCCGGTTCAGAATTTTTAGATACCGGTTTATGTGGTTTAGTGGCGGTTCAGGTACTTTTTCTTGTCTGGACCGGGCAACCTGTCATGTTTATTCCTCCGAGGGATATCCTATTCCGGGGATATCCCGGTTCAGTGTTATCCCGTGTAGGAGTATCCCGGTTTGGTTATATCCTATTCTACGGATATCCCGATTCCCCTCTTTTTTTTCTAATGGCACTTTACCTTCTTTGTAATTTAAAGAAGGTTTTAATTATTCTTCAGCCTTTTCAAATCCCCTCCCTTCTCCATCGTTGAAATTTCTCCCTCTTCCATTCATAGCTTTTTCATTAAATAAAAATTAAATAAAAAATAATAAAATTAAATAAAAATAACAATTTAATAATTCAAATAAAATACTAAGTGACCGTTAAAATGGCCCAAAACTGATTTACTAAGTGACCGTTTATTAAATATCTCTTCAATCTATGCACATTTATTATCCGTTTCTTTCTCTTTCTCTCTCGGTCTCCCTTCTTTGTTTTCTTTTTCTTCCTCATTTCTTCTGTTTTCATAACAAATCATCAAATATATCTCTTCAATCCAAAATCTCCTCCCATTTCTTTACCGATTCTCTCTCTCCGTATCTTTTCAATTTCTTTCCTCTCATTGTTTTCGCTTTGAGTAACCGAAGGCCAAAAAGAACACACACGCTACACTCTGTTTTTTTGTGGTTTTTGAAATCCACTGCTTCATCGGTGACTGATTTTGAGGTATGAATCTTGAACTTGGTATGAATCTTGAACTTTGTCTTTGTCTTTCCTTGCCTTTTCATTTCTATTTTGGTTTCAGATCAATGTTTTTACTTCTATTTCAGTGGGTTCATTTCTCTGCCGTTTCTTTGTTGCGATTTTTGTAACCCCTGCTTCATTGGAGACTGATTTCAGGTATGAATCTTTGATTCAACATTTGTCTTTTGCTTTTTTCATCTCTTTTTTGGAGTTGGTGTGTTTAGCTGTGTGTGTTTGCAGTCTTTGGTCTGACCAAATTAAAGTCTCTTCTTTCCTTTCCCTTTTATCTCACTTAAGATAATGCTTTAAACTTTTTTTGGCTGGCTTTCTTTCTAATATGACAGTCCAGATAGCCTACTGGTCTCGTGTATAAAAAACTGCTTTCTAGTCTGATGTCCTGCAAAAGAAAAATCTCTGATTGGCTTGATTATAAGTACTGTGAAAGCGGTATCCCAATTGTTAAGTCAACCATCAGGAAATCGGCACACATGAATGACTTTAATTAAATAATTCCCTGGGAAACTGTACAATAATTAGTTTAATTGATCTGTCTGAGGTATGTGACTTAAAATTTTTCATAGGATGGATGAACTCTTTACAGTCAATCATCCAGGACAGATGTTTGAGTTTTCATGTTGTCCTTCGTAAATTCTCTGGTCTCTAGAACGTTACTTGGACTAATAAATTAGCTTTATGGTTAAAAGGGTGTGTTCTTTACATCTGTAAGTGTTCTCGTTTTTCTTAATGTTGAATAATCTCATGTCTTCCAGGATAGCATCTTATCTGAAAAAAAGTGGCTTCGGATTTTGTGTAATTCATATTTTAAGCAGCTTTTGGAAGATGTTGCTTTCTTTTTGTGGTAAGTGATTCAAGTAACAGAGTTCTATTTAAGCAGCCATTTGTTAATGACTTCGGTTTATATCGTATTAGTTTGCATGAATTTGATTCTTTGAACAATTTTCTTGTGGTTCTTTTGGTTTAATTCAAAATTTTCTGAATCACAATGTGAAAAAGTTATGCTCTAATTTTCTGAACTGTCAAGATATAGGTATTTTAGGGGAAGCCTACTCTCTGTTTACTGGTAAGTTTAATCTTGAGTGATAAATGAGGTTGATATTCTTTAATCTACAGTTTATATAAATTTACGGTCAGGGAATAGCTGTTTCCAATTTCTTGAACACTTGGCTGTTTTCATTTAATTACGGTTAATAAATTTTTAAGGCCACTTTCCTTATATTGATTTCCTTTTTCAAGGAAAAATGCAGTTTGTATGGCATTGTTGTGTGTTTTCTAATAGAATCGAAAGTAAGAGACTTTGGGATCAATCAACATCAATTTTAACTAGAAGAACATGGTCATATTTGGAGTGAAAAGTCTGCCATTTTATCTGGTGCTAAGGTGGTGCATATTAGTCCGTCCATGGATCAATGCATATTTAGTTTTCTTTTCACACCGCTAGGTGCTTGCACTCTTCAGTAAGGATCAGGGTAGATTTTCTTTAAAATAGTTGAGTGGAGCTCATTGATGAACTTAGTTGGAATTGTTTGTGTGCCGGTGCTTATATGATTTGGAAATGGATTTTGATTGAAATATTCAGGTAATATCTAAATGCATGGCATGGGTGGAATTAGGGATGCAATTTAACTGAAAAGGTTGTTTTATATTACAAAGTAGTTACGAGTGGTTATTGTGTTGCATTAGAAGATGTTAACTATGAGTTGTTTTCTTTCTTATGAAGAATGCAGTATATTTGCCTTTTTTGATCTTACAATGATAGTTTTCTTGCAAAGTTTTATATTTGAATCGTATTACTGGTTTATTTTTCTAAAAATCCGGATTACTCATCTTTTGCTTTGGTCTTGTTAAATATGTAGAAAACGAAGGCTTCTTTTTTGAGGACGTCGGCCATTCATATCAACCCAAGGTATCTCTCTACAATCTCATGGTTTTGTTTGGAATAACATTGATGCGTGTTGTTTTATTTGATTGTTGTTTTCTAAATTGTCAAAAGTAAAGTAAATTTTCTTTGGATCAAATTTAATTTTTAAAAGATTAGTAAAATATTTTTGACCAAAACAATTTAATTTTGAAGCAATTGTTTTAAAAGAAAATAATTTTAATAAACTTTAATTTAATTTAAATTTTAAGAATTATTTTAAAATTTTTTTAAACCGGATCATTAGGTTCAAGCATTACACACCACTTAAAAGCTACAAAAGTTAGACGAAGTAAAAAAGAAAAATATAAGTGGAAATGATCCGGAAGTCTCTAAACCCAAAACCCATTCATTAAAAACTCAAATAAAGTTTGTGCAGACGAAACTAATAGGGTAATTATTGATCCTTCGGCAACTACTAGCCATGGTAATACGGAATCTTCTCTAGGGCCTATCACCTCTGATGCGATCAGAGGAATTGGAGAGTTCCCCTATAAATTTAATTCTCCACCCATCGAAGTGAAGAATGCACAAAATCATCCTCACTTTGATCCTGATACCACCATAAACCAAGAGTAAATGGTTTCTGTCAACCATAGTAGTCCTAGAACCCCAAAGGATGGTATTTTTGACCCATTTGCTCCTGGCCCAGAATGCATGGTGTTTGATCCTTCCTACAGGAAATATGTTGATGAAATGAGGATAACTGTTGCACGCAGCCTAAATTTTGACATCTCTGTTGGAACTGTGGGTTCTGCACAGAATGACAATTAAAATCTCTTTCTTCTGGCGAATCTCAATGCGCCGCTGGTTCAGCGGCTTTGTTGATCAAATCTCTTTCCTTTCCCATCTCTCTAATATGGGTATCAGTTTCTCTTGTTGATCAGTTTGGAGCAAAAAAAAAAAGGCTAGGTTTTGGTGAGATTACTTTCTATTAATTAAAATTTTGAATCCGAGGGTTTTTGTATTTGTATTTTTTTTTGTTTCTCGGGATTTGAATGGCATTGGACGATCTGATGATGTCACAATTTTCGCAATTGTCGTTGGCGGTATCGAATCATGTCATCGACGGTAACGTCAGCAGCGGCGGCTATCATGACGACGATGTTGCTTATGCTGACTTGATGTCTCAGAGGAGGGATTTAGATGCTGCATCAACTAGCAGTTTTGCCAATGGCGTTACTTCCACGGCCACTGTGCCTACGACCATGGCTTATTTTCCGCAAACTGTTGTTTTATGCAAGCTTCGGCATGCTGCCTTTGAAGCTTCCACGCCAACTGGACCTTCTGATAGTGGCCTTGTTTCCAAATGGCGCCCCAAGTACAGAGTAAGTCCTTTCCTTTCTAGCTTGTTTTCTTCTTTTTTTTTGCTTACCATTCGTTTGACTGATTATATCTAATAATGGGTTTAAGAAAAAGAAAATATTTACACTGCAGTAGGAAAAGATGGGATTGTGCAAATAATTAGAATTTCCTATTGATATTCGGAAGTAAGAAAATTTGACTTCGTTTAGAGGTTATTAGAAATGTTGCTAAGTTGGTTCATATCTATGCCATTTTGGGTCTAGAACTAAAAATTTAATAGGGCTTTAGTACAATGGATAGAAGGGAGGGGGATTCTTAGATGTGCTAGCATAACATTATGGAATTGGTACTGTCAATTAAGTTTGAAATCCTTGAATTTGATTTGGTCACCTAGCCATGGAAGACATGAAGACATTGTACTCCTCCAGATCAAAGCATTAGAGTCTGGAAGAGTTCAATACTTTGTGCATTTAGTAGTCTGCTGTTGTTTTTACCATCCCAGTATGTCATTTGCCTTGTGATGAACTACTGACTAAGGAGTATATTTTGAATGGTTGGTTGTTTATGTATTTGCACACTAGAGCCTTCAGAGTATAAACTCAATTCTTTTAATCCTTCTTAATTTCATTTGTAGTAAAGTAACAATTCCCATACCTTCTCCTGTAGCTTAGTGTTTTGAACATTCCATGGTGAAGTGTATTCTATTTTTACCTTTTAGATTTTGACATGAATTTTGAATCTAAAAGCAAAATAAGGAGACAATATTGTGGAAGATTGTTATGTCTGCTTAAAGAGATTTATAAAGCCTAAACATGCAGAATTATACACAGTTTTTCTCTATTTGCCAGTTTTTCTCCTTGCTAAGCCGAACATTTCCTGTGCAGAGTTATACACAGTATATTCCCTTGCCTATCAGCAATCTTGATTCTTGGCTAAAAACACCTTCTATATATGTTTTTGATTGCTCTGTTGCAGGAATGGTTGTTTGTCTTCCTTCTCTAGCCTTATTTGATTGCCCTGCTACAGGAATGGTTGTTAATGCCTTCATTGAGGTACTTGCTCGCGTTCTATCCTCAATTCGTCACTAGTATATTTTCTGGCTGGCGCTATTCAAGTAGACATCATTGTCTTCCTTCTCTAGCCTTATTTGATTTTCTTTTTTTCTTTATTTGAATTTGATTGATAGCTTCTTGACTGTGGCACTTCTAACTACCCTGGATCTTCAAGAGACTGCATTCTTCTGGCTGCATGTGAATCACATGAGACTCTTCCTCAAAGTATTGTTTCTGGATTTTTAAACATGGTATTCACCTTATTGAGCAGTTTTAATAAATTGCTCATCTGATTTTAATTTATTTAATTATTCTGTATAAAATGAGCTCATTAATCTTCTGATGGTTGTTATCTCTTCCAGGTTTAGGGTTTAGGGTTTGGGGTTTGGGGTTTGGGGTTTGGGGTTTGGGGTTTGGGGTTTTGGGGTTTTTGGGGTTTTCGGGGCTAGGGGCTAGGGTTTTTGGGGTTAGGGGCTAGGGGCTTAGGGGCTTAGGGGCTTAGGGGCTTAGGGGTTAGGGCTTAGGGGCTTAGGGGCTTAGGGGCTTAGGGCTTAGGGCTTAGGGCTTAGGGCTTAGGCTTAGGGTTTGGGTTTTAAGGGTTTGGGG